>CM060931.1:1026245275-1026705275 GCA_030765085.1 Allium cepa | reverse complement strand
AACATTACCTATTCAAAGTAATAATCTTCCCATTTAAAACTTTTTTAAAAAAAGGCTAAATCATCCTTTCTTTTCTTTCAAAACCTACAAAACGCTTAATAAAACCATCCTTTTGTTTAAGTAAAGTTTATTCCAACATAGAGATAAAATCTTTCCAAGGTTATAAAATGGCTAACATTTCTTTCAAAATCGTGTGCTATCGTGCCTTGATAAATTTGATGCTTTGCATGTTAAAATATAGGCTATCACATGTTAAAATATAGGCTATCGCATGTTAAAAATTTACACGCACACACATATACATACATGCATACGCATACGCATACGCATACGCATACGCATACGTACATACATATTTTATATATATATACATCACATATCAACCAATATAAGCCATCACACATTGACATAACATATTAGCTATCGTAGGTTGACTAAGTACAAGGCTGTTGCATATCAAAAATATAGCTTTTGAAAGTAAAATATAACAATCAAAGGTTGATATAAACATTGCTTTCGTGCCTTGGCAAAATATAGCTGTCATATGTTAATAAAATATAGATGTCGAGCTTAACAAAACATAGCTTTCGTGTGTTAAGAAAATATAGCCGTCGAGCCTTAAAAATTGCTTTCATTGGTTGACTTCAATGTATCCACCGTGTCTTAACTAAACAAAGCCATCGCGCCTTTATTAAAGTATTATCATCATGAGTTGGTAAATTGATCCTTCTTATGATAATAAAACAATGCTACTTTGAGTTGACTAAAAAAAGCTTTCATGAGTTGAAAAAAAAGCATTTGAAAGTTGATAGAATAATAGCTATAGTGGTTGAAGAATATGGGCTGTTGCATAAAAATAGCCGTCGTGAGTTAAAAGTGATGGCTTTCGTGGGTTATAATGGCATTTATGTAATTCTTTTCAAAACTGATTCCTTATGTTTAAAAGTATGAACATTTTTCCAAATCAAGATTATTTATCGAAATTTTATTGGCGAACAAAACCTTTTCAGAATTCTCGTAGAATTTCAAAGCGAGATTTTTTACTTTATTTTCTAAATTATAATTTTCCTAAAATTATGTCATTTATTCCTTTTTTTTACAAACTAACCCCTTTCGCACAAAATAATTTATACATCAAAATGGTCAGTTGGGAAAATTCCATAAAATTTCCCGAAAATCAACACATATTAAAATTTTAGACCAAAATAGTTACTCCTCATATTATAAATAATTAAGTTCTAAAATCAACCCTTTTCTTCCTTTGAAAACTCACAATAATTTCAAAAATTATGAAACTTGAAATTCATCTCCAAAATAATACTTCAAACTTCATATCAAAATTATAGTATGTTTGGAGATTAAACCTTATTTTTACCTCAAAACCCTTTAGGAAAATTTCATATATTTCCTAATAATTTTCATACACCCATATGCATATGCATGATATTAAATAAGGAAAATCCGAATCAACTTTAGAATCTGAATCAAACACACAACATCATGAAGAGATGAAATTTTTTCACCTTTTAATTTTGTTAAAATGATGGAATTTGCTTTAGCTTCATTTTCCTCTTAAATTTTCCTTCTTCTTAGTTTATAATAGTGGAAATCCTTCTTTGTTATGTTTTTTTTGAGAATGAAATTAAAGATGGACAAGGGAAATGGAATAGGGTAGTGTGATATCTTCTCTTTCTCTTGCACCCTTCTAGTCTTATGTTTATTATTATAGTTTCTTTTGAAAATTATCTTCCTTATATTTGCTAAGGCCAACTCAATTTAATTAATTTAGCAAATTCCACATTTTCAACTTCCTATTTAATTATCCCATAATTGAATATTTAGATAACGTGCAATAAACTATGGTTATTGCAGGTTCCCATTTTTAAGTATTTCATCATCGAAATTACGATAAGGTAAACAACAACAAACACATCAATCACACAAACATATGTGACAAGCAAATAAAAGAAACAATACTAGTCATAGTTATAAGTCAGAAGCCTATACAACAATATTGATCATGAAATCAAGATAACTCATGCTCTCTATTCCTATGCTCAATCTCCCAAGTACAATCTTTCTCATAGTTGCTCCATTGGACTTTCACTAAATTAACTGTCTTGTTCATTAACTCCTTCGCATCTCTATCAACTATATGAATAGGTCGCCTGACGATACTCATATCACTCTCCACTACGAAGTCTTCCAAAAATGTTGACTCTATAGTAGTCTCTGGATCATGAATGTACTTTTTTAGGTGAGATACGTAAAAAATGTTTTGGACTTCTGCCAAACTACTTAGTGACTCGATACGATGAGTGAGTTCCCTAATTCTCTTTATGATAGGAAATGAAACAAAATATTTAGGTGCCAATTTTTCCATCTTTCCAAATCATGCAACGCCCTTCATCGAGGATATACGTCTTTTATTTGCATATTTTTTCTACTTTGATTGAGCTTCCTTCAACCTAGCTCGGATTAACTCAATCTTTTCAGTCGCTTCTTTCACCATATCAGGACTAAGTATCAGTCTATCACCTATCTCCAACTAACATGTAGGCATTTTGCATGCTCTTCCATGAAGTGCTTCAAAAGGTGCCATTCCTATACTAATTTAATTAATATTATTATAGGAAAAACAGTCTAAGTGCAAATGATCTTCTCATGACCCTCCAAAATCTAGTACACAAGCTCCCAATAAATCTTCGACACCTTGTTAACCATTTCTGTTTGCCCATTAGTTTGTGGATAGTAAGCGATACTCATCTTCAGCTCGGTACCTAGTTCATTCTGTATACTCCTCCAGAATTCACTAGTATACAAAGGGTCTCTATCATTCACAATACTACTTGGTATTCCATAAAGTCTTACAACATTCATCAGGAATAATTTCGCTAAACTAGTTGTTGTCCTTGTCAACTTAGTGAGGATAAAATGTGCACTCTTGATCAATCTATCAACCATGACCTAAATGCTTTTATTTCCCCTATTCGACCTTGGAACCTCATCTATAAAATCCACAGATATAGAATCTCATTCTGTAGTGGCACTTCCGAAGGTTGAAGTAATCCACTTGTATTTTTATGCTTAGCTTTTACTTGTTGGTAACTCATACATTGCTTCACCCATAAGTCTACATTTTTCTTCATACCTTACTATAAGAAACTCCTCTTCATATCCTGATACATCTTTCTACCTCCGCGATGGATATTAAACTTCAATCGATGAAATTTTCTAAGAAATTCCTTTATTAGATTATCCATATGTGAAATACACAACCATCCCTTATTTCTCAACCATCCTTTTTGGTCAAACACAAAATCTTTCAAATCATCAATTTCAGGTCCTACTTCCAGTCTCTTGATTTGGCTGGCTAGTATTGGATTATCTTTTGCTTGGTAGCAATGCTTCTGATCAATACATGTCGGACAATCATCGTGGTATTTTGACTAGAAATAATTGTCGACCTCATTCTAACTCCACACAAAGCCAACGCCTCTAAATTGTTCCATTCAGACAACATCGCCAATACCACATTATGATGTTTTCTACTAAGTGCATCCACGACTTTATTTCCTTTCCTTATCGTATACTCAATCCCAAATCATATGCTGCCATAATCTCCATCCATCTTTGTTGCCTCAAATTTAACTCCTCCCGAGTGAATGGATATCTCGAGGATTTATGATCCGTAAATAACTCGAATCATTCTCCCAACATATTGTGTCTCCATATCTTTAATGTAAAGATCACTGCCACCAACTCCAAATCATGAATAGGATATCTAACCTTGTGTGATCGGAGCTGCAGAGATGTAAAGGCAATAACTTTACCTCTTTACATTAATACAGTAACCCCAATCTGCGTGCATTGGTATATACCACCAAATGTTGATTCCTATTCGAAAGTACTAATATGGAACATTGGTCAATAAATGCTTTAGCTTTTGAAACGATTCTTTACATTCATTTGTCCAAATTAACTTCGTGTCCTTCCCTATTAGTTTAGTCATCGATGCTACTATACTGGAGAAATCTTTAAATAAATCTTCGGTAATAGCTAATTAACCCTAAGAAACTTCTAATCTCAGTCATGGTCTCGAGTCTTTTCCAATTATCGATAGATTGCATCTTCGATGTATCTATAGATAACCCATTCATCCAAAGAGTGACAGTCGATTAAGCATTTGGCTCTACCATTGGGTATGGCTAAAGCACTCATCCAAGGGAGATGGATGAAGAGAGATAAGCCTTGCTTAGAAGCCTTATAAAAAATGTCTATGGTAAAGAAATAAATGACAAAGTTTTCTAACTCCATCATTCAATATCGGCCAAGCATTAGTAAAAGAGCACAAAGGCTATATTACAAGATGCAAATAGACAACCTATCAAGAGGCACAATGAAATAGGTACACGAATTTTTTACCACACAAAGATCATTCTCACAATGATTTTTTTACAATAATACTATCATTTACATTAAGAGATTCTCGAAATTCATGACTCTAGAGGATGAGGAAGAAGGTGATTTTGGTAGATAAGCTCTTTTCCTTTCACCTTAACTTATAAAGCGTAAATTTATAGTTCTGGCTTCCTTTACAAAATTGGAGGGCCCCCAATTTCCATAAGAACAACGGAGCATCCTACCAAAGTAAATGTTGATATCTTTGATAACTAGAAGTAATGATCTTCCTCAATCGGTAATCTCTTTCAGAACCTAAGAATGAAAAGTAATTTTTTAGGTCAAAAACAACTATAACTTCAACTAAATAATCTACCAGTGAATCAAGTTGGAAGGTCCCAACCAACTAAAATTATGTTAACCATAATTGATCCTTAAGCTCCTTTGCCTCATTCATTAAAGTTTGTAATGCAGCAAGAGGATCGCCATTATATTGAATGGCTATAAGGAGGCATTTCTTCAACTTATTTTCCTTACGATGAATAACTTTGAATGAGTCGATAGAATCAATCTAAGCTTTCAACATCTTCTTGTATGTTTTGTTAGCAACTTAGTTGAGAAATTTGGTGAGATAAGCCATATTTGTCATTCGTAATGTTTGAATTCTTGATGAAAGTTCATCTATGTTCTAAGGTATCAACCTCGAGTCTAAGATCTAAAAGTGCCTCAGATAGCTTTTATTCTAATACTCTTTTATTATATGGTTACACTCAAACTTAAATGATTTGCACAATCTAGCAAGGTTACTAGATTTATTCTCCAGCAATGAAAGAGCTAGATCAATGCCAATGCTACGATGCACCAAACGACCCCAAGATGTAGAGAAAATCTACAAAGGTACCTTTTTAGAAGATTTAGCTGGAGTAGGAGTAGGCGACCCCCTTCTCACTATAAGTTAATATAAGCTCATAAGATTGGCACTCATTCTTAGATTTCATAAGGTCAATATCTAAATCAAGAAACACTGATTAAGTTAAGCAATTTTCATATCATGTTCTAGTTTTTGAGGATCACAATGTGAATTAAGCTTCCTAGTTAAGTCCAAAATCTCCTTATCCTAGGAAGAAATTTTCTGTTCAAGTTCCCCGACCATCTCTTGAGAAGCTTTTAAAATAGAATTCACTTTTATTATACCATTTATTAGCTTCGGCATTATCAATGGTTGATGAACCAAAATAAAACTAGGGGAACAATGATGAAGGGACTCACTAATTTGGAAGTAACACTTCATAGACATTGGTTGAGGTTGGAATTATCAAGAGATAAGAACATTTTTTTCCTAAATAATAAAATGAATAATAATCAATCTTCAGTAAATGAAAAAGAAATAATGATAAAAAAGTATCAATAATTAGGAGATAAGTAAAACCATTATATGCATATTATAATGTTGCTATCCTTAAAATGAGAAAGGATTTCTTAGACTCTATGAAAGGAGGAAGGTAAATGAATAATGTAGCACAGAAAGGAGCTTAAATTCCGGGAAGAGTGTTAACCAGGGGAAACCCTTGATAGTCCCATTCTTTGGAAGTAGGGCTGAGTTCACCGCATAATAACTTGGCATAATTGGTTCGAATTTCAAGGAGAATTGATCTCTTTTGTTTCCCAAGAATTTGAAGTCAAGTTTGGGAATTGGATATATGGTATAGATCGTAAAGGAAGCAATTTCTTGATAAATGAGACTTACTAATCAAGGAAGAATTTTCTTTAAAAGCCTTTTTAGTTTGACTAATTTACTTAAAATATCCGTTGAAATGGGAGATAAGGAAGAAATAGAGGTTAATTCAAAGGCATGCACATTAATAATGCAAAAATTAAAGTATAAATCCAACGTGGATGTAACATTACTTAAAAATATCAAGTTTAAATCCAAAATAAAATCGTACAACAATTTTAATAAGGTTCATAAAGAACGGAATCCTTATAGTACTCAGTAATATATCTGTCCCTGTTAAACTTAATTTTATCGGGAGAAAGAGAATTAATAGTTAAAGAAGCGGTAGGAACTCTGAGTAAGTTCTAATAGCCTCCTGGATGAGGGTCTGATCCATGTTCATATAAGAATCTCTTATAAAGATGCCTAATTAGACCTTCACAATTGTCACCTAAAAAGGGAAAGCTGGTCATATGATATTGGGTATAGAGTGAGTAAAGAAATTCCATCAATTTGGCCGTCCAATTAGCATCCAAAAAATGGTAGTCAACTCCTTATTCTCTGTGTGAAAGATTGACTAGTGGAAGCAAGATTTTCAAGTGAGAGGCGTGGCTCATTTATTCTTAAAATCCTCAAAGTATTAAGGTATTTTAAGAGCTTCATGTACTTCTCATTCGATTAATTTAAATCTTTGGATAACCATTCTCCTTTGATATTAAGCCTTAAAATTTCATCTTTTTTTTATCTAGTAAAATCACTACATAATTTCTATTTCATTCTTTGAATCTCATTTAGGGCCAATGATTGACCTATGACTCTATGCCGCTTCTGAGCAGATGTGTCAAAATCATTTGTGATCTCTTTCTCGAATATAGTTTCCTTGGCATGCACTTGAATGGCACTTCTTATCTTTAAGAACAAATTATCCTTCTTAGGGCTCTCTCCTCAAAGCCAAAATTGGATTAGGGCCAATATGGAATGTGTTGACGCTCTAATTATCTAGATTATAAAGGTCCTCTTATTTCTTTTCTTTTATAATTTGTAAGGTCTCTCAAAACTTGTTATTCGTGGACTTACGGATCATTAGTGATTTAATAGATGGATTTAATTATCCAAGGTTCAGAAGATCCTTGTTCAGACCACTTAAACGGTTATGTAACATAGTGTTAGGATTATGGTTAGTCAACTAGAATTAGGATATGCTTGGAAAGGGAAGTTCTTTATCCTTAGACATGCAGGTCAAGGTAGTCCCACTTAAGGTCTTAACAAAGTCAGAGGTTCAAGCCCTCCTTCTAGAGCCAAAATGTTAGCAAATAAATTTTCTAATGCCAAAATTGCTTTAACAAACTTGATTATTCATGAAGAAGCCGTGAGAGGCTCATCGAAGCACTAAGGGATTTGGTATCCATTATTGTTGTTGTCATAGTCAAAGTCACATATGCTAGATGACTATGAGTTCGAAGTCACCTATTCAAGACAAGTTTGGGTTCGATACGTGCAAACCAAATTCAAGTTCAAAGTCCCTGATTCAAAGTCAGTTATGCTATGCTAATCACATAGTCATAATAATTCAAATATACAAGTCATAAGTATGCTTGATTCATGAGTTTAAATCAACTACACATATGCTATGTTATGTCCTTGTATAATGTTCAAGATCCTATGTGTACAATGTTCTCGAATTACAATATGCACTGAAATCACCAAATTGATTTAGGGTTTACAATGTATGAAATGAGAGAAGAGAAATTTCGACCATCCAAAATGATGCCCCTAGGGTCATATTTATAGGGTTTTGCAGCCCTTACTCCGTTTCTTATGTCTTCGAATGTGTTGACTTTAGTGGCATTGACATAAGTCTAGGGCGGAGTCATCACTAGGTAGCGGTATGTAGGAACATCTTCGACATATGGGAATGTCTTCAATATGCAAGAGTATCTTCGACCTTCTTTGGCACTAACCTCTTCACTTGTATGTCTTTTGTGGTATCGACTTCGAAGGGATTTAACCCATCCTCTTCGTAGAGCGGTGTCCAGCAAGGTTAAAGGAATATTTGCATGATGTTATAGTTGAAGTTATCCATTCTATCCTTTCAATTTAACCTTCAAAGTCCATGATAAGGTGCATGCAAAGTCGACTAAGTGCAACCATGATGACTTCGACATTTTTGATATTTCAGTTTTTATTATGCTATAAAATTGCTTAATTCGCTACCATATTTTCGACTTATGTCATCATTATCCATTGAGGTCAGAGTTCCTACCTCTCTAACATTGGTTATGGTTATGAGATTCTTTAAGTTTTCATTTAAAAATTATTATTTGCCTTCTTTCAAGGATGAAAGGACAGTTTAAATAACCAAACTCTTAACTTTACATATTCCAAATATATTATCATGATTAACTTTTAAACAAAGAATAATATCACGTTGGTAGCGCAATGGAGAGCAAGAAACTAAGAAGCCTACCAAGAAAGCTGGTGCAAAACCTAAGCTTTCACCTTCAACAGTTGAAAAAAGTTATGTTACTAACCCATCATACATTACTTCTCAAGAGGAAGTCGACTACATTTTCGATCAATTTGGGATTATTGGGATTGAGGCCATCCCTGCTAGTTCTTTGGAAAATATCTATAATCCCTCAAAAGGATATTTTGCTTTCACTCCTATTCATATTTGGCACACATGCTACCTCACCTTCTCGGACTTCCTTACATGATATCTGGAGCACCTATACATTACGTCAATCCAACTTTTTCCTAATGCTTACACATAATTAACTTACTTGGAGGTCTTTGCTCGAGAATTTAGGCTTCCATCTCTCGGCCCTAATATTATTTATTACTTAGCCAGTCCTGCTAAAGTGGGTGACTATGATCATTAATTGTATTAAGTTCATCCTCACCCGAAAATCTTATTCTCTAAATCCGTTAATAAAGAAAGATTATGGGAAACTCAATTTTCTTCGTCAAATGCTTCTTTAAGATCAGAGGAAAATTTTCTATTGCTAATAAGCTTATTATCCTTGATTATTGTTATGTGTTTACTATTATTTACCGACAGTTTTCCTTTCTGAATCCTACTCCTAAAAGTCTAAGCATTGGAGATCATAATACCATAAACTCCCTAAATTCTTTTAGGTGAGAATAAGAGAAATAATCTTACACTCCTAACTTTGCTAAAGCTCCTTCAACATTCTATTATATTGAACAACCACAAGATCTTAGGAGAGCCACCTGCGATTAAATGCAACTCTCAGGTAGTTGGCTCATTAGTGTTGGGTGATTCTAGAGTATTCACGGTTAATTCGTCGGATACCGATGGTAATTTTTAATATAATTAAAAAGGAAATTATCGATGTCATCAATTTACTAACTTCAATTCTTTGTTTTAGCTCAATTGCTTTTATCACTATTTCTAAAGAATTGAGATACAAAACTACTGCATCGAAAAGAGGAAAGGAAAAGATGCATCTCCAAGTGTGCTTCAGCCAACCAAACTTATTTCCTTAAAAAATTCTATCGCCGAGGCTGTTGAAGCATTTGAAAAAGAAGGTACAGAGTTGATGTCCTTAACGATGCTCCTCCTCCTCCTCAGGACAAAAGACATAAATTATGAGTGGATTTACCCCTGCCATCGTGGAGGAGAGAGAGCAATTGAATATTGACTCAAGTCCCGGAGTGGCTGCTTTAAATAAGGCTCTAGAAAAGCTTCCAAGTTGAGACATCCCAAGAAGTTTAGACTTTTGATCCCATTCTTAATGTTTCATTTCCTCTCCCTCCAGCATCTATTGATCATATATGCCCTTGAACTTGGTTTGATCATTTCTTCGGTTGATCGTTTTCCCTTAAAGGCTTAGACTCAGTCTTCAATGATGAATTTTGAGGAATTGGCTCGATTGGCCATCCAATCCCCTTCCATTACTTCCCATGGATCACCACAACCTTTGGCCTACTCCAATGACCACGTTTTCCTTATTCTTAAACAACTCATGTCTATATGTTTCTTAATTTTCTTGTCCAATTTCAACATTTTGCATTTCATTTTAACTTAATCGAGTCATAAAATTTAAGTTGGTAAATATATGTTCCTTCTTAGGAATGCTTCTCAAGAGACTTCCATCAAAATGGTTGAGTTTAAGGAAAAGGTTGCTTTCCTTCAAAAGGGGATAATCAATATTGCTTCTTCTTTAGAGGTGGAAGAGAAATCCAAGTTGTTATTGGAGGGGAAAGTAAAAGACCTGAAAGCTAAAAACACCAGGCTGCCATAGGCGATCTCTGAACTAATTGAGAGAAACAAATTACTCGAAGGTCAATTGGAAAGGAAATCCAAGCTTCTAGATTGTTCAGATAACATCATCAAGGATGTTAAGAATACGGTTTCCTCCTTCCTCGATGTTGCTCTTCCTAAAATCGATGAGAAGTGCTATGAAGAGGCACTGTATTTTGCCTATGTCAACAATATTCACAAATGTCTAAACTTGGATTTCTCGTTTCTACAGACCTTGAATGAAAGTTGCAAAGGAAAGTTTAGTATGAAAATGAAAAAGGATAAAAGGCTCTCAGGGAAGAATTCCCCATCGAGGAAGAAAATGATGCTATGGAATTTCTATCGTTTGATGATGCTCTCGTTGACAAAGTCTAAGGCCTGATGGAAACGGATATGATAACGAGGATGATCCTGATGATGACGATGAAGAGGATGACAACGATGATAATGATGAAGATGATGAAGACGACGACAATGATGATAATGATGAAGATGATAATAATGATGGTCATAAAGATGATAATGATAGTGGTGGCGAAGGTGATGAAATGGGTCCACCAGACCTACCGGATAATCGAGATGAGTCTGGCAGCACTAACCCAGATATGTCTAACCAAGGTGCATCAGTGGTTGATGTTGCTGGCTCCTCAAAAAAGGGTCCTTCTAAGAAAGACAACACTTCTTGAAGTTAGAAGCCTACCGATAAGAGAAAACTCATTGCCTTCTGTCCTAATTTCTCAGGCATGAGTATCTTTATATAAATTTCTTAGGCTATCAAGTGATTTCTAGTTAATACATTAATTATTTTAGCTAAGGAGAAAATCAAAATATTTTTATGACACTATACATGAAAAGAAACAAGCGAAAATCGATGGCTAAATAGGGAGCGGCGATAAGAAACAATATATTATAATGGGCTATCTGAGAAATACAAGAAGCTTGCTAAGAGTGTGTCCATACTTAGGCATTTCAAAGAAAGAGTGATCACTCCTTGAGGAAAGAAAGCCTATCATCGTCGAATAAGCCTTGTGAAAGAGAATCACGAATTGATGAACCTCTTCTGGATGCTAATCGACGATAGGGACACCCTGTTGTACAAAGTTTATTATAGGGGACTGATCGCCGATTTCTCATAATTAAGCGATAACAATGGTTGTTTGCTCAGATGCCTCACCATAGATATTTGGATGAACATATGACTATTCCTCATCCTAGAGCATCTTGTAACCTTCCCCGAGTCACTCCTCTTCCTATTTCCTTACACTCCCCCCTCCCCCGAGAAACTTGAATATAATAGAAAGAGATTCATTTTTGAAATGTATAAGAAATCTATTTTGTGTGAACCATAATGACTTGTATATGCTATTGAGTTTTCTTATGAGCTTTATAGTTTCAGTTTCTCTATTCTTAGCTTAATTTTGACATATTGTATAGAATAAAGATCTTTCAAGTAGCCCGGTTCCTAGGGATTTAAGTAAATTCGTCAAATTGAAGAAAGACTTTTTAGAGAAATCCTCGATTCGTAAAACATCACAATTGGAGAGACAATTTTCTTAGAGATTTGCAAGAAGTTTACAATCGTTACCCTCATTTTTGTTCCAACTTTCTAGGCGAGGAAAAGGAAAATTTACTTAGCAAAATCCGATCCTTCTACACAAAATTAATATGTGGTCGTGATAGCCCTTCTTCTAGGGAATGGGACTATCATCATTTTCCCCTAATTTATACTTCGGATGGGATCAAGGCTTCTTTTATTCTATACTTACTTTGTCGGCTAAGTTATTTAAAAAGGCTAAGGCCATGGTTTCAAAACTTTAAAAATTAATTAAACATTATCGAAATGAAATTGCAATGTAATTTTGACTCATGTTATTATTTGTAAACTTTGTTTTCTATTAATAGAAGAGTTTGTCCTTCATGTATTGATTTTATTTTCTTTGTTTTTATTAGCATGCCCAGTTAGTGTGCAAATCTCATTCCTTAGGCACCTCACGAATTATTGAAGTCAAAGATCGGCTGTTTGCATACATGGAAGAGAAACAGTCAGCTTAAGACGACTTGGCTTTACAATCCCCAAGTAACCCCTAGGCATGAGAGTGGCATAGGAACTATTTTCTATTACAATCAACTTTTAGTGCTTACAAAGAAATGACTGCTCTCATGGAGGTAGAACTCAAAGAAATGACCGCTTTTATGGAGGTATAACTCAAAGAAATGAAGGACGAGCTTCAATTGCTAAAAAAGGGAAAGGGCACAACTCACAGACCTAACTTCTCCATCGAAGCTAACATTGCGATAGCTAAGCTTCATTAGAAAATAAGTGATCTTGAATTAGAGCTAACAAAAAGCTAAATATCATGCCAATATTTGGAGCTTATTGTAAGTGGGGTGATTCTAGCCTTCCCACTCCTACTCTGAGATGAAGAACAAGATCCACATCCTTGATTAATCATGAGCTTTCTACTTTACTAAACCCTCCTCCAGGTTTGAGTAACGCGACAGTTTCTAAATGGGGTGATCAAATTGAATTCGAAATGATGTATTATTTCAACAAGAAGTGGGAGGCAAAGATATCCTAATGCATTAATGAATATGAAGTGAATGTTCAAAAAGTCAAATGTAAGAAGTATGATTTCAATCAAGAAATCATAAAGCTGACGAGTATGATTCAGACTTTGCGAGGAGCTAGTAGGATTTTCACCATACCTTGAGAAAGTAGATTAACTAGATTGACGATGTAGATGCTATCTGCAAAGAGGAAAAGAAGCTCAAGGAACTTGCAGATGTCTCCACTCGTCATATTGTTTGTCCTTTAATTACTAAGGTCTGAACAAATCAACACAAAATCTAAGGCTATGATGGGAACCTTCCTTTGATTAGTTTTTCTTTTTTTATCTACCCTTTGTGCCTGCAATTGTATAAATAGTGTGTCAAATTATAAATAATCTATAATGAAACAAATGTTATCTTAGAATGTAACTATGAATTTAATTCTGATTTTGACCTGAAATTGCATGATGCTTTGCACTTCATACTCCCATGTTTTTGAAATCGCTTTTTGTATTGTCTACTGAGATTGTTACCGATTGATGCTTTTATAATTTAAATGTGAATATTTAATAAAGGAGTTTCCCATTTAACCACTATTAAATCTTAAGAAGAATTCATAATTCATATTTGGCAGTAAAGATGACCAAAATATCTGCTCTAGACATAATGAAGGAACCAAAAATCTATATTTGACGGTAATATAGGTTAAAGAACCCATATTATGATAATAATAGAAGGCCATAAACCCATATCCATCAATAATAAAACACAAAAAATTGATATCTTGAAATTGAATCTGTAAAGAACTTTTTCTTTTAGGGTATTAGATAGATTTGGAGCAGCACTTGGCTTAGATTTTGATGGAATTGAGAGCGCTACTTTGGTTATGATTTTAATAGAATTTGGATCTCTACTTTGCTCTAAATTTGATTGATTTAGGAGCACTACTTTAGCTTCGACCCTTTATCACCATTTTAGGTGATGGTTTAGGTCAGTTTTCTAGTGCGTTTGGTTAGCAATCTTAAGTAGGACCAATAACTTACCCGACCTCCCTCTAGGAGGCATTTCAGTGAGGACTTTGATAGCAGGCACTAAAGGCTAGTTCGGTGCTTCAGTGAGGCATTTGATGATGGCACTAAAGGCTTGCTCCATCCTTCCTCTAGGAGGTTCTCCAACCAGGCCGCGTAGGCAGTGGGGTTAAAGGCTTGTAGAAACTTTGGGCAGGCCCTTTTAGACGGCCTCAAAGGATTACTCTGTCCTCCTACAAGGAGGTTTCTTAACCAGGCATTTGATGACATGGTTAATGGCTTATGTTCCGACCAGACCACGTAGGCGGGACCGAAGGCTTAGTCAGTGCTTTGGCCAGACCCTTCCGAACAGGACCAAAGGCTTACTTCGTCCTTCTTACAGGAGGTGTATTGTCTAGGCTTGTGTTAGCTTGAGACAAAGGCTATAGCCCTTACTACCATCTTAGATAGTGACTTGGGCTTTCCATTATACTAGGAGAACCTTACTTCTTAACCTTGTAGAATCACTTATTCAAAGAATATCTTTTGTTATTGAACTTTTCTAATATTTTCAGTCGTCAAGCTTGCCTTGTCTTAGAAAATTGATAACCATTCCTTCTAGGCTTCTGCATTGATTAGTATGATGCCCATTTGTAAGATGGTAGTGCCAATATGATCCCCTATGATTCCTTTCATACATGGGTCTTTTCTTTTGTAAAGTCTAATAATCAAGTTTATCTTTGGTCAAGAAGTAAATATTTTCAAGAGAGGCGGTGAAGCTGCAATCCTTTAGAAGTCTCGATTTGGAGGCTAGCCTTCTTAGCTGATGCCTAGCTCTTTTGCTGCTTGGTGTGGGCATTTCACTTTTAGTGATCAATTTTCCCTTCAAGATCCTTTGAATCTCTCTTGGGAGCAATGATTGACCTATGACTCCATGCCGCTTCTGAGTAGATATGTCAAAATCACTTGTGTTCTCTTTCTTGAATATAGTTCCCTTGGCATGAAATTGAGTGGAACTTCTTATCTTTAAGAATAAATTATCTTTCTTAGGGATCTCTCTCCCCAAAGCCAAAATTGAAGTAAAGGCCAATATGGAATGGGTTGATGCTCCAATTATCCAAATTATAAAGGTCCACTTATTTCTTTTCATTTATAATCTATAAGGCCTTCCTTCTCAAAACTTATTCTTTATGGACTTGCGGATTAATAGTGATTTGATAGATGGATCTGACTATCCAAGGTTCAAAAGATCCTTGTTCAAATCTCTTAACACAGTCAGGCAACATGGTGTTAGGGATTATGGTTAGTCAACTAGAATTAGGATATGCCTGGAAAGAAAATTTCTTTATCCTAAGATATGCAGGTCAAGGTAGTCCCACTTAAGGTTTTAACGTAGTCGGAGGTTTGAGCCCTCCTAGCGCTAAAATGTTAGCCAATGAATATGCTAACCCCAAATGTGCTTTGAGAAACTTGGTTATTCATGAAGAAACCCTGAAGAGGCTTGTCGAAGCACCATGTGCTTTGGTATTTGTTGTTGTCAGATTCGAAGTAACATATGGTAGAAGAATACAAATTCGAATTCGTATATTCAGAACAAGTTTGGGTTCGAAGTCATATGTGTAAAGAAAATTCAAGTTTGCAGTCCCTGAGTCGAAGTCAGTTATGCTATCCTAATCACATAGTCATAATAATTTGAATATACAAAGTCATATGTATATCCGATTCACAAGTTTGAATCGATTGCGCATATGCTATGTTATGTCCATGTATGATATTTAGAATCACATATGTACAACGTTCTCAATTTACAATATGCTCTTAAATCACCAAATTTATTTAGGGTTTACAATGTAAGAAATGAGGGAAGAGAAATTTTGACCCCCATAAAATGATTCCCCTAGGGTCATATTTATAGGGTTTTGCAGTCTTCACTCCGTTCCTTATGTCTTCGAATGTGTTGACTTCGACAGCATTGACATGAGTCTATGGTAGAGTCGTCACTAGGTAGTGGTTTGTAGGAATGTCTTCAACATATGGGAATATCTTCGATATGCAGGAGTGTCTTCGACCTTCTTTGGCACTAACCACTTCGCTTGTATGTCTTCAGTGGTATTGACTTCGAAGGGATTTAACCCCATTCTCTTCATAGAGTGGTGTCCTGCATGGCTTAAGGAATATTTGCATGATTCCTTAGTCGAAGTTATCTGTTCCATTCTTTAAATTTTAACCTTCAAAGTTAATGAGAAGGTGCATGCAAAGTCCATTAAGTTCGATAATGATGACTTCGTGGATATTGATAATGTCCCTTGTGAAAACCTCTTTACATGCGTATATGGCTTCCTCAAAGTGCTATGCTGAACTGGCCTGGGTGGTGGTCTCCTAATAAAGAGCAAAGTGGATCAGCTATCCCATGATATTGCCATAGGAACATCCTCCTCATCATTGTAAGATAATTCTTTAAAGTGTCTGTTGATTTACAGAGAGGTGTATTCTTGATTTCCTCTCCTCTTCGGCCACAAGTGACTTTGTTTAATGTCTTTCATCATCAAAGAGCGATATCCTGTCTCTCCATCATTAGCCTGTAAGTGCCTCATCAACTCTATGTCATCGATGTTGATTGTAGAAGAAATTATTTATCGTTTCTTTTTTCCTGACTTTGACATAGGCTACCAAAGTCATGAGCAAGCCACTATGCACATGTCTTCAATGAGAGCTGCTTTGATAATTACTAATCCGTGGCTCTTAGACCTATTTCAATGAAATTTATAGTGAAAATAGAGTTCCTTATATTCCAAAAGGAGATTGATCTTGTCTACTTGAGCCATGATGAATTGAACCGCTAGGAGGATTCTTTAGTGGTAACGAACCACTAGTGCCATGATAAGTATGCGGAAAAGGAAAACCAACGTCATGACCTGGGTCTCAAGTAGTTTCAAATCCACATTGTCTCGAGCTTCCATAACCATCTCGATTGTGATCCCTAGCATTATCATTCTTGTCATCATCATTGTCATCTTCAAAATTTCCATCCTTATCACTTTCCCGTTCATCATCATTTGTTACACGGTCGTCAAAAGCTAGAAATTTAGCAGGTTCGATGAGTTCATCATCTCTAAATTCGAAAAGATTACCGAGGGTTCAATCAAGAAGAATGTCAAATATATTTTCATTGCTTACCCTATTAAAATGAAATGATGGAAAATCCATATCTGAACAACTAACATTGTCTTTATAGCCAGTAAAAAGAATGGTTTTAGAACTCTGATCTTTCCAGTAGGGGAGGGATTCATTCAAAAATGAAGACATCTTGGGTTTAACATCGTGTAACGATGATCTAAATTTCCTAAGAAAGAGTTTCTTCTTTGCTAAGTCCTTCTCTAAAGCTGAAAGTTTACCTGAAGCTTCAAGCTTAGCTTGCTTTTCTTCTCAATTCGAAGAAAGATCAAGGTATTCGATTTCTCTTCCAAACCATGAGTTTTATTCTTTTCTTAATCAAATAACATCGAAGTTTGAGCATTTTTTGATAGATAACAAGTTATTATCATTCTTAAGGTCCTGAACATCTTTCTCGAGAGTCACCACCTTCTCAGATAAAGGGAATTCGATTCTCATAATGATAACATGTCTTTAGGAGAAGATGAAGATGATTGCTGAAGTAGGAATGGATGTTTTTTGATCTAAAAATAATTTTAAATAATTAGAATTAAATTAATATAGAAATGTGATAATTTGAAAAGGTACATACTAGAATGAATTTCTAAAAGAGAGAAATAAGAGCTTCTCTTGAAAGAGAACGAGAAACTTCTGTCGAGTCCAAGGAGGCAACTATAGGAGATTCAAAGATAAGCATCAAAACTCCTTAAAAGTTGAAGGGAAAAGAGTCTTTAAGTTGGAATTGAGAGAAGGAACATTCAGTGGAAAAGGAGAGTCAAATCCCAAATCGTAGCAAAGAAAAGTTAAGGAATCTTTTAATGGGGAACACGTGATATTAACAGTTGGGCTTTGAGTAGGAAGTACAGAAGAGGTGGTGATCGCATTGGAGGTAGGAACCAAGGGCAGTATAGAAACGACACCACCCTCTCTAGGTTTCTTCAGAAGGGGTACAGAAGAAGAATGCACATTATTGGGTCCCTTTCATTTTTTTCCCAATGCCAATGAAAATATGTCCTCTACTATAGAAGTTAAGGACAGCGAGACAACTTTAGAAGTAGGAGGAAGAGAGGACTTCCCAATATCTTTTAGAAGAATAGGTAAGTTCGAGGGGTCCTTATATGAAGATAAGGAGAGTAGGTCGACCAAGTGCTCATTGGAAACAAGGAAAAATATAAATAATATTAAAAGAAAAGCTATTGCTTACCTTAAACTACAAGAGAAAATGGGATGATGCCTGGAGAGTATTCAGGACTATCGGCTACTGTGTGCTAAATCGATGAATTTGCAAAAGAAACCACCAGCTTAACAACGACAAGAGTTGGGGAGTCGTATTTATGCCTCTTTATTTGAGGTGCTTTACCCAAAATCTGGTGAGTTGGATAGATTAAAGATTATCTTTACAACTTTTCTTTAGCAGGAAGCCTTAATTGACTTCTTAGACGCTTGGTGGCGTCACCAAGAAGGTCGATATTACACCTATATTTTCCAAACTTTGTCAAAGTGGAATTAGTACATGCACCGAACCCTGAAGAACTACTTTCATAATAGGAGTTGACATATGGAAAGTAAGCAAGAACAAAATCCAAATAGTACTAGAGCAAAACCTAGTGTCGGTGGCAAAACATAAAGACAACACTTTCCCATTGAACATAGCTTCGGCACTATAACGTTGACCAAAAACTTGCGATGGCTACAAAGTGTAGGAACCAATCTGCAACTTAAATACTTACTTCAATAGGAAAAAGTGCGACATAGCTTCCAAGTCTGCACCATAATCTTGCATTAACATAAAAAATCTATAAGAATGCATCATCGTCTTTATTTTACATTGAAATGATAGAACTACGCTGCAATTTAAAGGAGTACTATCCATCATTGAAGAAATATATAGTTATAAGTATTTTGGAACTTCACTATCATAGATGGACCATTAAGAATTGCATGCCTATTGTTATGAAGGACGACAATATAGGACAACATCCAAACTGCACTAACACTCCAGAAGCAGTACTACACCGTTCCATCCAAAACAAAAACAAAACACAATGTTAGGAGTAATCAGTGCCAAACTACACAAATCAACAAATAAGAATGCGCCACCATTATGAAGCTTAGCCACACCAATCGATGAGCTATGTTGGACATACCTCGTCCTTCCAATAACTTTGAATCTAGACAAGGCAAACTATGATAAATAGCTCATCAATTCTTGGCTAATCCAGCATCACAGCGAACTGCTCCCGATCTTCACACCTATTCATCATCTAAATCCCACATAAAGTAAAACCACCCAGAACCCTTAGAAAAATTTTCTCCACTCAAAACCATGATAAGTCCACACTCCTCAAAGCATAGGCTAACCAGATACATGACTTGTGTAAGTGCTGCAAACAACTCTTCACCAAAATCTACTCCTAATCCATTTTTGAGTAAGCCATAGGTTAACACTACGCATACGAAAAGGCCCAATAAACCCGAACACTAGGACTTATGCATTGCTAACAACTTCATGTGCGGGCCTGCGCTATACTTACCGAGGATTCCTTAAGTAGTACCATGTGGAATCAAAACCATTCCAAGGGTTGCACATATGGGGACTCAAATAGTGCTACTGCGTAGTTCCATACTTACTGGAAAACAACGAGGGCCTATGCCATTACCATGATCAGTAACTTTCACATCTTTAATGTTTAATCTAAGAACCCTTATTAATAGCTTGCACATCCACAATATCTTAATCTAAGCATTCTATATCAGTAGCCTGTGCACCCCAATACCTTAATCTGAGCATCCTTGACCAATGACCTACGCAACCCTTTAGTAACCCGTGCATCAGTGTAACGTATGAAGGAACCCAAAATTTTTTGCCACTCTATACAAGAACTTAAGCATATGTATAACCCTAGATCAACCATAATCTTAAGTAGAAGACTTAAACCAATATTATCCCACCTAAAACGTATATTATCCCGCCTAAGTTAAGATTAACTTTGTTTAGCTAAATGGAGAAAGACGACAAAGCAATAACTCGTACGGTACCAATCACACTTCCATTAACCAATAAAATGCCACCAAATCAGTACGTAAATATTTATTCATTACTCACTAAATATGGATTAAATACCTAATAAATGTCATTATGGCATGCTCATTATTCCCAATCAATACTAGCCATTTCTATATTATATCTATTTATCCTTGCCGTAAACCAAATAAGAAGATTATGGTATAATTAATGCTAGCCACATCAGTGCCACCACAGCCTTTAAATTCCAAATTCAAAAATCTCGGCTTCAGCCAAATTTTCTTGCTTAATATAATAGGCAATACCTTCAGCCATGTCAATGATCCAGGCACAAATCAATAAGCAAAGGGATGGACGACACATAGAGGGATCAAATAAGCTGAAGAGAGATACCGAATGAAAGCGTGTAACCTCATAGCACTATAAATAGAAGAGTACTATAGCAAAGAAGGAGGACTTTTGGATATTCTCTGAGTTCTGTACTAATATACTTGTAAACTTTCTATCATTAAAAAAGTTTATACTAATATTCTCTAAATCTGAACCACGTAAATTTATATGTCTTTTGCTTTCTCTGCACTTTACTTGCTCTATTTTTTTATTAAATTCTTTTTTTCTATTTTTACCTTAATTGAATATTAATTGGGCTCGACATTTTAACTAGTAGATAGAATGCAACTTCTTAATTGTGTAAGTACACAAAAGCATAATTACTACCTTAAAGCAAATATAATATCGCTTAAATTTGTTGATGCATAATCATGTAATTAACTAATACTATAATTACTTTTTGATCATATCGGTCTTGCAAGAAAAAGAAAATCTCACTTGCAGTCAATTTTGGCCAAAACCCTCGGATCAATGTCTTTTGAGGTAGAATCTGATGAAGATAATGAAAGATAAAACAAATCAGTGCCAGATCATGGTAAAATAATTAGAAAGTAGAAAGCTAGAAAAAATAATGGGATAAAAAACATCTTAGAAATCTCTATAGAAAAGCATCTTATGAAGAAAAATCGATGACTACGATCTCCTCTCTTGTCAATTGAATAGGATTTCAGTCCTCAGTCGGTAAGGCAAAGATAAAATACCATGCCCTCGAGTTGATGTTTGGCTTTCTGAAGAGTAGCAAGCGAGCATAGGATAACACGATTGCGGTCTTCTATCTTAAGCTCCTCAAACAAGAAGAAAAGAGAATGGATAAAAATATAGGAGTTTGGCATAATCTGAAATGGAGATTTTGAAGCGTCTTAGCAAAGAATCGATGCTTTCTTGTTTTGAAAAGTATGACTGATGTGAGGCTTATGACGGATGTAAGGCTTTTCTTCGGATGGTTCCTTATGCTTGGAAGAACTAAATGATCCTTTGGAGGTTCCCTTTTTGTTCCTAGCCATGATGCTTACATCATTTAATTAGACATATATAAATGTGTAAATAGACATGCATACACATATAATATGGAAAATGAAGTACCTATCACTTAATTTAATCAAAGAGTATGGAGTTTTAATGATAAATCACTTTTTAGTTAACTTATGAAATTTTAGTAGATCAACATGATAATATACAAAAAAACTACGAATTATTTTATAGAATTGTGGATGTTGGTAAAAGATTATATATATGAAATAATAAACTAACATGAATCAGTCTTAACTACCATAAATTGAATGTTGGTAACTCAAGCTTTCACGTGATGGTAGTATAAATTATTACACATTGATCAACTATAAATTAAGAAGTGAATACAGTAGGTTATTGCATGCTGAGTTACCATAAAATAAATAAAGTAAGTTATCGTGTATTGGGCCATCATGCACTAATGATGAAATAAACAAATAAGTTGGCAAATGATGGGCTATTGTTAAGAAAAAGAAATGAACTATCGTATACTAAACTATAAAAGGTTGAGAAAGAAGGTAAGGTAAGTTATTATGTACCAATCCACCATGGGGTGAGTTAAAGAAAACAAGATGACTTATCGCATACTGAACAGGATAAGCCTTCACCTATTGATCTATTGCAGATTGAATAAACTAAATCAAGCGAGTTATCATGTGTTGAGCTATTAGGTGTTGATAAATAAATGGGATAAGCTATATCATGTTGATCTATTGCAAGTTAAATAAAATAGAGAAAATAAGCTATCACATGTCAAGATCGCCTGTTGATAATAAAACATGTAAAATGAACTATCGAGTATTAGTGATAAAGTAAATAAATAGGCTATCACAAGGTGAGCTATCGCATATTGAAACGATAAATATGTTGGATTGTTATCAAGTTAGAGAAACTTGAGACCTACTGACAGAAATAGTGGCTTAAACAAATTAATAATAGTTCAAAACAAATTTAAAAGGGAATCTAAAAAAACCATGAAAACCAAGAAATTAACAAACCAACTAAAACTTAAACTAATATAGAGTAACTTGAATTAAATAACGATATTCAAATCAACGACATAATCGAGCTAACATTTAGTACAATAATATAAAAAACACTACCAAAAGGGAATTTTTAAGGAAACAGGCTCATGGAAAATTAAGGATAATTTGAAAAGTGCACTTCTTTTAAAAACTAGTAAAAATATGAAGAAGAAGATTATCTATAAGAAAGGAGGGAAAATGAATTATCAATTGGATCATAATGAGGAAAAATAGATGGTCAAGATAAAGGATCTTAAGAAAATGATGAGTTTTTATATTAAAGTATAAAAGATTACTACAAAGGGAGAGGATGTTATATCCAAAGTGTACTAGCTATCCCAGGTTGGAGTTGAGCCGTTATAGGTTAAAAAGAAAAGGAAGTTATCAAGAGATGAAAGCACAAAATAAGCCATCGAACAATTATAGTCTCAACGCTATCGAGGGTTGACTAAGCAAGCTAGATATTCAAGGGCTATCGAGTGTTAATCCATAAAGCCATCGAAGGAACTGTCAATGGATGGGAAATTTGAGCTATCGCATGTTGACTCTAGCAACCATTGAAAGGTTAAAATGTTTAAGCCGTTGAAGGTTGATATACTGGAGCTACTGCATGCTGCCTAGATAAGCCATCGAAGGTTGATAATTCTAGGCTATCGCACAATGATAAAACAAGCTATCGAAGGTTGGTGATCTTAAAGATATTGCAAGTTGACCATATAAGCCATTGAAGGTTGGTGATTACGAAGCTACCACATGATGATCAATGAAGCCATCGAAGGATGACACGTTAAAGCTATTAAGTGGTGATCAATGGAGCTAAGGAGGGGTGGTATTCCAAGGCTATTATATGGTGATTAATTGAACTATCAAAGGTCAATGATACTAAGCTCACTACACCATAAACAATAATTAGTAACGGCTAAAAGCCGTATCTAATTAACTTAGACACGGCTATAAGCCATATCAAAATATGGCGTCGTTAACTGTTAGATACGGCTTTAAGCCGTATCTAATGGTTAAATTAGATACGGCTCATAGCCGTATATAAGTGGTCAATAAGATATGGCGTAAAGCCGTAGCTAATTGACATCATAGATACGGCTTAAAGTCGTATCTAATTGACCCATCAGATACGGCTTAAAGCCGTATCTAACTGACACCATAGATACGGCTTAAAGGCATATCTTATTGAGCCATTGCCTTATTCATTAGATACGGCTTTTAGCCGTGCCTAAGTTGATAATTAATCTGCACCAATTTTTCAACTAGATACTGCACATATACAATCAATTTATATAATCACACACATACAATAATAGTTCATATCTAATACCCAATGCAATGATGCATGTTATACAATACATTACAGAAATACATTCAATTACAATGCAATGATGCATATTATACAATAAATTACAGAAATTCATTCAGTTACATTCTAAAATAGAAATACATTCAGTTACAATACATATTATCACTACCAATCCACCCTTACATATTTGGTTACTTAGGTTCCCACACACTCACTCATTTCATAGTTACTTCATTTATAAATAGTTCATAGTCATTACATTACATTAATACAACATGTCAAGTGTCAACAACTACATAGTCAGCTTCACTGCTTCAATCTTCGGTCTCCACTTTCTATTCTCCAAGTCTATCCATACAAAAATAATTGTATGTATTAGCAAGCATGTACTGCAACTGAATATGAATACAACATATTAATGAACATGAATATTGATATGAAGTTGAAACTGAGTCTCGACGACGTTTTTAACCGAGTCTTAGAGTTAGTAAACCGAGTCTTAGACTCAGTTTTAACTGAGTCATGGCAACTCAGTTTTAACTGAGTCTAGGCTCAGTTATAGACTGAGTCTTAGACTCAGTAAACTGAGTCATAGACTCAGTTATAACTGTGTCATGGCGGCTCGGTTATAGACTGAGTCTAGACTCAGTTATAGACATGTGTATTGAGATGAAAAATGAAATTATATATGTGTGCATTTGTGTGAAGCAAATATGTGTGAAGCATAATGCAACTGCAATATGGAAGATCGAATAGCTACAAGAAGTACACCAAGCATGAATATGCAATAACAAGCCAGGAGCAGTATATACCTCACATGTACACAGTTAGCAAATCATTGCAGTGACTCAAAGCTTCAAAATGACTCACAAGAACAATCATCAATCTCCAAACAGTGTTCATATCAAGACCATATAGAAGGAGTTTACAGGCAAGTGAAAACCACAATGCAAGTTGCAAGAATGAAATCTCACATCCACACATATATGCATACATATATACATATATATATATGCATGTGTGTGTGTGTGTGTGTGTGTGTGTATTATAATGCAGACTTAACAGAGCATGTGCAACTCAAGTTAGTTAAACTAGATTATCAAATCTGGTGTCTGGTTTCAAAGTGATCAACAGAAAGCTAAAATGGCCAAACTTTCAAAACCGATAGAAACAGTGACAAGATATCCAAACAACAACATCTTAAGCCAAAACAACATGGTACAACTACAAGTAAAGTTCAAGGCAAGAAGATAACTCAATCTGTATAACAAGTCATACCACAAAAAACAACAAGACTCAACTATTCTCAAAATAATGAATCTGGTCACAGTCCTATATCAAGCATTTCGAAAACAGATATGTTTTAAATCTAGCCACAGTGAGTCTAAAGAACAAGCTCTTCAAACAACTTCAAAACAGAAAGGAATGAAGCATTACAAACGTGTTTTTTTCCTTATCACATTTAAGGAAATTAAATGTGACATGTCATGTATATAGTGGAAGAGGTTTCAAAAAACAATACATAGTAAAATATTAACATAAACAAAAAATATACCTGCTCCAACGTCTAAAGATATTGAATAAGACCCTTCGGATGGCACACATACCCACCCACTCCAACTTCAGCAAAGGTCTCTGCAAATCAATGATTTATTTTGCTGGTTTTCTCATCGGGTAGCAGTATGTTGTCCAACTCCACTTTTCATGTGTGGGAGGTACAGATTTTCCATGGATTTTGGACGATGTAGAATCTTGGCATACAATACCTGTTGCAGTGAAGATGTCTAGATCTATTCAACAAAATATCTGCTCGAAAGAAACTAAAAATAGAAAGCTTGTAATAAATACCTGTTGCTATTATGTCTAAATCAGAGTTGAGGATTTCACATCTTTGATTGTTTTCTACATCGGTCCAATTCGAGAACTGAGAAGCAACGAATTCAGGAGCATTTAATTGCGTGGCGCGTCCTCCATCAGAAGAATTGCCCAGTGCACGAATTCCATGTTCGGTGTTTCCCACCATGTTGATCAGAACCTCCAATTGCCCAGACATACTTCCCACTGTACCCTCCAAACTTCCCACCCTCATTTTCAACTCATCATGGTCTCCACGAACATGTCTGAGTCGTTTTTGTGCAACGACACAAGCCTTAACTTTAGTCTTTGGTACAACGGTCCCAACACCGCGGCTCCTACCCCTTGCATCCTTACCAAGCACTTGTGATAAGATGTCTTCATCCACTGTCAATTTTTCTTCATCGCTATCAATGATGGTTTCCTTTGCTTTCGCAATTTGATCCTGAAATATTTATAAAATAACAGTAATTAGTGTTTTTTTTAATCCATATATCATATTACCGAAAGTTAATTGATTACTAATATATGCATATTAGTATTTTTCCAACTCCTTGTTATCTGAATGCAGACTAAATTTTAAAGAAGTGCGGAAAACTGACAAAATGATAAATTATATTTATCTTTAGCAAAGCAATGTCAGGCATAGTGGAGATAGTTTAAACTTACAATCTTGGTTCCTAAATTCATAATTACTTCATAATCAATCCTAAGTACATAATGGAGATTGTAGTTTGCAGATTAGTGTACACTAAAAAATGTTTAATGAAAAGAATATGCAAGTTAGTATTTGTTTGACTTACGAAGTACGAAGAAGTGGCATCTGATATGCTACTGTCTTTTTTCGTGTGTGTCTTCTCCCATACTTGACGACGATTGATATTTGTTGATGGACTAGCAGCAATCTGCAATATATAAAATATGTTAGTTGTGATTTTTACCATTTTTGAAAGAAAATGAACATAAATTACCATTTCTTGTTCTACTTTAGCGTGACTTTTATGTCCTGCATAGTGAGCATAACTGAGCAATGATCTGTTCTTTTTGCTACTCTCTTCTTCCGCTCGCTTCAGGCATTGCTTCATTTTTTAAGAACTCTTTCCAATCTTCTTGAGCAATTGTAGGTGGACAATTTTTCATCCGTTCTTCGTCATTGTTGAAAGTGTCATAATAAGTTGTTCTTAAGTGTTGCTCGTGTCTCCTAAAAGCCTCCGACATTCTCTTTAAAACAACACTTTTGAAAGCGGATCGAGCTCATAATTTTTTGGAAAAAGGACAATACACGAAAAACTAATTCGAGATATCAAATCCTGAAGCAACTCGATGCACAACAAGCTATAACAAGGCAGCTTCATACATATATACATATGTATACACATATGTATATGTGTATATAGTGCAGTAGTAACAATGCACGCTCACATAAATTTTTATATATTCTTCGATGCAGGAAAGGTGAGCCAACCAAACTGCTAAAAACTTTCAGGCATAGTGTTTTTTTTAAAAACACTATGCCTGAAAGTTTTCAAAAAAAAACACTATGCCTGAAAGTTTTCAGGCATAGTGTTTTTGCATGGCCCTTTATGAAATCCATTTTAACAATTTATGAATGTCGAAAAACAAGGAAAAGGATGCAACAGACTTGTAATTTGAATTTTTCGGTGTAAATATCATGAGATTGCTAATTAAATCTTATTCCATGCAACAAATACTGAAACACAGTGCGATAGATGTCCAATATACTTACCACCAATTCGTTCCAAACGGTGTCCTTGTATATTCCGGGTACTTTGTCCCGACTTATATATGATATAGTCACATGAGCTCTTACTAATTTACCAAGCATAGTAGCGATTTTTCCAGCATCATCTGAGACCGGAGTACCAAGTAAGTTTTGATCCACTTTCTTGATTTTCTGAACATGATGAATGTGAAAATGTTGGATTTTCTGACATGGTTTTCTGCAAATATAATATTACTTTGTATGAATATAATATTACTTTGTATGAATATAAATTTATATTTTATTTTTATTGCGACTACTCCTATATTTAATTATTAATAGTTTCTCGTACATCGTCTGTAACTGGATATTACAAGGAATAGGGATGTGACCATAAGCATATTCAACTAAGTCTGCAACTACAGTGCAAATAAAAAGTCTGGAACTCCACTACGAATTGATAAAGATATCAAAATGTAAAAATACAAATGAAATAGGTGTAACGGGATAAATTAATGTACAAAGTACAAATAGCTCTTTCCAATCCACTTGTACAGTAACTGGAATGTATAAACAAAAATTAAACAGAACAAGTTATTCACCCAAGATGAGTTAATTAGATTAAAAATTATTTGCAAAACTTTTCTAAAACACAACAATTATCCGTAAATATATATAAACATTCCAGATACTTTTTATTTAAAAAGTTATAGTAAAATATAACTAGTTCATCAATATTGCATAACTTGTCTTATAGCTTTAAGTATATTTTCTTCTTTAATTGGCTTTGCCAAGTGGCGATCCATTCCTGCTAAAGTAGCCTTGTCGATTTGATTGTGTTGTTTATGTCCAATAAGAGCTAAAATAGGAATATGAAATCCATATTTATTGTCCTCTTCATGTATACTTTTGGTTAATTCAAATCCATTCATTACTCACATCTGATCAAAACAATAAAATTTAAAAAAATCAAAACCTTCTATATTTATATTTATATTATATATTTATTTAAGAGGAAATAACCGCTGCTATAGTTGTTTCATTACCTCGCAGTTCATAAGAACAATATCATAAAGCAAACTTTTGTTCTTGCCTACTTCAGTATAATGGTAAGATGAGACTTGTAGTGCATTCTTAATCATATTTAGAGCCTTCAAACCATTTTCTGTAACTTCTACTACTGCCCCAAGTATTGATGGCATCCTAATAACAATAACTCTCATCACCATTATGTCTTCTACTAGTAAAGTCTCAAACCATTAAATTGATTTTGTGCTTCAGTGTTCACTTCCACATCACTTCTTTCCAGTTTTGATTTTGTTTCACTAGATATGCGTTTCTATTGAAGAAGTTGGAAATTTAAAATACATTGTTTGCCAAGCCTAATTACCATTTTCCAAACTAAAAAAATAGTTTTTTTCAATAGCGGGAAGAATTCCAGGCTAAATAGCGAATAATATGATAAAATACCTTTGGAACACATACCTGAGCAAGAAAAAAATCTTCAACTGCCCACTATTCTCCAAAAATCTAAATAATGAGAAAAATAATCAACATTGGGAAAATATTCGTCATATATGCCTTATGTTGATAGTACAAAGACTGTAAAAAAAACAGATTTCTAAAGAAGGCCGTGTATATAATGTCGATCATATATGCCATAGGAAATCTGATTTTCGTTTTTAAATAATATAACGTCGGTCATAAAGAAGGCCATGTACAAAAGAAAAATAAATAATTAAATAAAACTTTGCAGATTAGAACGATGACATTATGAATGTAAAACAGATTAACATCATGGTATATCCAACTAAAGTAGATCAAGCTTGTCGTTTTTTTGGTTACATGCATTATTAGTAATTCAGTATCATGCCATATAGACATATGGCTTAGATGGAGGTCCATATAACATTATAGGTTAATAAGAATAAGATATGAATAATTGAATAAGTTTTAACATTATAGGTTAATAAGAATAAGATATGAATAATTGAATAAGTTATAAAATAGATTATAGTGTAACAATTAAACCGGCAATACAAAAACATTATGGTTATGTCAGTCTCCTCGAGAATAAAATAGTGAGGTCTCCAAACATATAAGTTTGACATGCTAGATAAATAAGTTTAGTAAAAATACGTCAATTCACACCATCATAAAAATACAATGAATAATACGTCAATTCACCTATTTTCCCACGTATATTAGGAATAATGAGAAGACAAAAGTGATTAGAAATATAGAATTCGTGCAATTAAAAACATACACACACAATCGTGCAATTAAAAATATATAGATACACAATCATGTGATGTACGAATACTAATACGTTAACATATGGATTTGGTAAGGTCTTCTAATTTTTCATTGTCTTCAAAAGCTGATTAATAGACGGTAGGGAACTCAATGTTATCCATATTTGTAGTCAAACGGTTTGGTGTATGCAAAACCACAGACCATCCGTTAATTTTTAAATCTTTCGAGTAGAACACTTGACTCGCTTCTGATGCAAGAATAAATGGCCCATCATTCACGTTATTTTTGTTCTTCAATTTCCCTAAATTTATGGTGATCAGGTTTGAAATGGGATCTACTTTCCAACCATTGACCTTATCCTCGACCTTTACCCAATCACAATAAAAAACTATTTGTTTGAAGTCGGTGTAATCCAACTCAAGTATCTGTTGAATGACTCCGTAATACATTGTTTCTGCTTCCTTATAATTTTTATCTTTACCACTCGCTCTAAATTTTGTAATTTCCTCATGCATACACGGCTATTTTGTGTTACCATACGGTCTTCGTACTTTTTAGTGGAAAATGAAAATCCATTCACTTGGTACTTCATATAACTACGCGCCATGAACTTCGGCCCGTGCACTAGCCGCATTAGAGTTGGATCAACATCGATGGTCTTTAACAACTATATAAAACAAAATAAGTAAAAAAAGAGCATGGTCATGAAGGTGTATTGAACACTTATAAACATGTGAAATACTTAAGACGATGTAATACCTCATTATGTAACCATAGATTAAAACTTTGAACGGCTTCCACATTCGTAACCCTACCTCGTGGTTGAAATCTAGTATTTTTCACATAGGAGTTATACCTCCTATGGAAAACACATATCAAAACGTATATATAAATTGAATTAAAAAATGAAACTTCGGGACAAGTTCGTGAACTTACTTCTTCCATTCATCCAATCCATCGTACTTATTAAGGACATATCTACGCACTTGTTCAAACTGCACTTGGGTTAACGTTATGTCTTTACCATTATCTATAGGTATCTCACCAGCAAACTCATCGTCCTCGTCTAAAAATGCTTCGCGGGTATGTTTACGATTGCCATCACCTCTGTTTGGCATATATTCCATGCAGTAAAGACTAGCTTCTAGTACGATATATCCTTCTGTAATACGCTCTTCAATGTATCTTTTGTTGCGCACATATCCTTTATATGTTTTCATCAACCTATGAATGTGATCAATTATATATTGTAGACGGTAGCTATTTATATTGAATAATGATGTACATAACTGAAATCAGAAATTTACTGTTCAAAGGGATACATCCATCTATATCTGACAGGGCCACATATTGACGCTTCATCGGCTAAATGAACCATTAGGTGGATACCAATATCAAAAAATGTAGGTGGAAAATGTTTTTCAGAAACACACATTGCTTCTACCAAGCTAGCCTTTGCTTTTAAAAGATGTTCCCTATTGATCACCTTTGAGCACAAAATGTTAAAGAATAGACTAATACAATGAACAACATTTCGTAGATCCTTATGTTGTGGATAAGAATGTTGAAGCAATACCGGAAGCCAATGTTGCATTATGACATGGTAATCATATGACTTCATATTTCTTAGTTCAGGAGGATCGATGCTCACATTGTTGTGGAAGTTAGAAGAGAATATGTTAGGCACTTTCAGATTTTTCAAAATGGTGCAAAACCGTTTCTTTTCTTCTTTGCTCAAATTGAAAGTTGCCTTTGATATGATTATTTTATTTATTTCAGGATCTTGAATCACCCACAACTTTTGTTTTATACCCATGGTTTTCAAATCGTTGCGTGCATTGATGCCATCTTTTGACTTATCTTTGTGGTCCATAATGGTACTGATGAGATGCTTCGTGACATTCTTCTACGTATGCATAACATCAATATTATGTCAGATCAAATTTGCTTTCCAATATGGTAAATCAAAAAAGATAGACCTCCTATACCATCCAGAAACATTGTCAACTTCTTCATTGGTTGACTTTTTCCGTTTTCGACTAATTTCTTCTTTTTATTTACCAACTTTCATTTTGATATCCGCTACTTTCTTTTTAAATCAAAAACCAGTCAACGGCCATTTAGGATGACGAGGTTCTTGTTCGTTGTTGAAATTTGACTTATCGTATCGAAACTTGTGTTCGTTAGGAAGAAACATTCGATGTCCCATGTAGCACATCTTCTTACTTTCTGGGAGATAATAAGAACAAGTGTTTTCCCCACAAACTGGACATGCAAAATAACCGTGAGTTGTACATCCCGACAAAGTCCCAAAAGCAGGGTGATCATGGATTGCCCACAGCACCCTAGCTCTCATTGTGAACTCAAATTTATTTAACGAGTCAAATGTAACGACTCCTTCCCATAACTACTTTAACTCATCTATCAACGACTGTAAATAAACATCAATATCCTTCCCTGGTTGTTTAGGCCCAGAAATCAACAATGTTAACATTGAGAACTCCCTTTTCATGCACATAGACGGAGGAAGATTATATGGTACTACAATTACTGGCCAACAACTGTAAGGGTTAGAGAGAGAAGCATGTGGACAGAAACCATCTGTCGCTATTCCAAGTGTGACATTTCATGGCTCGGCAGCAAAAGCTTGGTCAAAAGAATCTGCGGCTTTCCATTGAGAAGTGTCGCATGGATGACGCATTACGGCTGGATCAGACTTGGCACGACCATGCCAGGTCATCGCATCTGCTATCCATGGTACAATATACAGTCTCTTCAATCTAGAAATTAAAGGGAAATGTCTTAATGTCTTTCGAGGTACTTTGGTGCCTTTTCTCTCTTCGTTGAAAGATGTCATATATCTTGGTTCATTGCAATTTGTACAAGAAACTTTGTTCGCATCATCTTTCCAGTACAACATGCAATCATTGATGCATGCATCATAAGTTTTGTAATTCATCCCAACTTGCTTAATGATCTTCTTCACGTCGTAGTACGTTGTCGGCAGCGTGTTACCTTTGGGGAGTAACTCCTTTATTAGTTCGAGGAGTGCAGTCACACCATTATCTGAAAAGCCGTATTGGGTCTTCAAGCTATTCGGTTTCACAATGGCATACAGCTTCGTAATCCCTTTTGAACATGAAGGATACAGTGGCTCTTTTATGCTCCCAAAAAGTGATTTATACTTCTTACTTTCATTGGCCTGCCAATCTGGATAATCAGTAGAATGCTCTCCAACATTAGCATGATCAGGCAACGGATTATTAGGTTGAAAATGATGAAATCTATCTGCATCATTGACCAGATCTTCCATCCTAATATGTTCAGACTCATCAGTATTTGTGGCATGATTAACTGGTTGTTGTTTTTCCATCTCCGTCCTTTTTTCCCCATGAAAATACCACACTGTATATGATTGGGTAACACCCCATCTAAGCAAATGAAAATGAATGTCATCTAATTTGATCGCCTTCTATTTTTACACTGGGTGCAAGGGCATAAATACACTCCTTTCTTACCACCGTGTTCTTCAACAAAACTAATGAACTTCTGCACCCCATCTATATAGTATGTAGATCTTAGATCTGATTCATTTATCCATTGTTTTTTTATGCTGAAAGACATACTGCCCTCTTATATCATATATAACAAAACATGAGACTTGCCCTTCAATGGGTTCTCGTTCCAATTGCACGAAAAGAATATTTTTGAAAAATTCAAGTGGGAAATTATTGGAATTTTTTTGAATTGAAATGAATTATTAAAAATACGAAAAGTGAATATAAGCTCTTATTTGAGAATAGTCCCACATTGTAAGGTAAGGGTCATGTTTTCAGATGTGTGAAGTATATTGATATAGACTATTTTCTATGATACCCTTAATTATAAAAATAGCATTTCTATAAAAGTTAACTTTAGCACCAAACTGTTTCCAAAAAATTTGCCATTACAACGACGCTATTTTGAAGCACCAGAGTAACGTCTATGCATTACCCCTCTCCTGACTTGGCTTGCACCATTAACAACAATTTTATCCACTTATACAACAATGTCAGAACCATATACAACAATGTCTTTTGAATATACAACAATGTCAGAACCATATACAACAACGCCTTTTGAATATACAACAATGTCAGAACCATATACAACAATGCCTTTTAAATAGTTTTATCCCAACTATTTAATATTCCCAGCACCACTAATCCCAAAAGCAAATGAATCATTACTCATTACAAAGCATCATTACAGTAACTACATAAAAGACTTCTTCTGCTTATCTAATAAAATCAAAATTGTGCAAGGTCCTATCATGGACTTCTTCTGCTTATCTACATCAGAACTCAATTTCGATCTAAGAAGAACAAACACATCAACAATTTAGTTCAAACTAAACAAGGAAAACTAGACCTTACTATACAAGGAATTATCCAATCAAGTATGTGTAATTTTGACAATTCTGGCTACAAACTGAGCATCCAGACAAAACCAAGGGTAGATCCACGATCATTACTCCAATGAAATTCCAATTTCATGGGTATAGATTTCTACAATAATTAATAAACCCAAAGATTTCAACTATAGGTTAAATGCATATCTCCAAACTAACTCAAAATTCAAAAATCAAATCATGAGTAACAAAGTTTAAAAGGTTGCTATTAATAAATCATTGAATCAATGAGAAATAAATAGTGAATAACTTCATATGATTGAATAAGGCAAAAGATCATTAAATGGTAAAAATGCCCCAAATATCTTTATTAATATTAATAAAATCGAATCACCAGTCAAGTTAGAGCCTAAGATTAGCAATGAGATCAAAATATGAGAAGAGAAGAACAAAACGACCTACTAGTTTTGTCAATGAAATGAGAAATTTCTGAGCTTTTTGTGAGCTTCAATAGCAGCGGAAAATTCTAGCGAGATAAAATAAAGGAAAAAGAAGGAGAAGTCTTTTTCATGTTGCTACAAGAATCAATAAATATATGTTAATCAAATCTTGACCATACAATCAAAACGACCTTATTTTCATAAAGTTCCAACCTAAAAGTTCTGAACTAAAAAGGAAAGTAATAATGATGAAGGTCAACTTGAACCATTTTCACCTAACCATTGAACTATAGAGGAAACTATATAAAAAGGAAATACATCAAATTTAATGCAAGAAGAGGAAACAAATGAAAAAGTTTCAGATGACTTAAGATTTTTTAAATTCAGAAATGCAAAAGTTTTAGATGACTTAAGATTTTCTAAACCATATAGCTGTAAATTGAGGAAGAAATGGTGTACCAGCGCAGAGCAAAAAATAAAGCGTTCAATTTGAAGAGGGTGGAAACGAAAGAAGAGTATGAGAAATTTGGGGGAAACGAACGAAATGAACGAAAGAAGGCATGTACCTGGTTTGATTGTAAAAAGTAGCACACAGAATAGATACGGTTAAAAAACGTATCATATTAGATACGGCTAAAAACCGTATCTAAATAAATGGGAAAGCTAATTTTCTGGAGGGAAGCAGTGCGTATTGGGGTGGAAAATTTGCGCCAAAAATAGGCACGAAATAAAATAAGGCTATTAGCCGTATCAAATTTGATATGGCTATTAACCGTATCTAAGTAAGTGGGAAAGCCAATTTTCTGGAGGGAAGCAGTGCGTATTAGGGTGGAAAATATGTGCCAAAAATAGGCACGAAATAAGATACGGCTATTAGCCGTATCCAATTTGATATAGCTATTAACCATGTCTAAATTTTTAGATACGGCTAATAGCCAAAAATAGGCATGAAATAAGATACGGCTATTGGCCGTATCAAATTTGATACAGCTATTAACCATGTCTAAATTTTTAGATACGGCTAATAGCCGTATCAAATTTGAAACGGCTAACAGTCGTATCTAATGAGGCGGTAGGAGGGGTGGCTAAATCAACGAACTGGTGTAGTGGCTATTACATAATGCTTTGATGAATTATCAAAAGTTAAATCTACTAAGCCATCGTGTGTTGGTAAAACGAGCTGTCGAGTGTTAATGCATCTGTGTTATCGCATGTTGACTAATCCACATGGAATCAGCATCCAGCTAGCCACATAGGAAAGTCTGATTGGGAAGCTGCGCCACGTCATTATGACTCAAAGGGGAAGTTGTGCCACTTGCCACTTTGAACATGTGCCACATCAGCAAATAACCATCGTTCATTCCAAAAAACGACACATGTCATAAATCTAATGGTCCAAATCTTCTATGAATAGGCATGTACCCATACTAAAAAGGGACCGAAATCTAAATAATCCTTTTTCCTCATTTTTCATTTTTTGAGTGGTAGGGAAACACTTTTAATGGGGATTTCCATGGCGATTATGTCAAGTTGAAATCAAGACTTTGTAATTAAGGACTTCGATCAATGATAATTTGCATAATTACCTTCATTTGGAATTTCTCCTTTCATATGAATTTGTGACTTGCATATTGAACAAATGGGACAAGTTATTCTGGCAATCATTTTGATAATCTTACCTACTTTTATGATGGGACACCTGAATAATGGGATTTTCTCCATCTCTCACCTATACTTGAGAATTCAACCTTATACAAGGCCTAACTTTTAACCTAATAGGCATAATTCAATACAACCCTATTATATCAGTATAAAATCTGTATGAATGCAATAGTTAACATCATACCATGTGTCAAAGGTTCAACCACCCTAATAATCTATACTAATCTAAATCAACCGTGTAGAAACCATACTAAACATCTAAAATCAAACATCCGAACCTAGATTCTGAGGAAACAAAACATGATCGAGGAATGTACTAGTAAAAAGATTAGGATGAGAAGCCGTTGTCTTCTCCTTGGGGACCTATATGCTCTCCATTGGGTTGTTCGCCTACTGTACTCTCACTAACTTCACTACCTTGTTTCTAAGCTGCTTTACTTCATGCTTTAAAATATAGGTAGGACCACGACATGAACTAGGCTTAGGTTCCAACTCCACATCCACCAATTGACTTTGCTCGATAACAATAGCAGAGTCATATGCACATTTTCACAAATATTATACATGGAATACATCATAATCTCCTGTTATCTTCACTGGGAATCGCACTCTATAAGCTGGACTTCCAATTTTCTCTAATATTGGGAAAGGTCCAACAATCTTAATGCAAGTTTTCTCGAGTTTCCTAACTCATTACACTCTTCAATGGTGAAACCTTCAAAATAACAGATCTCCAACCGCAAACACAAACACGGTCCTTCTCTTATCAGCATATGACTTCCGTCTATCCACTACGACCTTCATTTTCTCTTTATCAGCTCCACTTTCTCTGAATTATCACATATCATCTTTGTTCCAAGAATTTCTTTGTCTGTTGATTCCTACCAATATGAGAGTAACTTACATGGCCTTTGGTATAACACTTCATATGGTGATATCCTAACACCAACCTGATAGCTATTATTATATGTGAATTTGACAATGGTAGATGATCCTCCCAAGCTCATTTAAAATCTAGTACATTCCCCGAGTAGGTCCTCCAATACCACATTCACCCTTTTCATCTACTCATCCATTTTAGGATGATAGACCATACTCAAGTTGGGTTCCATTCCCAAATCATCCTGTAAACTCCTCTAGAACCAAGTGTGTCCTGATCACTTTAACTGGAACTCAAGGTAACCAAACTACCTTCTTTATATGCAACATCACCAATGTCTTCGCGGTCTTTATGTTTTTCACCAGGGTGAAATGTGCACTCTTGGTTAGTCAATCAACTACTACCCAAATGCTTCATCGATAAAGTTTATGGATAGTCTCATATTTCCATGGTGGAACCTCTAATGGGGGTAATATCCTACTTGTCTTCTTCTATTAAGATTTTAATCTCTGGCATATAAACAAAAAACATACTCAAAACACAACCAAGAGTGTACAATACATATGATAGACGAAAGTATAATGATATGATGGGAGATCAGTGCAAGTGCGACCGAATAAGCCTCCTAAATGAATGCACATGCAGTGACAACTAGAAATGTATTTAAACATCCTAATATATGCATATATATATATATATATATATATATGTATGTATGTATGTATGTATATGTATGTATGCGCATCCATTCATCAATATGCAATAACCATTTCAAAAAGTAAGTAATAACCACGTCCATAAACAATCAATAAATAATCACACACACACATGTATATAAAGAAACAATAAATTATACAAGCCAACATGGTATAAACTAAACTGGTATAACTCAAACAAAGCAACCATAATAATCAAAACATGTCATAGGAATATGCAAACAACCAATTCTCATGTCCATACATCCATGCCTACGTTAACTAGCTAGCTAAAGTAACCATGAAAACAAACAACAATCTAACAAAACTAACTATAAAGTAACTAAAAGATAAACTTATTACAAGAGAGCTTGTGAAGGGAAACTCAGATTCTATCCTTAAGCTTCATCATATTTCTATCCAAACCTTTTCCTCATCGTACTTGGCCTAACATCATTTCCTTATTTTTATGTCTTATCACATCAAGCCCTAAGATCTGAATACACTTATGGAGTATTATAGTTCTATCTCTATCTTATAAGCTGGCTAGTCTCTACCATAACCACTAAATCACCAATGTACGTTTGCAGATGGAATAAACAAAAAACGTGTGAAAACCCATCAGCTATTCAAGAAGCCCACTCAAACGTGCTGACTTGTCTACTCTCTATACAATCGAGAAAGGCCCTAAAGCTTATAGCAATAACTTTCACACATAACACATCCTAATAGCGAGTCCTTATTTATCAAGATGTCAACTGTGAACTCTCTATGCATATCTATCCTACACAGTTTCCATTCCTTTACTTAACATTGAGGTGTCTAATCATGTAACGTCCATTTATAGTTATAATTTAAATTGACTTCAGTACTAACATATCTCCTTCGTCAAATGCCTTGCAACATACTTTGCCCCTTACTTCTTCATCCTCAATCAATAAAGGACCTTCTTTATGTCCTTTGAGATACCCCGCTAAACTCTTTCTTCAAGTCCATATCATGACAACATGATAACGGATGGTATATTCCCTCTAAGTGAACTGACAATTAGGATTCTTAAATGAAATCCATACTCCTCACGATTTGATTTATGGATATCAAAAATGGATGATGCCTTATTTTTGGTGAGCACAAAATTCCTATAACGACCTCATCGACTAGATTGTGCACTTTCCACATATTTTTCATATGTATGGCACTAAAAATAAGCAATGCACAAAAGATCATTATTATGTAAAATTAACTTCATAATATAGTTCTTTTAATCCAAGCAATGATTGAAAATAACTAATCTTACCTCTAAGTCAATTTTCTTCTAATCGCCCGATCTCGGCTTTCTTTAAAAATCACCTTTGTACCTTAGTACATACAAGTCAAGAAATTTACTTCATATCTTGAAATCATACAATAATAGATACTTCAAAAGTAATATTAACTCCACATGCTTGAGCAATCCTATAAACTAATATATGGCTAGGGCGCCTTATGTACGTTGTTGTACTCCAAAAACACTTTAAATAAACAAGCATAGTCATCATCTATCGATGACAATCTCATACAACTTATCTTCTATTATTTAACAATTTAGGAAAATTTTGCTTAACTATGCTCTCATGCTTCTCACGTCTTAAATAAGCGTATCCCAGCTCTTAATGTAAACATATAAGTTAATTTCAAGCAACATTTAACATATATGTCTCAATTATCACAAATAATAAATTTAAACTTGTTAGTTTGTCCTAAGTATAAATCATCTCAGTATTTTTTGTTACAAGATTCTTTTTCTCTATTATCTTAAAATAATATTTTTTTTCAAATCAACAATATGCTTTAAAAATTCTTTGTTTCCATCGTATTATTTTAAATATCCCAAACATCATTACTTAATCCTAAAATAATAATTTTCATCAAATTTCCTTCAAAATAATAATATTACCATCACTTTACATTAAAATAATAATATTTATTTAATTTTTTCACAACAGCTTTATTATTATATAACTAAAAAATAACAGCATTCCATATTAAATCCCAAAAATCACTTCTATTGTTATTTATATTAAAAATAGTAATAATTTATCCTGAAAATATTTGTGGAAAATATCCATCTACTATTATTCTCAAAATACCTCTTTTTTTATTACTTAAATGATTATATATTTTTTCATACTCCATAAAATAGCTATATTATTATTTGTAATTTTTTTAGAAAGTTTTCCAAAAATCATATTACTAATTATTTAAATTGCATCTTACTTTATAAATAATAGTAATTCTTGATTTAAATTAGATTTTTTCTAATTGTTTCAACTTTTTCAAATGTCAAAAGTAATACCCACATAAATTTTCAATACAAATCCATAACGTTCATTTCCTGTAAGTCCATAGCACACTAGTGTATTGACCATCCTAGCTAGTCCACTCTAATCAATTCAAACTTTACAAGCTATGCAATTCTTTCCTGGCTCCAATCAAAATCCATTTGAAAACATCAGTAACTTTCTAATTCATTTTTTAAATCAAAATCGTTGAATATCCTATTCTTCACAAAACTAGTAAGATTTGAAAACCATAAATTTCTTTGTCAATTTTAATGAATGCTTTATTTTTATCACCATATAATTTTTTGAAGTAAATTCATAAAATTATACTTGAATAAAAATTCCAAAATGTTTTGCTTTATATGTGTCATATTAAATCATTTCATATCAGTTTATATGTTCTTTAATAAACAATTATTATACATTCAATTTCCAAAGCTGATTTCCTTTCAATAATTTTGAAAAATATCATTACTTAAAATCATTTAACTTCCAAAACTCATTTCTTTATAGTTTTACCAATTCAATAATAATTGCTCAAAATATAATTTGAATTGTAATAACCTCGATTATGTTCTGAAAGACACAAACTTCTGTTTTTTTACATTATTTCATATAATTTATAATAATTTATTATATATGTAAATCATTTTATTTTATAATCAGCTAATTTCCAACACCTTTTAACTAACATATCATGTATATACATTAAAAAAATATTTTTGAAATTCATTTTTGTCCACTAATTATATTCATATCCAATTCAAAATTTTTAAACCATTCATTAATGCATATTTTCAAGAGTTTATTTCACAAAACATCAATTTCCATTGGAAAATACATGCATATTAAAATTGAAAAAAAATCCTAAAATAATAGCTTTTTAAATTTTCTGTTCCAATTTAAATTCTATCAAAATTATTTATAATTTAACTTAGAAAAATAGACATGAAACCGAACAATTTTAATATTTTCCTTTGTAAAACAGAAATTTTTCCAAAAGTGTAAAGAAAATGTAATATTTTAATCTTTTTCACAACATAAATATTACTAACATAATATATATTCAAAATGATGGGTTCGCTTATCATATCATATATATATTTTCAAAAGTTTCTCCATCAAAAGCAAAGTATACATGAGAATAACAATGTGCCTTACACTAAGCAAAAACGAAACCTTTAAAAGTAGTTATGGAAAATTACTTCTTATTAAATTTTCTCATTTTCCAAACTCACATTAAAGAGTTATTATTTTTCGAAACATTATACATATTTCAACTTCATCGTTTATTTTTCAAAAAACTTTGGTACTATTATTTATAATTTTTTAGGGAAAACATTTCAATTAATTTAAATAATTTAATTAGAATAGATCATAACTTGAACAATCCCAATTAGACCATATAATTAAAAACATATATCTAAATACCTTCATTATGACTTATCAACATCATACTTATATTCTTTATATTCAAGGGCACCACTCTTCTTCTTTTTCATCCTTAGTCCAATGATTTACTCTATTATTACTTGACATATAACCCTCTTTTAGCAATTCTCCATAGAGTAAATCAAAACAAATGTGATAGATTTATCTTCTACCCTAATCTATGATGATCTCAACATTTTTTTAACTCATAGTTGTTTACTACTACAAGGATAAGCCAACAGCTACCTCAACGAGTCAAAATATATAGGATGCGGTGTTAATATATATATAAATATATGAATTTATATAATATATATAAATAATAAAAATTGCAAATGTGCTCACTCATACATCCTAATTTGGTAGGAACCGCCTAACCTAAGCTTCGATACCACATTGAATAATCGACGATCTACAACGTCCGGGTTCATATATAAAATGATGCATACATTGTAGACGTCGTAGACAGTGGATCGTTTTAAGGTAAAATCTAAAACATATCACAGAGCTATTTTAACTGTTCTTCATCAAAAGGAATAAAATATAATAGTAATTAATAATATAATCCCAAACAAACAAAACAGTGCAATATTAAATATACACCTATTACGACATCTCTCTATATACTGGTAATGGAAACAGTATAATGTTTAGGAATAAATGAAATAAAATAGTAGACAACAATAAATAAATATGCATCTCCATCATAAGATTACGCCTTCAGGTCATTGCTAATCCTCTTTATCAATCTATTAGAGTGTGTCTAATAAGAAGAAAATGATAGAGGGGCTAAACATATGTTTGGTAACACATCATATAAGTATATGATACTAATATGCTAGTAAAAAAACACATATGCTCGAAAACCATATTTTAACCTGTGTCACTTGCACCAAATAAGTCAGCTAAACACAATTTACTATTATAGTGATGTCATATGCTAAGGTCTCTCTAAAATCTATCCTATGCATAATCATATGAGCTAAAATCCCACCTCGCATGTTGAAAACATATGCGACGTGCAAACTATATGTCTTAGTCCACTATCGCCAAATCATATAATGAGAACTTGGCTCCTCCGAATGTATTGTATTATCAAATCGTATGTAACTCGCTACTAAAAACTACATGTCTCGGCTTGCTATCTCTAAACGTCATGGTCACATCAAAGAACTCATTTCCTCTAAAAAATGTAATGTACCTCCTCAAAATTGCCTTTATCAAACGTCATTGGTTACACCGAAAAACTTATTTCCTCTAAAAGTATACCATAGCCTTCATCATCGATCGATTACCAAGAACTCAGGCCCTTTGAAAAATGCACCACAGTTCTACCGCTAGACGTTATCGGTTACATCGAAGAACTCATTTTCTCTTAAAAATGTACCCTAACACCTATTCACATAATCGTCATCGTTAAGCATCACAAGTTACACTAAAAAACTGATTTCCTCTAAAAAATATGTAATTATGCATTATTGGTTACACTGAAGAACTTATTTCCTTTAAAAAATGTACCATAAGGAAAATCCTCATAATCGTCAGTCCAACAACGCATAACTAATCTACCCAAAGTAAGATGCCTTTCAAAAGTATCTAAAACATAGAAAACAACATATCAATGCATTCCTTGTCTCGCCATAATCGAGTTGCCATGAATAATGATGAAAGGAGGTTGTATATGAGAGTTATAGGCATTTAAAGTGCAATAGCATTTTTGTAGTAAATTATTTAACTAAATAATATTACTGTATGTCATCGAACGAACACCGCAATGGGTTCAAGTCATCAGAAAAATAAAATTTTGATATATAATATGTCTATTTTGGAGAACTTTTGTGCTTACACTCTTTAATTAGAGAGAGCTCAAACTTTGTCTGACTACAACTAAAAAAAATCACCTTTTTTAATTATCTAGCCATGACATACATCATTTATAATTTGATTGAAGTTCATAAGGATGAACTATATGTCTTATCAATATATACATAAATAGAAAGAATCCCACTCACTGGAACTCTTCAATGATGAAGAATCCAATATTTTATCCGCTGCACTATGCCTTTTGCACACACATTCCCCAGATATTCCTCCATTTTCCTTTACCAAACCATAATAATGATCTCCACGGTCATTTCATTAGATATATTGTCAAAATCTATTAAGAAATGAGAGAGATACGCCATTTTGAAGTTTGATAGACAAGGATGAAAATGATGTACAAAATTTCTACATAGTTCTTCATTGTTCAGGTCTCTTGCACCTCTAATCTTATGAATTCCACCTCCAAAATGATATGAGGTCATAGTATTGTTTGCATCCTTCGATTTTTCACCAGCTTCGTCAAATCCATTGAGAAACGGAGAAGTTATAAATTTTCAGAGTTTGATGAAAAAGAGGGAAAAAGAAGAAGGGGAAAAAAATGAAATTTGAACTTTGTTGGGATTTGATGGAGATTAATAGAGAATAATGGTGAGATATTAAGATTACAATAGGACTAGAAAATAAAGCTTACATGTTTGTTTATAGGCTGGAAATAACACACATTTAGCTTAAAATCTCGTAATCGTCATATTACGAAAATGCCACTGAGTTTGACTTCTAATTTCTAGCCCATTTAACCAAATTCAGCATGTTATATTTTTTTTGTAACGACAGAAGATAATTCACACACAATGAGATAGATCCTAAAGCTTAATTATAGATCTTGTAGAAATTTACTATTTCGCCATTTGTGAAGTATTATGATTTTACCCTTTTAAACTAATTATTTTATTACGTAAAATTACAGGGTGTTACACTCTCCTAAGATTTTCTCTATCAATTCCTTAATCTAAGGTACATACAGTCTACCATCATGCCTTAAGTTTCATTTCTGGTCTTTAGAGTAGCAGCCCAAATGGATCGACCGTTCATCCTATTCCAATTGATGTAAAATCCCAACTAACACCGCATCTTGCCTCTAACTAAGTCCAATTCTATCCATTAATGTGGGTCTAACCTTCATTGCAGCTAATATGCAAAACCTAGTGCATATTCCAACAAAGAAGGAAAACAAAAAAAAATTTAGATAAACTCCAAACTCCTCCATTCCAATGCCATACAACTAATTGTGGCATGCTTTCTACTTGATGAGTTAATAACCACGTTCGCTTTTCCTATAGTATAAGCAATCCTAAATTCATAAGATGAAGAAAACTCCATCCACCTTTTCTGCCTCAAACTCAAGTCCTTCTACGGAAAAAGGTAGTTGAAGGACTTATTATCTTTGAATAGCTCAAATCTCTATTGCACTAAGTAGTGCCTCGAAGACTTCAGTGCAAATACAATGTCAGATTCTCAAGTTCATGTGTCAAGTAATTCTTCCCATGTACCGTGAGTTATCGGCTAGCATATGCCACCACCTTTCTCCATTGCATGAAAACACCAAGACTGGCCTACAAGCATCGGTATACATGATAAATGGCTTGGTACCATTAGGGTGGACTAAGAAGGTGCTATCATTAATAGCTCCTTCAACCTAACGAACACGTTCTCACAATACGGATTCCAAGCAAATGCCGGATCTTCTTAGTAAGCTTAGTCAGAAGTGTCAAAATAATTACGAAGTCATTGATAAAATTCCTTCGGAATCCATCCAGTCCTAAGAAGCTATGAACCTCCAAAGAATTCTTTGGCATATTCCAATCCTTCACCACTTCTAATTTACCTTGTTTACAGTCGATCCTTCTCCAAATATAACATTCCTAGGAATCTAAATTTCCTTCTTACCAAAGTTACATTTTGAGAACTTCGCCCTCCACTAATTCCTACTCAAAACTTCCAATACCTCCTTTAAATGACGTATATGCTCCTTTTTTCTTTTAGAAAAAACAAAGATATCATCCACAAACACCACTTTTTTCTTCAGTTGCTCCGAAAATACTCTACTCGAAAAATCCTTGAAATACGCAGGAGCATTAATCAAGCCAAAATGTATTACTACCCACTCAAATAGTCCAATAATAGTTCAAAACAAAATGTTCGATATACTATAGTATGACATACTCAATTGATGGAAAACTGGTAACTAAATCAAGATGAGAGAAAACTTTAGCCCCTACTAATTGATTGAAGAGGTCATCAATGCAAGGCAAGGGGTATCAGTTCATTCTCATCCGTTTATCCAGCTTTATATAATCGATCCACAGCCTAAGAAAATAGCCAGCTTTTGTGGAAAAGACGTTGCGTGCTCCCTACTTTAAAATATTTCTATGAATAAAACCTCTCTCTAATAACCCCAGAATTGCTTATCTAATTCTCTCCTTTCTTTCGGATAAATATGCCTAAATGAAACATGATGGGCCTAGCTTTCTTAATAATATTAATTCTAAACTAGTTCTCTCTTCAGGATGGAAGGCTGAAAACATCAGCAAAGATGTTTTGAAAATCATTCATTATGGGGATAAAAGACAAACTACCCTATGATATACTGAGAGAATATAGGTAAGTAGTCATTATGGAACAAGACATAACAAAGTCCTTCCCTCCACCATTTCTCAGTTGAATAACTCTCCTATTACAATCCAAAACTACTTCATAGCATATCATTCAATCCACTCCAAAAAATCAATCCATAGCCCAATAAAGCTATGTACAAACGCATCCCAAAGGAACATCTCACCATGTAAAACCAACTTAAGGTTTTGAAAAGCCATAGATAGATGGGTCGGTCCCCCAACAAGATTCGGTACTAAAATGGAATTATAGATAATTCGAGGTCCAAGGCTTAACTTATCTACCAATGCACGACTAATGAATGACTGCAATGCACCAGCATCAAATAAATTTTGATAAGAAATCCAGATAAGGATGACACACTAACTTGCCTCCTTTTCTCGTTAGCATATGGTATAATACTAGTAGTCGGAATTGCCTCTAATGCATATGCTTTCACTGCTTTCCATCCTTCTTTTGCTGAGTTGGGCGGTTCTTCTTGAAGTGCCCAAACTATTATCATTTTTAGCACTTAATTCTAGTAACATCCATGTTACATCGCTTCATCATGACCTTTCCCGTGACGCCTCCTATATATGGGTTTTGGAATTATGGATCTTAAGACTAATTTAACATCAGAGGGGGGTGAATAATGTTTTCAAATTTTTTTAAATCTTTCTAATTTTCTTTCAAGATTGATATTAAATCATAAATTGACAATATAGAATTATATATACAACCAATCATAGATGCACTCACAGATAAAAATAAAAGCAGTAAAGTAAAGTATAGAGTTAAAGAGATGACCTTAGGGATTTTATACTAGTTCGGATTTCTCTAACATCCAGTACCACACAATTGCTTTTATTGATTTCTTTTCAAATGCCAATCTTTAATAGAACAGAAGGAAAATGCAAAAACAATCTCGATTTCGAGGCTACGAGATACGTCCCCTTTTATGTAGAGTCCCTGATAAACTCACTTGATTTAATTGGGCTAAAAACAACTAGAATTGAATGGGTTACTAAGTAATCCCACTTGATTTGAATGGGCTACAAGCATAACCAAGCAAAAATAAATAGAGTTTGTAGTTTTTCAAAAGACAAATTCTTGTACTTTGGATACAATGGATCCTATACCCTCTTGGATAATGCTTTGATCTTTGAAATGAGAGAGAGATGTTTCCAAAACTGTAAGAAAGTAGTATTGAATTAACACAATGAAGTTTGAATTAATTCTATATGATTTTGGAGAGAATAGAGTATATTTTTCAAGAGAACTTTCAAGAGAGTAAGAGCAGTGAAGAAAGCAAGTAATTAGTTATCAAAAACTTCAATTGCACTCCCCTTTATATAGTAAATTAATAGATGTGTCCATTCGAGAAATGTAGTTTCGAATAGAAACTTCCATTCAAAATTTGAAAAACCATTTGGTGGCATGTATGTCGACATATCCTGTACATGTATGTCGACATATGCTAGTTCAAAATGAATTTTTTTTCCTTTTAAAATGTTTTGAAAACCCTATACTTTAATAATTTGAACATATTTTTTAAATATTTGAACTCCCGAAAACTTTTATAAAATATTTTCGAAATTAAAATTATATATTTTATTTAAAAATACCAAAGATCAGAATTTGGAGAAAGAGATCAAATGCTGCTTTCAAGGACTTTAGGAATATATACTAATGACTCTATCGACTAAACTATAAACTTGCGATCTTTTTTTCTTTGTCTTTGAACACACGAGTCTCGTATCTTTATCTTTAGTCTTTATATTGTACAGTCTTCGGTTCAACATCTGTATAATATTCTTGCACTATATACTATATAACTTGGCAAAACATTAGTATCTATATTTTATTTGAATATATATGGATGTTGTCACCAAAATCAATAACCGAGGTATTAACAATCTTCCCCTTTTTGTTGATGACAACCATTATTTATTTCTTTAAATAAAATATGATACAACTCCCCTTAAGTTACAAAACTCCCCTTGAATATATGCAGGTGTATATTTTATATTTTTCTCTCCCTTTGTCATCAACAAAAATAGGTAAAAAATAAAACTCCCTCTAAATGATATACTTATAAACTGTAGGGTCAAAATCAATAATAAAATATTTATAATGTAATATGATATGATGTTTCACATATGGAGATCTTTAAACTAATAAGACAGTCTTGAATTACGCAAATTAAACTATATGAATAAAATTGCCAATCCAAACTACACATTTAAACAAACCAAATCAAACATTAACAAATTCAATTCAAACAAAATAAAATCCTAATAGTACTAACAACCCAATCCTGAACAAATCAAACTTTAAACAAGTGAATAATGCTTTTTGATTATGGAAGACTTATGTATAGGGTAAAAGGGATATGGAGACATAAATTTCTTTTTTGTTCCATAAGGTTTCCATCATGATCAAAGCACCTACACAATTGACTTCGTCATCATCTTCAGCCTTATCCTCTTCTTCCTCTTTCTCATCATCCATGGGATTGTGAATGATAAGATTAGGAGTTTCCTCTTCGATTACTCTTGGACTGGATCCAATAGATGCTTCTGAAGGTTACGAAGGATTCGCCCTTGCTTTTCTTGTTCCTTTAAGAGGTGTATTTGGAAGACCTCTATTTCTGAAAGCATGTTGAGTACATGCTTCAGACCATCCTCTGCTTTGATGACTTTGGCTATGGTGGTATTTTAGAAGGGGCCTAAAAGGGTGGTATTGTAGTTTAAAGGGGTGGCCTTTTCCCTTAATCTCTTGGAATTTGGAGGATCCATTAAAATTTATGTTATTTGGAGTTTACAAGAATAAGAACACAGGGAAATGAGAAAGAATTCAAAATTTGCTAATATATAATCATACTCCAAAATTTGAATTTAAGAGGAAAAAATAGTTTTTAGGAAAAACAGCAGTATATGTTGACATATAGGTAGGAGTATGTATACATAACTACCTAAATTTTGATAATTTTATTTTCTTTTAAATTTAGAATTTAAAGGCTACTATATTTATATTTCAGAGAAAGAACATATTCCTAGTTCTCTTTTAAATTTAATAAAAGATGTTTGAGTTAATGGTTACTTTAATATATCGCCTAATTGATTTCCAGTATTTACAAATTCAAGTGAAATGGCTTCTTTGTTTACGTTACCTCTTAGAAAAATATATCTTATGTCTATATGTTTTATCCTAGCATGATGAGATGGGTTTTTAGATAGATTTATTGCACTAGTGTTATATAGTAATTGATGACTTACTAAAATTTAAACCTAAATCTTTTAAATTTTATTGCATATAAATAATCTGTGAACATGCTAAAGCAGCTGAAATATATTCTGCTTTTATTATAGGTAGAGGCATAGATTTTTCTTTTTGCTAAACCAAGGAACAAGAGAGTGTCATAAAAAGCGACAAGTTCCACTTTTACTTTTTCAGTTTGATTTGCATCCAACATCATCAGCGTCACTATATGAAATTAAATCGAAAGAATCTTCCTTTAGATAGAAGAGTCTATAGTCTAGTTTGTTGTCTACATATCTTAGTATTCGTTTTACAGATTTAAGGCGAGTTTCTTTAGGCTATGATTGATATCTTGCATAAAGACAGACATTATGCATTATATCTGGTCTGTTGGCGGTTATATAGAGTAAGGATTCTATCATACCTCTATATAATTTTTGTTCCACGTCTTTTTATTTTTCTCCCTTATTTAATTTCTCATTAGTTGCCATAAGATTTAGCTTACCACTGGTAATTGATATACTAAATTTCGTAACTAAATCCTTCGCATATTTTTCTTGACATAAAAATACTATTGTTTAATTATGTTATTTGTAATTCTAAAAACAAAGTTAGTTCTCCCATAGGACTCATTTCAAATTTCATATTCATTATATTTGAGAATTTTATATTTAATTGTTCATTTGTTGGCCCAAAATTAATATCATCTATATATATTTATGTAAGTTGAATACCATTATTATTTATTTTAATAAATAGAGTACTATATACTTTTCCTTTTTCAAAATTAGATTGTAACAAATAGGATTTGAGTCTTCCATGGCATGCCCTAGGAGCTTGTTTTAAACCATATAAGGCTTTCTTTAATTTATAAACATGATTTAAAACCTTTTCATCATTAAAAAAAGGGAGTTTTTCTACCTGAACTTCTTCTTTAACAAAACCTTTCAAAAAGTGTCACGACCCGAAATCCAATGTTTGAAATTTGACACCAAATACCTCACTTGTATTCGACTGCCAAGGATTCAAACATCAAACTCCAGTCGGATGGAGCTTATAACAACATTAGATGAATATAAAACAGCGGAAAACAAAATGAATATCATGCACTACATCACAGATACAACCTCATCATAATATCTGTTACAACATCAGGGTATCATAGTACATGAATCACAACTCCAAATAGAATGTCAAAATAGAGCAACAAGTGATCATATGCCAAAAGTCTTTAAGAAAACAGAGTGATAACCATCATCCAAATCTAAGCACCTTGAGATCCAAAAGCTTCCAAAATGCCTCTAAGGTAAAAGCCTCCAAAAACCATAAATCTCCAAAACTAAAATACAGCTAATGCCAAAATACGGAAAACCTGCTACTAGGACGCCCATGTGAAAATGATGGGCACCCAGAGTTTAGAAAGGAAACAATAAACTCCGGGTCAGCCATGGGACTTGTATGAGTAAACAAAGACAGTTGCTTTTAAATAAAACAGATTTATTAAAGAAAACCGATATGCTTTTGGAAAATGAAACTACAATAAGACCTCCCGCCACACACACAATGCAATCGCAGAATTGGAGGAGATTTCTTCTTATGATAGTCAAATATGCTTGATACGGGAAAAATTCTCTGATATTATTACTAATGCATAGTGTAGAAAGCCATTTCGAAAGTATAATATTAATCCTAGCCAGCATAGACATTCCGAACTATGCCTACTATAGCTACCATCTAAACAGTGGTGACCACCATAAGTAAATGGCAGGTTATAAAACAAAAACCGTATGGGTTCGTATTGGGAATTGGATTTCCAACAAATGGTCAGGCTAAGGAACTTTCTATGCCACATGGATATGCCTCTGGCGGGACGTCCCGAGAACTTAACCAGTTCTCTGCCAACACAAGGCCGGGTTACCTCTGTAACTAGGTAACTACTACACGACTATGCCATTCCCTGGTCCTTTGGGACCTTTATCTGAGGTCCCTCCATCACAAAGCAACAACCACACAGTAAATGAGATTGTAGCAACCACATAGGTAAGTATCTGGGATCCATACCATGACAACACCTTTTTCCAGAAGGAAATGATGTACCCTAAAGGGCGCGACCCACATAACCTTACCGCATCTTTCCCGTTTCGACCACTTCTACGGTGTGAGGTCCGATGAAGTCTCGTCCACAAAGCTACGCTTATACGAAAGCCATGCTTTGATCACAAATGATCATCAATATACAACAGCACTTAGCATGCCACACTACCAAATTGGGAGTACATCGCTGATAACCTTCAACTACATAACCTCTGAGCTAGTACGTCTCAGAGAAGGGTGTTAAGCTAAGAGAATAAATTCTCCGCCATCAAAAGATATGTATTTGAAAGAAATCGGCTTTATATATCAAAGTGCAGTTTCAGACACATAACCATACAAGTCCGTTTCGGGTTCGAACAGAACCGAGGGCACTTCGTCCAATAAAGGTTGAAGCCCTTGCAAATCCGGACGTCCACAATCCCGATTGGACATCCCATCACTTAAGGAATCTCTATACCGGAGCAACTTAGTGCAGAGACAATCGATAGGTTATCCTATCGTTTTCGAAGACACCCGGTCTTCAACACCGTCTTCAAATGCTATCCATTTCGTCGAATCACTATTCGGAATGAGATATATGACACAAAGGTCCTCTTCCAGCTAATCCGAATAGTGAGCGCTCAATTTTAAAACATGTGGGTGTATCGATTACAAGGATTCACACTCAAGATTCGATGTGGGTTTCGGATAACTAACTAAAATCCGACTCCCTATCGCATCGAAGTTTAAATGCCGTTTTATAGGCAAAAAGGGGTTTTCACACACAAGTAGGAACAAATCACAAATCACAGTTCAGCACAAAGCAATCACATTATCACAATAGAAAGATCAATCTATACATAATATTTGATGCTGGTCAATCATCGTTGATTAAGGTGATTGAGATTAAAGTGAATTAACCATATTATTATCTTTATTAATTATTTTAAATCAATGTTTAATTTTACTTAATTATGAATTAATTAAATCTTAGTAGGCTTTTAAATTGATTATTCTTTAGTTGATTATCTTAATTTATTAATTCTTAATTGTTAATTAATTAAGTTTGATTACTTTTATTAATTGGCTATCCTTTAATTAAATAATTATTAGCTATAAAATCATTACAAAACATAAATTGTTAATTACTACTTCATCATTATAAATAAATTTGGTTTTAAAATTAACACTTAAGCATTTGATTTATCTTTTAAATTTTTATTAAGTTAAACTTTAAAACAACTTTTATTTAAAAGACATTATAAGATTTAGAAATATCTTTGAAATTCATAAATTTCAAATACCATTTATCTCATATTCCATTTCCAACTATCATTAATTTATTCAGAAAAATTACTTAATTTGTTTTCCAAAATTTAGTTAAAACCGTGTTTCTTTGCTGTTTTCATGTCTGACCCGAGCTCCCCCGAGTTGTCCCCGAGACAAACATCCCCTTGCTTCGAGTTTAGGCCAAAATTGACCCGAGTGACAATTTTTCACCAAAAAAATTCGTTTAAGTTTTAAAATCAACCCGATACAACGATAAATTGACATGAGCCTGACTTCGAGTCCTCACCCCAATTCCCCGAGTAACACTTCGAGTTGCCCCCTTCTTCCCCAAATATCAACCTGACACACAACCAACACGTGCACGTGCACGGACAGAATCGCCATCGTTGGTCGGAGCTGCAGCCATCCACGAGTCGACCACCATCCCCCAAAACCCCACAAATACCCAGAATTTGAAAAAAGATTTGAAAACGAGAATCGAGACATTTCGACCCAACAACTCATCAGGAACATCATCAGAAAATTATCTCGCGCCGCCTCCCCTGACCGTTAGCTGCCACCAAATTTGGACCGAAGCTCCATACACATGCTACGTCGCGATTGGCTCCGTTGACGCGCAGTCTGATCAACCTATGATGGCGTAATACCATCATTTCGATCGCGAACAAAAATGGGTTCTTAAACCCTACTTTGACCTCGAATCAAAGATTCAATGACTTATAAATTAATCTAGTATTTTTCTGGTTATCTATAATACTCAAACTATCAGCGAGGTCAAACTCGAGGGACACGATCACCTTAGTCGTCGGAATTTGGCATATGTTCAACTTTCTGATCAACCCAAAAATCTCGATGAAAACTTAATGAAAATTCTGCATTTCACTTTCAAAAATCATTATTTTTATAGGGGATTCACATAGTGTTATTGAAATTAAAATTCGTGAAGTTCGAATTTCTTGAAAAGTTTGAAGGGTAACTGTGTTTCATAGTTTCCAGAAAAAAACTATGTATAACCTTACTTTTGAGTTGTTATTGGAACATAGTACAGGTTCAAAAACAAAACTTCAACTTGTCTTCAATTTGTTTTTAGAAGAAATGAGGGAGAGAAAGATTTAAATTGGATTTTGACATGGTTTACTTTGTTAAACCTGATACTTGAGTGTACTCAGTTTCCGGTAAAAGAAAAAACTATATGATCTTGCTTCAATTTGTTACTGGAACACAATGCAGTGTCACAACATACTTTAACTTGTTTTACTATCATTTTCAGAAGCAAAGAGGGGAAGAGTTTCTAGTTTTGGCATGGTTTACACTGTAAACCATAGTGTTACAGGAAACAGAAGAACATGAAACACCATTTCCAAGCAAATAAAAAAACACAAGCATAACCATTCATTCACATGCGAAAGCTATTCACATTCATGCAGGCATTCAAACACAAAAAAATTGAATAAAGCATAGGTTTACTCACCTTATTTTCCAGAAGACAGAAATGTTTTCCTGACAGTTTTCAAAAGAAAATGAAGGCCTGCACTTTTTTTCTTCTCCTAATTTAATTCTTTTAAGTTTAGATATGCAAATTATAAACACAGATCTTTGTTTACTCTTTGTTAAGTTCATTTTCTTAATTCATTAATAACAACAAATCTTAAATTGACTTACAAATTGAATTTTCTTATATACTAAGAAAGAACAGATCTGCAGTTTTGACATCAGAAACCTAATTTAGCCTTGAACATGATTTTTCCTGCAAATGATTGAATATTATTGTATTAAATTCTTTCTTCATTGAAATTATAACTTCAAATTCAAATTTTAAAAAGAAAGTTACATGCCTTTAATTATTTCCAGAAAAATAAAACTTTGCACTGCTCTGTAAACCAGAAGCTCCCTGTCTTTACAAATCTGCATTTTTGTTTTGAATTTGTTGTTAAAATATGATTTAAAAGTCATAATTTCACTAGCGATAAAGTTTTAAAAAAACTGACCTGAGAGATGAAGTATATCACTATAGTTTGATGCTTGAGAAAACACTTCAGATTTAACTTTTGAACTGAATTAAAGAAGAGTTTGACAGTTTTCTTTTTTCTGAATTTTTTCTTTCTTGAGTGTTGGGGTTAAAGATTGCAAAATCTTTTAGTTACTAAACTTCAGAGATTTGCTAACTTAATAAATTTGAATTTGGAAGTTGAAAGGTTTTCTGAAATTTTTAATTTGATTATCTTATCAAAGTAATGATGTTTCATGCCATTTGTAAAAAGATAATCATAAGATCTAGATTTTGTTAATCACCTTACTCCATCTCCCATGTGAATGTATATTTACGTTTGTGATTTGTTACAAGGCAAATTTTTTTTATTCACTTTAATTTTATATTATATACACTTTATGAATAAATGTATTCCTTTAATCATTTGTGTGTATATATATGCACAATGTTAAAATAATTTAACCAATATTTACATTACATATATTACATTTTAATGATTTTAAATGCTACTTATTTTTAAAACATTTATGTTAAATTTAAATTCAAATTTCAATTTCAAACTTGAAATATAAACTTTCATGTCCATTTATATATTCACACTCACCTTGAATAAATTTAAATTAAATTTCAATATGTATTCAATTTTACTCATATATGTAACATACATATATATATATAAGATTTTAAATTTAAATGACTTTTTAAAACATTCATTATTTCAAAATTTTAACTCAAATTAAATTGGAATTTTATTCATATAAAATTTCCACTTATTTTATTTGTTGCAGATTTTTCTCAATTTATTTTCAAATTAAATCCCAAAAATTTAAAATATATTATTAATTTAATTTGATAAATTTTGGGATGTTACAGATATTCCCTCCTTGAGAAAATTTCGTCCTCGAAATTGAAAGAGAAAGAAAAACAAACAAAGAATATATGAATTCAGAAAGAATAAGGAAATGACTTACCAGCTTAAGCCGAGATATCCACCCTGCAATTGGGATAGGATTTCTGCATATTTTATTCAGTTTCCCAAGTGCAGTCCTTTGGATCGCCACTCCACTGAACTTTAACTAGCTTCACAACTTTGTTCCTCAATTGCTTCTCATCGCGATCCACAATCTTTATCTGTTCTCTTTGACTGTTAAATTGGGAGTGACGTCGAGATCTTGTTGAGCAGCTTCTTCTATAACACTATTCGGATCGTGCACATACTTCCGAAGGATAGAAATGTGGAATACATCATGCATGCCAGATAACTAGCTAGGCAACTGCACTCGATAGGCTAGAGGACCGATCCTTTCCAGAATAGGAAAAGGACCAATATATCGTGGTGCTAGCTTACCGGTCTTTCCAAACCTCAATACACCTCGCATAGGAGATACTTTAAGAAAAATAGAGTCCCCAATCTGGAATTCCAAATCCCTTCATCTATGGTCGTAATAACTCTTTTGACGACTCTGAACTGTTCTCAACTTCTTTCGAATAGAATCAACTTTCTTCGTGGCTTCTTTAATCATATCCGGTCCAAGAACGATTCTATCGCCTGCCTCGATCCAGCATGCCGGTGACCGACACGGACGACCATATAAAGCCTCAAAAGGAGCCATCCCTATACTGGCTTGATAGCTATTGTTATAAGAGAACTCGACCAGATGTAAATGGTCGTTCCAAGAACCACCAAAATCAAGTATACAAGCTCGCTATAGGCCCTCCAAGATTCGGTTAATCCTCTCAGTCTGCCCATCAGACTGTGTGTGATAAGTAGTGCTGAAATTCAGCTTTGTTTCCAATGCGTCTTGAAATGCCTCCCAAAATCTACTAGTGAAGATCGTATCATGATCACTCACTACGCTGCTAGGAATGCCATGGAGACGGACAATTTCTTTTACATACAATTTGGCTAAACTTGCTGCCGTGCGGGTAGATTTTATTGGAAAGAAGTGAGCTATCTTAGTCAAACGGTCCACAATGACCCAAATTGCTTCATTGCCTTTCCGAGTACGAGGCAAACCGTCGATGAAATCCATCGATACTTGGTCCCATTTCCACTTGGGTACCTCTAAAGGCTAAGTGAACCCGCCATTTTCTTTTGGTCGCTCTTGATTTGTTAGCAAGTAGCACATCGACTCACATAAATAAATATGTCCCTTTTCATCGTCTTCCACCAGAAAGTTCTTTTGATATCTCTATAAATCTTGTTGACTCCTGGATGGATGCAAAGCTTAGACTTGTAGCATTCGTCTAGAACTTCACGTTTCAGATCAGGGAAGTCGGGGACACATATTCTGCCTTTTAATCTTATAACTCCCCTACTATCCATCTCAAAACTAGTGTCTTCTCCTTGGCATATTCTTTTATAAATTCTCCTAAGAAACTCATCTTCATACTGCTTGCTCGCGATTCTCTTAAGAAGAGTAGGAGCAATAACAAGGTGAGCAAGAATAGCATGCTTTCTACTCAAGGCATCATCAACTACATTGGCTTTTCCGGGTGTATATAGAATATCTAGGTCATAAGATGCCAGAAATTCCAACCAACATTGTTGTCGCAGATTCAGATCTTTCTGGGTGAAGAGATATTTCAAAGATTTGTGGTCGGTGAATAATTTGAATTTTTCACCTAGAAATAAAGAGAGTTCAATAAGTATATTTGTTTAGTTAAGTTAAGTTAAATTCGTAGATGTTAAGAAAGCCGAAAAGATTCTTACCCAGAAGATAATGTCGCCATATTTTTAAAGCGAAGATAACAGCTAGAAGCTCCAAATCATGGGTTGGATAATTTCTTTCATGAGGACGTAACTGTCTACTCGCGTAGGCAATTACCTTCCCATTCTGCATCAATACTGCACCCAAGCCTTCACCACAAGCATCGGTATAAACAGATAAACCCTGGTTCCCGTTGATAATAGAGAGAACAGGAGCGGTGGTTAATCTCTTCTTCAACTCCTCAAAAGCTTCGTCACATTTTGGAATCCAATTGAACTTTGCATTCTTTATCGTTACCTTGGTCAATGGACTAGCTAACTTCGAAAAGTCCTGAACAAACTTCCGATAATAACCTGCTAAACCCAAAAAGCTTCGAACTTCCTTTAGTGTCGTAGGCTTTCTCCAATCAAGAACAACGGAAATTTCGCTAGAATCAACAGAAATCCCTTCTTCATTAAAATATGACCAAGAAATTTGACTTCTTTGACCCAAAAATTGCATTTGGAAAATTTTGCATATAGAATATTTCAACTTAATATCTCCAAAACGATTCTAAGGTGTTCGGCATGCTCCTCTTCGGTCTTGGAATAGACCAAAATATCATCAATGAATATGAGCATAAATTTATTCAATAGCATCCCGAAACACACGATTCATAAGGTCCACGAAGTATGCTGTGGCATTGGTTAGCCCGAAGGGTACGACTAACCATTTGTAGAACATATTGGGACCCCTGAAAGCTGTCAAATGAACACAGTCTTTGGCGATTCGTAATTGATGGAATCCTTGGGCTAGATCCATCTTCGAAAAGAAACCAGCATCGCGCAACTGATCAAATAAATCACCGATTCTTGGTAGAGGGAATTTGTTCTTGAGAGTCTGCTTATTGAGATCGTGGTAATCTACACATAACCTCAAAGATCCGTCCCATTTAGCAATAAATACGACGGGTGAGCCCCATTCAGAAACACTGGGTCGAATCAACCCTTTTGCTAGTAAATCCCTGGTTTGCTCGACTAATTCAACCCTTTCCCTGGGTGCCATCCTGTGACTTGCATGAACGACATGACGAGCATTGGGTACAAGGTCGATTCTGAATTCTATTTCTTGGTGTGGAGGTAGAGATTCACTTCTTCAAATACATCTGGAAAATCTCTAACAATAGGTATGGACTCCAGACTGGGTTCAGGATAACCCAAATTATACATCAACCCTTCTCTTTTAGGACTAGGGTCCTCACAAGAAATCTCGATGAAATTTTCAAATTCGGTTTTGATTGAAATCAATCGATTATTGCAATCCAATTTGTCTTCATATTTTGCTAGCCAATCCATTCCGAGTAAGACTTCAAACTCGTTGAAATCAAGAAAAAGAGACCAATAGGGAATTGGTAACAGGAATATGAGATAGGAACATCTCTACATCGAAGACAAAGATTCGCGGGACCTCCAACTGGATTATTTATGCATATAGGCTAATCAACAAAATCATGTTCAAGATTCAATTCATTAATAGCTTGCTGAGAGATAAAACTGTGTGTAGCGCCAGTGTCAAAAAGAACTCTAACAATGCTATCATAAATAGTGAGATTACCTTCCAGAACTCCCTTCCCCTTTTCTGCTTTGGAAGATGCGGGTTTGTCTTTGACGGTGTACACCTTGGCTGTCTGAGCTTGCTTCATAACTGGGCGGTCTTTAACTTCATGTCCTACTTTTTGACAATAATAACATTTCCTGGGCTTTGCTTGAACGGATTGACTGACTTGTTTCTTAGGCTTCGTACATTTGCTAGAATAATGTCCCTTCTTCAAGCAATTATAGCAAACGACATTCTCTGCTGTGCTCCCCTGGTTGCGCTTCTTTTTCTCTTTACCGTGCCATGGTTTCTTGCCCCCAAATTTCCTATTCTTCCAATTCTGATTGCTCGAATTTCCTTTCTCCACCGTGGCTTCTTTCATATCAAGTGTAGCATATCGGTATCCCATATCAACCAAATCTGAGAAGGATTCTTTGACATGGCCAGTCATCCTTTCATGGAACTTCTTATTCATCCCATGAATGAACCTCTCATTCTTCTTCATAGGTGTGTTCACTAATTCTGGACTGAAGCAAGACAATTCATTGAATTTGTTTAGATACTCCTCGAATGACAAACTCCCCTGCTTTAAGTCCATGAATTCCTGGTACATCCAAGAAATACTAGCTGATGGCATATAGCGCTTCTCAAACACTTCTTTGAATCTTGCCCAAGTAAACTCATCTTCAGGCTCATCACTAGTGAATGTCTCCCACCATGCTAAGGCTTCATCTTGAAGTTGCCAAGAAGCTATGAGATGCATCTGATCATCTTGCAACTTAAGCCCTTTAAAGTTTTTTTCACAAGATCTGATCCATGCTTGGGCATCAACAATCGACTCCTTGCCGGTGAACAGCCTACCACCAAGCCTTGAGAAACTCTTATATAAATCAGCCAGATTCGGCTGATGCTGAGTAGGTAAAGCTGCTTCTGCTGTAGGGGGAACTTGGCTAGGTGCTGTGGTATTTCCTCGCCCCCCAGCTCTTCCTCTTCGTCCGCTCATCCTTACTATCTGTAATTAGTAAGAAAATTGATGTAGATATTCAGATGAGATATCTTAAGGAATATCAGCAGTTAAAGGAAAAAGACTACGAAAATTTGAGGTTTCGGTCTCAGTTATACTCTTCTAGTGTATATTTTACCCTATCTCTAATGAGCCATCTAATGTGTTATACTCCATAGCTAAAGTTCTTACTCAACCTTTAGTTTTGATACCACATGTCACGATCCGAAATCCAATGTCCGAAATTTTACATCAAATACCTCACTTGTATTCGACTGCCAAGGATTCAAACATCAAACTCCAATCGGATGGAGCATATAACAACATTAGATGAATATAAAACAGCAGAAAACAAAATGAATATCATGCACTACATCACAGATACAGCATCATCATAATATCTGCTACAACATCAGAGTATCATAATACATGAATCACAACTCAAAATAGTATGTCATAATAGAGCAACAAGAGATCATATGCCAAAAGTCTTCAAGAAAACAGAGTGATAACGAACATCCAAATCTAAGCACCTTGAGATCCAAAAGCTTCCAAAATGTCTCTAAGGTAAAAGCCTCCAAAAACCACAAATCTCCAAAACCAAAATACAGCTAATGCCAAAATACGGAAAACCTGCTACTAGGCCGCCCGTGTGAAAATGATGGGCACCCAGAGTTTAGAAAGGAAACGATAAATTCCGGGTCAGTCATTGGACTGATATAAGTGAACAAAGACGGTTGCTTTTAAATAAAACAAATTTATAAAAGAAAACCGATATGCTTTTGAAAAATGTAACTACCATAAGACCTCCCACCACACACACAATGCAATCGCAGAATTGGAGGAGATTTTTTTTTATGATAGTTAAATATGCTTGATACGGGAAAAATTCTTTGATATTATTACTAGTGCATAGTGTAGAAAGCCATTTCGAAAGTATAATATCAATCCTAGCTAGCATAGATATTCCGAACTATGCCTACTATAGCTACCATCTAAACAGTGGTGACCACCATAAGTAAATGGCAGGTTATAAAACTAAAACCGTACTGGGTTCGTATTGGGAATTGGATTTCCAACAAATGGTCAGGCTAAGGAACTTCCTATGCCACATGGGTACGCCTCTGGTGGGACGCGCCGAGAACTTAACCAGTTCTCTGCCAACACAAGGCCGGGTTACCTCCGTAACTAGGTAACTACTACATGACTATGCCATTCCTCGATCCTTTGGGACCTTTATCCGAGGGCCCTCCATCACAAAGCAACAACCACACAGTAAATGAGATTGAAGAAACCACATAGGTAAGTATCTGGGTTCCATACCTTTTTCCAAAAGGAAATGACATACCCTAAACGGCCCGACCCTCATAACCTTACCGCATCTTTCCTGTTTCGACCATTTCCAGGGTGTGAGGTCTGATGAGGTCTCGTCCACAAAGCTACGCTTTACACGAAAGCCATGCTTTGGTTACAAATGATCAACAAATTATCATCAATATACAGCAGCACTTAGCATGCCACACTACCAAATTGGGAATATATCGCTGATAACCTTCAACTACATAACCTCCGAGCTCGTACGTCTCAGAGAAGGGTGTTAAGCTAAGAGAATAAATTCTCCGCCACCAACAGATATGTATTTGAAAGAAATCGACTTTATATCTCAAAGTGTAGTGTCAGGCACACAACCATACAAGTCTGTTCCGGGTTCGAACAGAACCGAAGGCACTTCGTCCAATAAAGGAAGAAGCACTTGCAAATCCGGGCGTCCACAATCCCGATCGGACTTCCCATCACTTAGGGAATCGCTATACCAGAGCAGCTCAGTGCAAAGACAATCGATAGGTTATCCTATCATTTTCGAAGACACCCGGTCTTCAATGCCGTCTTCAAATGCTATCCATTTCGTCGAATTACTATTCGAAATGGGTTATATGACACAAATGTCCTCTCCCGCCTAATCCGAATTGTGAGCGTTCAATTTTAAAACATGTGGGTGTATCAATTACAAGGATTCACATTCAGGGTTCGATGTGGGTTTCAGATAACTAACTAAAATCTGACTCCCTGTCGCATCGAAATTTAAATGCCGTTTTACAGGTAAAAATAGGTTTTCACACACAAGTAGGAACAAATCACAAATCACAATTCAGCACAAAGCAATCACAGTATCATAACAGAAAGATTAATCTAATACAGAATATTTGATGTTGGTTAATCATCTTTAATTAAAGTGACTGTGATTAAAGTGAATTAACCATATTATCATCTTTATTAATTATTTTAAATCAATGTTTAATTTTACTTAATTATGAATTAATTAAATCTTAATAGGCTTTATAAATTGATTATTCTTTAGTTGATTATCTTAATTTATTAATTCTTAATTGTTAATTAGTTAAGTTTGATTACTTTTATTAATTGGCTATCCTTTAATTAATTAATTATTAATTATAAAATCACTAAAAAATATAAATCGTTAATTACTACTTCATCATTATAAATAAATTTGGTTTTTAAATTAACACTTAAACATTTGATTTATCTTTTAAATTTTTATTAAGTTAAACTTTAAAACAACTTTTATTTAAAAGACATTATAGGATTTAGAAATATCTTTGAACTTCATAAATTTCAAATAGCATTTATCTCATATTCCATTTACAACTATCATTAATTTATTCAGAAAAATTACTTAACTTGTTTTCCAAAATTTGGTTAAAACTGGGTTTCTTTGCTATTTTCATGTCTGACCCGAGCTCCCCCGAGTTGTCCCCGAGATAAACATCCCCTTGCTTCGAGTTTAGGCCAAAATTGACCCGAGTGACATTTTTTCACAAAAAAAACCTGTTTGAGTTTTAAAATCAACCCGATACAATGCTAAATTGACACGAGCCTGACTTCGAGTCCTCACCCCAATTCCCCGAGTAACACTTCGAGTTGCCCCTCTTCTTCCACAAACTATCAACCTGACACACAACTAACACGTGCACGTGCACGGCCAGAATCGCCATCGTTGGTCGGAGCTGTAGCCATCCACGAGTCGACCACTAACCCCCAAAACACCACAAATACCCAGAATTTGAAAAGATTTGAAAATGAGAATCGAGACATTTTGACCCAACAACTCATCAGGAACATCATCAGAAAACTGTCTCGTGCCGCCTCCCCTGACCGTTAGCGGCCACCAAATTTGGACCGAAGCTCCACACACGTGCTACGCTGCGATTGGCTCCGTTGACGCACAGTCCGATCAACCTATGATGGCGCAGCACCATCATTTCGATCGCGAACAAAAATGGGTTCTGAAACCCTACTTTGACCTCAAATCAAAGATTCGATGATTTATAAATTTATCTAGTATTTTTCTGGTGATCTATAATACTCAAACTATCAGCGACGTCGAACTCGAGGGCCACGATCACCTTGGTCGTCGGAATTTGGCATATGTTTAACTTTCTGATCAACCCAAAAATCTCGATGAAAACTTAATGAAAATTCTGCATTTTTTTTTCAAAAATCATTATTTTTACGGGGGATTCACATAGTGTTATTGAATTAAAATTCGTGAAGTTCGAATTTCTTGAAAAGTTTGAATGGTAACCGTGTTTCATAATTTCCAGAAAAAAACTATGTATAACCTTACTTTTGAGTTGTACTGGAACATAGTATAGGTTCAGAAACAAAACTTCAAATTGTCTTCAATTTCTTTTTAGAAGAAATGAAGGAGAGAAATATTTAAATTGTATTTTGACATGGTTTACTTTGTTAAACCTGATACTTGAATGTACTCAGTTTCTCGTAAAAGAAAAACTATATGATCTTGCTTCAATTTGTTATTAGAACACAATGCGGTGTCACAACATACTTTAACTTGTTTTACTATCATTTTCAGAAGCAAAAAGGGGAAGAGTTTCTAGTTTTGGCACGGTTTACACTGTAAACCAAAGTGTCACAGGAAATAGAAGAACAGGAAACAACATTTCCAAGCAAATAAAAAAAAACACAAGCGTAACCATCATTCACATGCGAAAGCTATTCACATTCATGCAGGCATTCAAACACAAAAAAAATTGAATAAAGCATAGGTTTACTCACCTTATTTTCTAGAAGACAGAAATGTTTTCCTGACAGTTTTCAAAAGAAAATGAAGGCCTGCACTTTTTTTTCTTCTCCTACTTTAATTCTTTTAAGTTTAGATCTGCAAATTATAAACACATATCTTTATTTACTCTTTGTTAAGTTCATTTACTTAATTCATTAATAACAACAAATCTTAAATTGACTTACAAATTGAATTTCCTTTTATACTAAGAAAGAACAGATCTGCAATTTTGACACCAGAAACCTAATTTAGCCTTGAACTAGATTTTTCCTGCAAATGATTGAATAGTATTGTATTAAATTCTTTCTTCATTAGAAATTATAACTTCAAGTTCAAATTTTTAAAAAGAAAGTTACTTGCCCTTAATTATTTCCAGAATTTTTTTTGCACTACTCTGCAAACCAGAAGCTCCCTGTCTTTACAAATCTGCATTTTTGTTCTGAATTTTTGTTAAAATATGATTTCAAAATCTGAATTTCACTAACTATAAAGTTTTTAAAAATACTTACCTGAGAGATAAATATATCACTACAGTTTGATGCTTAAGAAAACACTTCAGATTTAACTTTTGAATCGAATTGAAGAAGAGTTTGACAGTTTTCTTTTTTCTGAATTTTTTCTTTCTTGAGTGTTGGGGTTAAAGATTGCAAAATCTTTTGGTTACTGAACTTCATAGATTTGGTAGCTTAATAAATTTGAATTTGGAAGTTGAAAGGTTTTCTGAAATTTTTAATTTTATTATTTTATCAAAGTAATGATGTTTCATGCCATTTGTAAAAAGATAATCATAAGATCTAGATTTTGTTAATCACCTTACTCCATCTCCGATGTGAATGTATATTTACATTTGTGATTTGTTACAAGGCAAAAGAATTTTATAAATTTTAATTTTATATTATATACACTTTATAAATAAAAATTTCCTTTATTCATTTGTGTATATATATGTATGTACAATGTTAAAAGAATTTAACCAATATTTATATTACATATATTACATCTTAATGATTTTAAATGCTACTTATTTTTTAAACATTTATTTTAAATTTAAATTCAAATTTAAATTTCAAACTTGAAATATAAACTTTCATGTCCATTTATATATTCACACTCTCCTTGAATAAATTTAAATTAAATATCAATATGTGTTCAATTTTACTCATATATGTAATATACATATATATAAGATTTTAAATTTAAATGACTTTTTAAAACATTCATTATTTAAAAAATTTAACACAAAATAAATTGAAATTTTATTCATATAAAATTTCCACTTATTTTATTTGTTACAGATTTTTCTCAATTTATTTTCAAATTAAATCTCAAAAGTTTAAAATATATTATTAATTTAAGTTGATAAATTTTGAGATGTTACAAAAAGGCATTTTAACATCCATTTGAAATAATTTAAAATTATTACGATGTGCAAAAGCAAGTAGAACTCTAATAGCTCTAATCTAGCTACATGAGCAAGCTTTCATCAAAATCTATACCTTCCTCCTAACTATATCTTGGAGCAACTAAACATGCTTCATTTCTAATGATTTATCCTTCTTCGTTCATTTTATTTCAATAGACCCATTTAGTTTTTACTACCGATTTATTTTTGGATCTTGGAACTAATTCTCAAACATCATTTTAGGTAAATTAATTCAATTCCTCTTACTTAGCGATAATCCATAAATCATGTAATGATGCATGCTTTTGATTTTTAGGTTCATTAGTTGGGATAAATGCTACATTATTCATTTTATTTAATTGATTTCTTGTTTTTAACAATAGACTCTACATTTCCTAGAATACTTTTTGCAGGATGATCTTTCAATATTTTGATCTTTTTTTTGGATATGAAATTTTAGGATTATGACTATTTTCACCATTATTGATTTCATTATTTGCAGTTTTACTATTTTTAGTTGATTTAGTATTTCCTTCTTCATCAAACTGTATTATTGATTCTAAATATTTCCTTAAATGAAACATCTAAAGTTTCTTCAATGGTGTTGATTATAATGTTAAAAACTAACTAAGATTTACTTCTATTAGAATAACCAATAAAAATTCCTTTATCTGATTTAGCATCAAATTTATCTAAATTACCTTTTGTATTTAATATGAAATATTTACTACCAAAAACTCTAAAATAAGATATTTAGGCTTTTTATTATAGAATAATTCATTAGGAGTTTTCTTGTCAAAGGTCTTATTAACGTCCTATTTAAAATATAGCATGTTGTAGAAACCACTTCAGTCCAAAAACTTTTAAGTACATCACTATTATTTAGCATCGTCCTTATACATTCTTGTATGGTTCTATTTTTACGTTCTACTACTCCATTTTGTTGGGTGTTCTTTAAATGAAAAGTTACGTGTAATTCCTTTCTTTTTACTAAAGTTTTCAAAATTTTCATTTTTGAACTCCCATCTATGATTCGCTTGAAATCATTTTAATTTTAGTTGACATTTGATTTTGGATTCTTTTAGTAAAGATCTTACACATTTAAAAAGCTTCACTGTATAGTTTTAAGAAAATTATCCATGAATGTCTAGAAAAATCGTCTACGATTATAAATATATATATATATATATATATATATATCATGATTTATTGATTGTATTTGCGAGGGTCTAAAAAGATCTAGGTGAAGAAGTTCAAGAGGATGAGAAGTAGAAATCATATCTTTTGGTTTAAAAGAACTTTTATGAAGTTTTCTCAATTGATAAGCATCACATAAGTTGTTGAAATTAAAACTCGTTTTAGAGTGACCTCTAACAAGTTCATATCTAGCAATTTTAGATAAGTTTTTAAAGTTCAAATGACTAAATCTTTTGTGCCAAATCCAAGGGTCACAAGATTTAGCCAAAATACACAAATTGTCATTAGACACTTTCATACTTAAGATATATATGTTACATTTTTAACACCTTCAAAGATAATATTTAACTCATTATCTTTGATGAGACAAATATATTTTTCAAATTTACTTTCAAAACCCTTATCACATAGTTGACTAATACTGAGCATATTATGTTTTAATCTCCTAACTAACAAAACATTGGAAATAGAAGGAGTTTTAGATTTACCGACATTCCCGATGCCAATCATATATCCTTTAGAGTTGTCTTCGAAATTAACCGATTCACCATCTTTGTGAACAATATCCATCAAGAGAGCTTCCACTATACAGTATTCGTTTGTCCTTCTTTATTTATGATGTTTGAATACCAAGTGTCTATTTACCATTAGCCATATAACAAATTTGTTCCTGCAATTCAACATTATACCTTTTCAAAAATTCAAGTGAATTTTCAAAAGGATTCGTTTCTAATCTTATTAAGAGAAATATATTGGTTTTACAAAATTGTTTTTCCATAAAAGTGTTTAAAAGAGTATTATAATATTACTGGCCATTTGTACTATTCAAAAATCAAATTATGAGCCTTTTGAAAGCCTAGCGCTCTGCACCAAATGTGGGTTGCAGAATTATGAATCTTAAGGCTAATTTAATACTAAAGGGAGGTGAATAGTGATTTCTAACTTATGTAGATCTTTTTAATCAATTATAGATAAAAACAAAAGCAGTAAAATAATATAAAGAGATAAAGATATGACATCATGGATTTATACTGGTTCAAATTTCTTCTACATCCAGTCACATACAATTGCTTGTACATATTTCTTTTCAAGTGCCAATCTTTAGTCGGATAGTAGGCAAGCCCAAATACAATCTTGATTTCAAGGCTTTGAGGCATACCCTCCATATTCCGAGTATGGAGTAAAGTCACTTGATTTAACTAGGCTACAAGCATATCCACTAGATTTAAATAGGCTACTAAGCACACCCACTTGATTTGAACTGGCTATAAGTATATCTAAGTAAACACAAATAGAGTTGTAAGTTTTTCCAAAGACAAATACGTGCGCTTTGGATACAATGGATTCTATAGCCTCCTAGATAGCACTTTTATCTTTCAAATAAGAGAGATGTTTCCAAAACAGTAAGCAAATTAGTACTGAATCAATACAATGAAGTATGAATTGATTCTACATGATTTTGAAGAGAATAAAGTATATTTTTCAAGAGATTTTTAAAGGGAGTAAGAGGAGGGAAAAAGGTAAGTAATTATTTATCAAAAAATTCGTTTGCATTCCCCTTTATATAGTAAATAAACAAATATGTTCATTCGTGAAAGGTTATGTCGAATATACACTTCCTTTCAAAATTTGAAAAACTATTTAGTGGCATATATGTCGACATATCCTATACATGTATGTCAACATATGCTAGTTCAAAATGAAAAATGTTTTCTTTTCAAAATGTTTTGAAAATCCTATACTTCGTAAAATAATTTAAACATAGTTTTTAAATATATTGAACTCTAATAAGCTTTGGTGAAATATTTTTGAAATTCAAATAATTAATTCAAGACTTAAAAAATATATACTAATGACTCTATACACTAAATTATAACCTTGAGATCTTATTTTCTTTGTCTTTTAACTCATGTGTCTTCATATCTTTACCTTGAGTCTTTATACTTTACAGTCTTTGATTCAGCACCTGTGTAATATTTTACAATATACAATACATAACTTGGAAAAACATTACTCTCTATATTTATAGGATTGTATATGGTTGTTGTCATCAAAATCAATAGCCGAAGTACTAATACTATAGATAATGGCATGCATGCATCTTTCCCAGTCCTCCTTGAGCTCCACCCTTTTGCTTATTCTGATTCACTTACTTATTCCATTCATCTTCCTTGGCTATAATAGCTAATTTCTCATTAGTTGAGTACAATAGTGCAGCTTCAACCAATCCTTTAAATATCACTCCAAAAGTTCAACAATGCAGCTTCAACCAATCCCTCAAATATCACTCTAAAAGGTATCTGATTTATTGCCAACTCTTTCAATGGAGAATTAAGACCTTAGCCGAATCCAGTGTCTTACTTCTAGGATTGTAGATCAAATCACTAAATAAAATCAAAACCTAGACAATTTATTAAAGTGGTCGACATACACGCCTACAGATGAAGTAAATTCTTCTTTGAAGTAGACAAGGGGTTGCTGCTTGTAAGAAGGCACTAGAATTATCCCCATTTTGTCATCACCATAACTTTTCTATTGCAAAAACATCTACAAACCATTTTCGACCCTCTAGTTTAACACAACTCACGATGTATAAATCTCAAAATCCAAAAAGGTCAAATCATAAGTGTCTGCTAATAAGAGACAAAACAACGAATATAATCTATCAGTCTCTTTCCGAGCTTATAGTGAAAGGTACCAACATATAACATAATAAAATGTCATTATATTTCAACCTAAATGATTCAAATTTATACATATTTTACATACATACTCAAACTAATGTAGTCACACATACATATAAATCAATATCCATGTAAGATGATTGTTTACGTACAAATTCATATACATACTTAATGCTATCATCACTTGTACCTTCATATGTTACTTGATAGAGCATACCAAATTCCATCAACCTAGTGATGAAACCAAAAGAGAAAAACAAAGAGAGGGATATACTATAGTTGGGTGTTGATATACATCTACTTCACCATATACTATAATCATTCCTGGATAATACTAAGATAACCATGGCAAATGCCAAACCCCAGTCATATTTCGGCTACAACCAACAAGTTAGTAATATTATACAAAAAATATGACTATCTCGTGAAACAAGGTGTTAGTCTAGTACAGTTACAATGATCAGTGGTATGGTCTAACCCACATACAAGATTAAGCCTACCTTATTGCGTTAAAATATGACTGAATCACCGGTTGGACATGGTTCCATATATGGTTTTACTTTTGTACTACAACACAAACCTTAAAAAATAATTGGATAAATAAGCAATATGTTACCATGATAATCTATAGAGATCACAATATCAATGGTCAAACAATCACTAACTGTAAGGATCAACTATGCTTATGTGTATCTATATATATATATATATCACTATATATACATTCAAATATTTCATTAAGTCAAAGGGGGAGAATCACATCATAATGTAGTTTAAATTTTCCCTAATGCACACAAAAAAGCCATGAATCAATCCTCGCTTCCTTTATGATTTGACCATATTGGGTCTAGATTTATTAGATCCAATTGAGAACCACCATTAGAATGTGGGTTGCACCATTGGTAGACCAATGTGTCACACCGCTAGTCGATTGGTGGTGTGTCAAGTTAAATATAAAGGAGCATTGCTCCAGTGTATTTTATGTAAACTATTTTTTTCCACTTTTTAAATCATTGATTTTTGAATAGTTTTATATTCATTTTCTAATCCATTTTCTTTCAAATTCTAAGATATAATATACTATCTTTCTAGTTCAATTTCATTAAAGAGTTCAAATCGAAATGATTAAAAAATTGCTAAAAAAAGCAAGAGTTAAAAAAACTTGTTTTAAAAAATGCAAACGTACATATCTTTATACTTCAAAATACACAAAAAAATCAATGTATATGTTTCAAATATGAAATATCATACGAGATCTTATAAACATTTTTACATAATATTTATACATATTTATAAGGTATATTTCAAATAAAAATCATTTTTATTACTTGAACACTATATATTCAATCTCTTCTAAATTAATATAAATAAATTCTTTTTGAATACAATTTAAATCTTGTATATTTTCCAAAAATACACATATTATGTATGAAATCATTTTATATACTTTTTACTTTATTTTTATATGTTATCTTATATATATTCTAAATTCACAATATCACTTCTCTTTTGCTTATGTCAATATACATGCACACACAAATATACATACATATATATACCTATATGTATATGTGTGTATATATATATATATATATATATATATATATATATATATATATATATTACAGGAAATTATTGTCAAGGACAAAATTTCACAGCTTTTTAGCCTTAAGGACAGACCTTCAATATTTTATCCTGAAGGACAACTTTCTGTAGGTATCAGTTTTTAGTTATTGATAGCAGTTTTTAGGTATCAGTTTGCAGTTATCGGTAGCAGTTTTTAGGTATCAGTTTTTAGTTTGGTATCAGTTTTGTTGTCCTTATGAATAATTTTGGAAAATGTTTGTCCTTGTGAATAATTTTTAAAAGAATGCTTGTCCTTGTGATAAAAATATTGAGGTCGTGTCCTTGAGGCAAAAAATACAGAAAATTTTGTCCTTTAAATTAATTCCCCCTATATATTATATGTATGTATGTATGTATTATGTATGGACTAATGTATGTATAATATAAATCCAATAAATGTTGAATTTATTTACTATTTTACTCTAATTACCGTCATTTACATTTGACTAATATTAGCTCATTTAGTTTAATATGAATCCTTGCATTAATATTTATTCTCAACATTATATATTTCATGGTTTAGCCAAAGGTCATCAACTTTGAACTTTTCATTGAATAAAAGTCAAATATTACTTGATTTCCTAATAAATTTAATTTTAATTGCTGTCAAAATGCAGTAATCATCTAATTTAACCCAAATTCCGCCTTATACTATAATTATCAAAAAAGTTAAGCGAGATTAACTAGTTCTATGCTGAAAAAGATGAAAACCACTCAATTACATCTAAAATTATCATGATTGCTTACTGCTGAGAATTGGATCTGCCTTTAAATCTATGTGTTTTCTCCTATAATTTTCAAAGAAAGTAGGCCTCGACCAATTCTTTGATCCAGTGTGATTTATTGAATTTCGTAAAGAGTTGAGGGAATAATTTGAGTCCGATCAAAAGCGGGTTTCTAGCTTTTTGAGATGGGAGGAAGAAGATGAAATATTGTATAGGAATGAGAAATTAAAACCAAAATCTTTTGATTAGACTTTTATTTATAGGAAAAGGTAAGTGTTCGTTCATTTTAAATGAACTAGGCCCATTCAAAATTTTGAAATTCAAAATCCATGATATTTCTTACATCTTTGATTCGGACAAACATATATAAGACACACATTAGAAAAAGGAGATAGCCGCAATGTCACTAGTTTCATTTCTAAATTAGAACATTTTAAAAATAGAAACTTTGCTCCCTAAGTCAAAATTATTGATTTTAATGATTATTTTGGAAAATACGAGTTAACACAGAGCGAATCAAAGAGCTGGCGGTTGACTTTGGTAAATAAGGAATGGATTTAATCTTATTTGTTTTGAGTGGGAAAATGAAACCGAGTGAAATAAAGCTAAATTTCAAAATAAGGTATAAGGGAAGTAGAAGCTATAAATATCATCTTCCTAATTTCCTTTGATTTGTAAATTAAACTAATAAAATTTTAACCAAATTGGGAAATAAAAGAGAGAAGGAAATAAAAGAATGGAGGGTACAAGTGAACGGTCAAAGAAAAAGGTGGATGCTAGAGGATGAGAAAGGCGTAGTGTGGACATTGGATCATAGCTTCACATATTGAAGACAGTGTCTTTCGATATTGAATTAAGTGGCAAGCCCAGTGATTGACTCTCATTCAAAACCTCTAAATTGTCCACTATTGATTTATTTTCGCATTATATTAGGATTATATGTTATGTAATATTTTCTATTGAAGATGTTGTGTTTGGCTTTTTGATTGTGAAATTTTCTATTGACGTATAATTATTTTATCGATATTTGATTAGATCATGAATCTAATTTAGATCTACTGGTTAGTTAAGACAGACTGATGCCTGGATATGAACGTCTAAGATGATCTAGTAAAGCTAGGGACATATTTGATAAGTTGATGTTGATCTGTATTATTGATCGTTGATTATGAATAGTGACCTATTGTGGTTTAAATTGATTATGTGCTATGTCATCAGAGTTGTGGAGGATGATGAGAATTTCGGGCGGTTCCATACTGAGTATGAAGCTTAATGTGTAGTTAGCCAGCTCAATAGAATATTGATTAATGTAGGAGGACATTGCTGGAATGTCTAATGACATTTCTCAAACTAGGTGTTCGATTTGCATGGAAATGATCAAAGTATTAGATTGTTAATAACATTGGAAATTTCGCTCATATCTTTGCTGATAGTTCCCTATGCTGATAGAATGCTTAGTGATATGCAATGATATGTGAGGTGAGATAATGTGTATGGGAAGCCATGCTTATAAATTAAGATATTAACGAGCATGTGCTTAATATTTTATGCAAATTAAGTGGTCAATAGTGCATGTTTGTTTTGTAAGAGTGTTCTGTGTGTGTAAAGTTACAGTTAGATTTAGTATGGTGTCAAACAATTTTAGGTTTGTAAGTGACGGGCGATGTAGACCTATAGTGTATAACAAGTAGTGTTGCTCTATGAGTTTAGGAGACCAAGGAGGTATAGGGGATACTTAGTGGTAATATTAAAGCAAATATGGGCGTGAATTGCTAACAAATTGTGACGAATGTGGAGGATAATGATTAGTAGCTACAAATAATATTAAGTGATAATATGGATGAATGATCCTATATTTTATTGGTAGATAATGAGAAAGATAGGTGTATGACTTAGGAGAAATATTGTAATTTATTATAAAATATTAAATCTATAATATAATCTCGTTCGGAAAAAGGCGTTTATTTTTCTATATATACGTGTTATATTATGATATATTAAACGAATAATTAATTTAAATATATTTAATTGATTAATCCTTAAATGATATGATCTATTGTAATAATTACGAAGAGTTGTAATCATGTGAAAATTATGACATATTATTTTAAATATTCGTGGTCAAGATGTATTAAGAAAGGACATCGATACATGCATTAAGACCAAAATACGTAACATTCTTCAAATATTGGATACTATATCACTCATGACTACCAAGGGTACTACGGAATTACGACTGATAGTTATTGGATGACCATGGAATGACTCATCCTAGAGTTTCATGTTGGTTAACAACACCTAGGTCAAAAAGGAAATTTTGAGTGATAATATTACACGGTTCTCTCAATTTGAGAATACAATTAACTTCAACATGAACATTCATCTTTGATTATAGTTAAATAATACATAAAGGCCATCAAGTAACTATAGTTGGGTCTAAATTGAAGTATTGGAAGTGAAAGACTATTCGAAAAGAAATTTGTCTCCTTAGTTGTATAAACTTAGAACCACGGTCAACTATAGTCAACTAAAAGTCAAAATCTTTGGATGGAGTAGTATAGTTACTAGTAAATGTTATTATTGGAATAGAGACTTTGTTTATGACTAACCGAGTTAAATATGGATGATACTGGAATTTTGATCAAAACAAAATTTCGTAGCTCCTAATATGATATAGTATTGACGAAGAGAATCGGTGTAAATAATCGTTACTAAAAGGCACCAGTTTAATATGTAAAATTGGATTTTATCGATGAGATTTGTGAGCGATGAATTACGTCAAACGGTCACATCACTATCTAAGGTGATTTGTGAACATTAGTATATGAATTATTTAAATATTTTCATTGGCTAAATTCGCACATGTGAATCACAAGCCAAATCTATCTAGTCTCTGAAACACCGCTTAATTTGATTGATTTATAATGGCTACAAATTAATTAATATTTATTATATATTAGTAACTATTATATTTATTATGTTGGATATATTTAGTGAAATGGAGTAGCCTCTAGAATTGTTCAAGGAGATGTTAGTAATTCATTGGATGCGTATATATTATACATTTTGATATACCATATCAGTGTGTTTTTAAATTAGATTTATATGGTATAAGTTGCTAATGGTTTTGCATTTATTTGGTCCATTGAGGAGCTGATTTGACTTTTGGCAAGCCAAAAGAGGAAAAAGAAGGGGTTCTAAACGGGTAAGAAAAAACTATGTTGATATTGTCCATACTCAATTATAGATTCAAATCTTAAGCACTTTTGGTTGGTCCTCTATTTGAATATTGGTCAATGTCAATCATCTTATCATTGCAACAAGTTATTAATTCACACACACACACATGCATTTTTATTTTAGCCAAGAACAAAAAATAATAATTATTTAATGCATATACATATATATATATATATATATATATATATATTGCTGATTAGTTAATTTCAAACATTGTTTAGTAATAAATTGGTTTATTTCCAAATTAAATCAAACTATACACTTTATTCATTACACAACCATTTTAAAATAAAAATGTTTCAGCCAAATTATTATTGTCATATATATATATATATATATATATGTATGTATATATATATGCATTTTTTATAAATTAAATCAAGTTAAAATATTATGTAAATATTTTATCCATTAAAATGTTCTGAAAAAAAAAGTAATTTGGCCTGAATTAATTTTTTTAATGTAAATAACTATACATATTTATATGTAACCAATATATTTATTTAGTAATGCATTTTATAGATAACAAAGTTTACTATCGAATTTGGAAAACCAAATTTTTTTTGTCAAAACATATATGCATACACACACACACATATATGTATATGTGTATGTTTGATTATCAACTTGTATATATCATTTAGTTAACATAAATATTTTATATATTTAATTTTAGCTATGTTTTATTTATACATAAATACATACCTACATACATACGTATATTACTTTATAATATAACTAAGTCAAACCATGAAATTTGAATATTTGAATTTATATTTTAGATCTAGATTTGAATTTGAATTTTTTTACTAAGTCAAATTAGATATTACTTATTTGAAATTTAAAATTAAAGTTTACAAATTATATATATATAATGGAATATTTCAATAGGCAATATACATACATGCCTACATATATATGTGTGTGTCTATAAGCTAAATGTATATACATAATAAATGTAAATCCCAATATTTATTTATGTATAAACTTAACCATGTATATCTTATGATATGTTACGTGTGCACGTTATGCACATATGAGTATATAATGATGTACTCATAAACTATATAAAATATATTTAATTAAATTCAATAATTGAATATATCAAAAAATTAAATAAAATATGATTTTATTTAAATCAATTAGATTGGATTTAATACAACCCTCGGGACTTCATAAGATCAGTATTACCCAAACTGGATTTTTTGAAATCTACCTTCACCCACTGTAGACTGGCCTAGTTCAATCAATTGTATCAAAGCTCAAATGATTTATGCAGCTTAAATTAGGAACTTTAGTGCCAATTGATAAATCCAACCTACCATTTGGGTACCTAGAATAGTAATGTCTAGGCTTGAGGTTGAATAATCAAGTATTCACCTCTCCTTAGTTATTGTCCTAGATCACTAATGAAGTAAGTCTAAAAGGTTGATCCAATAATAAAGTCCCAAATTGATTTTTGGTCTTGGGCTGATTTTCAAAATTCGGTCTGGAAATTTGGAAGTATATTTTTAATTTAAAAGTCAAATTTAAAATAAATTTTGTAAAATTTATAAAATATTTTTCAAAAATTAGTTTTGGAAAAAAGCATTCTAAAGGTTAGTTAACAAATTAACTAATTCAATAAATAAATTACATATATATTGACATGTGTGTGTATGTGTGTGTCTATAAAATTATAGTTGAATATGTGTGTATATGTGTGTGTGTGTATATCTTAAATTGTTTAAGATAAATAGGAAATAAACAATTCTAAATTTATCAATTTATTTAATTAAAAATACTAAATTAAATAAAAGAATTATCAAATACAAAATTAATTAAATGTTAATTAATAAAATATATGTATATAAAATGATAAATGTATATTTAATGATATATGTATATAAAACTATAAGTGTTATAGTTAATATTCATCTTAAATTATTTAGGATGAATAAAACAAAAAAAATTAATTTTTAATATAATTTAATTATTTCGTTTACTAAATAATAAATTAAATACGATATAATAAATAATGTACATAAAAATATTATATAAATTAATTAAATTATTAACAGTTATAAATAAATTAAACTAGTATAATATGAACATATAATATAAGTAGAGCTGTAAGGAACCCGACATAGATTTAAGTATAATATATATGTATTATATGTATATCATGATTCCAGATGTGTCTAACACTTATATCATGATGGTATTTCAAAATAAATACATTATTCCTTTAATCGATGTCACTTAATTAAAAATATACATGAAAGATTATGAATTTTTAACACATAAAGTTATCCTTTACCATTTATATATTAATATATCACATGCATACTCTTTAGTTGTTGACCAAACTCAAGCTAGCATTGTTACGTGTAGTACTATTAATATATTGAACAAACGAGGTAAGATACATGCACATATTTATTGAGCAAACTCGTAGTACTTGCATTATACTTAGGCCATAGTGAAACGGTAGGTTTGGTTGGATAATCTCCTTTTGATTTGTTGAGAAAACTCAAGATTGAGATGAGATTAGGACAAAGGTCTTGTGTTAGGGGTTTTACATGATGCAATCGGTAAGGTTTTAACCATTGCTCATGAGCCTATGATTTATTGAGTGAACTCAATGTCAAAACCCCAAGACAAGCGAGTCCTAACACCCACTAGAGAAATTGGAAGATTCCAATGCATTTCATAGGATTTTGAAAAACATAAAAATCTAGTGGGAGCTTATTAGATAAATGAAACAAAAACATATAACTTATTTAATAATATAAGAACACCTATCATGTATAAATTGTCCTTATCTACTTAAATTAAATTTGCAGCAAAATGACCAACCTAATATAATTTTCGGAAAATATAAACTCGTTAGATATTAACTTGCTAAGCATGATTAAGATAGCACTCACGTATAAGCATCTATGGTCGTCTATAACTAAATCTTCGAGAGAGAAACCCATTGAAGGTGCCGACCTTGAGTCAGTAAAAGCTTTTAACTTGGATAACTGATTGTGAAATTACTCAAGTTTCCATGTTGTCTATATTATACAAAATGTTGCAAAGGCAACATGAAAACATGTCTATCTACCAAATTTTCGAAAGCCTCAAGACCTTATTTAGGGAGAAATCTCATTTCACAATGTACGAGACTTCTAAGAAGTTGTTCAACATGAAGATGACTCAGGGTAGTCACATTAGGGATTTTGTGTTGACTATGAAAGGCATATTGATAAACTTTCAGAGCTAGATGTTGAATTTAGCGATGAACTGCAAGTGGATTTGATCCTAGGCTAGCTTACTTTGTATTCAGAGTACTTCATATTAAGTTACAATATGAACCGATTGAGCGTAAACCTCAACGAGCTACTTGGTATATTAAGGTCAGTTGAGGGATAGTTAAAGGATTAAAATATGGTGTTACCTACAAAGGATAAAGCATTATCTTTGAAAATTTCGAAGAAACGAATGGATGGTTCTAAGAAAGGTAATATGGATGCTCCTATTGACAAAGATGAATGTCACCATTGTTATAAGAAGTGGCATTGGAAACATAATTGTTCGAGCTATTTGAAGATGGTCGAAGAAAATAAAAGAAACAGTTTCTTACACCCCTAGGGGTATTTTTATGATTCAAAACTGTTTTGCAATCAATAAATTATCTTAGGTTTAGATACTGAATTTGGAACTCATATCTATAATCTATTACAGGGACTAAGGAGCAGATGCTATGTGGTGAAGGGTGAAATGAGGCTTCAAGTAGTGTGTGAATCTCTAGTAGATGCAATTTCAGCTAGAGATTATCATTTGACTTTTCCAATTGGATTTTAATATATTTTGAATAATATTTATTATGTTAAATTTTTTATTTGTTGGATAGTGTAAATTTCTAGATAGTCTAAGACTGGATATTGTTTCCATTATGATAACAGTGTTATGAACATTTTGTTTGATGGAAATAAAATCTATAGTTGTGTTATAGACAATCGCATTTATGTACTTAGTTTTGATTACATCTATGTTGTTAATAAACCTTATGTTGAAATTTACAATAGTTACATATGGCATTATAGACTAGGTCATATTAGTGAAAAAAGAATGCACAAATCGAAAATCAAAGATTTTCTATGACCATTTGATTATGAATCATTTGACACTCGTGAGTCTTTCCTCAAAGGAAAAATGACCAAGCATCCCTTCAGTGGGAGGAACGAAAGAGTCGATGAACTATTGGGTATCAAATATACTATGTATGTGACCTAGTTCTTATAATGACCCAGGATAATTCAACTTGGTTTGGATTTTTTACCGATGATTTCTCGATACTAGAATATATATATATATATATATATATATATATATATCTTATGGATAATAAATCCGATGTCTATGCGAAATTTAAAGAGTTTAATAACACGGCAGAAAACCAAACCAACCATAAAGTTAAAATATTTGACCAGATCGAGGAAGTGAGTGTGTTGGATGAGAATTCCATCGATAACTTGAATATGATGGGATTATCACTTAGATTACTCTACCATATACTTCATAACAAAATGGAATTTCATAAAGAAGGAAATGAACCCAATAAATATGGTTCATTCCATAACGAGTAAGGCTATGTTACCTCTTTCTTGTTAGGGATATACACTAGAAACCGTAGTTCATGTGTTGAGCTTGATGTCTACTAAATCTATGCTTAAGATGTCATATAAGATGGGCATGGGAAGAAATCTCACCTCGATTATTTAATGGCATGGGGATGTCCAACCTGCATTAAGAACATTAGCCCCAATAAACTTGTGGCAAGATCGGCACTATGTAAATTCATAAGATATCCCAAAAACTCCATGGGATATATTTTCAACAAGATTGGGAAACAAAAGGTTATTATTTCACGATACGTTTTCTTTTCAAAAAATTTATTTCTATGTGAAGAAATTAATAGTGAAGTTGTATACTAGGGTGAGATCCTAGAACTAAATACAAAGGCTGAATCGATAGAAGAATCAAATTCCCTATTATATGAAAGCACACAACATATTAAAAGATCTATCAGAAAATCTTACACACTAGTGAGATACTAAGGTATTCTCATGGTTGGTGAGAAAGAGGACTATGTCTTCTAAGACGACACTCCTCTCTTATTATTATAAGCATTATAGAGTAAGGACTCTGCACTTTAGCTTAAATCTATAAAACCGAAGATGGATTCATGTGTGACAACAAAATTTGAGCTTTGGTTGACATACCTAAAGGGAAGAAACCTATCGGCTGCAAATGAATTTTTAAGAAAAAGCTAAATGTGGATTGAAAGTTGGAGTTTATAAAGCAAGGTTAGTTGCAAAAGGGTTTCGTCAAATTTGAGATGTTGATTATGATGAAACATTTTTGCCCATAGTTATGCTTAAATCCATTTAGATAATGATTTTTATCATTGTGTTCTATGACTGTGAAATCTAGTAGATCAACTTAAAAATGACATTTCTAAATGGTGATTTAGATGATATGGTTTACATTTAGCAGTCCGAGGGTTTCGAGGTTAGTGGAAGCAAGGGAAAGGCATACAAATTATTAAGATATACTCAAGGTCATAAACAAGCGTCAAGAAGTTGAAATAAGTGTTTTATAAAGTAGCAAAACAGTTGGGTTTTATCATTGTACAAAGGAAGTGTGCGTATACCAGAAAGAATATGTAAATGCTACATATATATATATATATATATATATATATATATATAACTTTAAAATATTACTAAGTCAAACTATGACATTTTAAATTTTGGTTTATACTTCGGATCTGAATTTGAATTCGTTAACTAAGTCAAATTAGGTATTTTTAATTTGAAATTTAAAATTAGTGAATTAGTCAAAATTTTATGTTATATTCAAAATTTATTTATAAATATTTTAATTAATATTTCAATTAGCCTATATACGTATGTGTGTGTGTGTAAAAGCCAAATATGTGTATAATAGATGTAATCCTCAACTTCTACTTATGCATAAACTTAACCATGTACACCCTATACTATGTTGCATGTTCATAGTATACACATTGGAATATAATGATATACTCATAAACTATATGAAATTTTCTTTAATAAAATTCATTAACTAAAGAAATCAAAAAAGTGAAAAAAAATATAAATTTATTTAAGTCAATTAGATTGGATCTAATACAACCCTTTAGACTTCATAGGCAAATATGGTCCAAAATAGGATTTTTTTTAAAAAAAAAATCTACTTTCACCCACTGTAGACTGGCTTGGTTCCATCAAATGAGTGCATTCTACAATGGATATAGTTAAGAAAAACCTATACTTCGTCTAATAAGTATTTCAGGACATATATTAAGACTAATCTAGAAGGTGTGCACAAATGAGGTGATAAAAAGCATATGACGATGTCCAAAGTGTTATTTGGACTAGGGTCAACATTGTAGTCGGTAGATAGCCATTTATGTATCTATGAGACAAGTGGCCTTGAATGAACTTACTTTAGTGTGGCTAGGAAAGTGTACCTTCTAGAAAATAATTAAGAGCAAAAGTGTGAAACTACGAGCAAAGTGAGTGGGTAAATTTTGAAGGAGCCTGGCAAGTCGAAAACAGGTGGAATGGGTGGATTTCAAAAAGAAAAATCCTACTTTTGAATATGTTGGACCTCTAAAGTCTATAGAGTTTATTAGATCCAATCTAATATAGTTATGAATAAAATCTTATTTTATTTATTTTGTTTGAAAAAGTCTTAATTTTATTTAAATTTTAAGCAATAAAAGTTTTATATAAAGTAGTGCATACCAAATATACTCTTGTGCGTATGTGTATGTAACAGTTACTCGTTAAAGTTAATTTAGAGAAGGAAACCAACTGTCTTTCTCTCTTAACTTATTCAATTAGTTATATGGAAGATTTTTTTCGCTTTAAAGAGAGAAACATATCATTTCTCTCTCATCACTTAAGTTGATAGATTTATCAGATGGCTATATAACCAAATTCTTACCTGACATATATAGTGAATATATCTAAATATACTCCATTGCAAAATGTGTAAATGCAACACACATAGTAGATGGCTATTGTGACAGTATACAGTGCCATGATTTACATTGCAACAGACTCATTTGTCCTTCCATATATGCCTTTGTTGTCTATAGTTTTGATTTGAATATATAATGTATATGTGTGTGTGTGTGTGTATAATAAATATATATGTACACACATAGATGTCTGTGTGTGTATTTATTTTAAGATTAATTTTGACTTTTTCTATACATTTTAAAATTAAAAACTGTAAATCTAGTTTCAATTAAGGAAAGTTTTATACAAAAGTTCGTTTCATGAACTATGAGTTAAAATAATACATATATACATATAATAGTCACAAAATTTAAGTTTTGAAATAACATATACATATATAAGAGAATGTGTGTGTGTAAAGTTTGTAATTTAATATATGTTTTGAAGTTAAAGCAACATATTGAAATTTAATTTTAACTTTAGAGGGATCCAAAAGGTTTATGATGTTTTTCACAAAAGTCCAATTATGTTTTTTTAATAAAAAATACTTTTAAACAAAAATAAATAAAAACTAAATGAATTAAATTCAAAAAAACAAACATGTATACAATTTCCAAAGTTATTTCAATTAAACAGATATGTAGTTTATTCATGTTTTATATATAACAAGTAATAAAATACATCAATTGACTAAAAATTAGTTTTCAATCAAAATTGCTTTTTTGTTATACAATAATTTCTAAAATAATAATAATATAGACTTCGGCATACATAAATACATTGTAAATGGTTCAGATTTGTAAAAACAGTATGAACAATTAATTAAATGATATGTGACAAATAGGATCTACATTATATAGTTGGATAAACATATAAACAAATGAGATGTAAAGTATAAGATCTAAACCATGTAAACATGATGAACATGTGAAGAAATAAAATTAGAATGTTACCTTAAGATGTAGCCAAAAAATGCACCTTGAACAATAAATAAATCTCCTATATTTAATTAAATCAACATCTAGATTTTACAGTGATTTAAAGCACCACCTTTTTTTTACTTTATTTTGATTTTTTTTTATTTTGTTTTAGAAAAATTTAAGGCTAGGAAGCCATTAATTTTTGGCCATGGAGGAAAGGAGGAGAGAAAAAAATGAATTATTAGGAGAGCAAATTAATGAACGAAAGAAAATTTGTTTTAAAGGTAACATTGAAACATTTTCTATTCTCTCCTTCAAAATCTTCCTTCTTTAATTCCTTATTAAATCTCAAACAAATCCCCTTCCACTATTATGTATGGCCTACTATAGATAAAGTCCACTTAGGCCACTAAAATATCCAAAACAACCTAGTAATTGATTAATTTAAATCAAATTTTAATGTTTATCGATATCGTATATCAATGTGTGTGTGTGTATAGACATTATATATAGACACACACTTTATTAAATACTAATGGCATTCAAACAAATAAAATAAAATTTAATAGTTAATATTTTATAAATCAAAAATCTTAAATAATTTAATTAATTTACAATGATTATAAATTAATTATATCATGTGATTTTTATGAGTATTCATCATTACAGTCGGACGACTCGAAGACATAAATTCAATGAGCGATTAGTATTGAACAATTCGAATATTAACATTCTCACTTCATCTCAGCTAGTGGCATAACATTTTTGCTGAATTTATCGCTTATACATCTTTTCGATAAAATCCAATTATACTATTAAAAGTGATATATGGTTTTTACACTAATTCTCTTCGTCAACACCGTGTCACACAAGGACTTTTGTAAAGGCCCGCTTTTCCGTATCTTTTGAATCGACAATAAACCACACATGTCTGACTCAAATTGCACGAATAAGCGGATTATTAATTAAGGGTAGAAAGCAAATAAATAAAGAACAAAATTTCACACAAATGAAATAATATATAATATTGAAAGCGGAAATTTTTTAAAGATACATATATCGGAGTCTAACCTAAATTCAGCTTGGACAGCTATAAACATCTGTCCTTACAAATGTTGTCAAACATCAAACAACAACAACGAGTAATAGAATATGTCCATATGTAGATGAATATTTCCAACTCTCCTCTTGAAACTCTTACCATCTTCAACTAAATCTGAAATTACTCGGATCTGACCCGAGTAGTGAAAATATCTGGATCATGCTTGATAAATCAACGTGAGAAAAACTCAATAATAAATGACGGTGTCATATATATATCAGCCTTTGAATAAAATCCTTTGAAAAGAAAGCGTATCTCATAAGACCACGTCCACATGAACAAGGACGGGCTTTTACCTTATGATACTAAATCGCTTTTGTATATCAAATATTATTTCTAATGCCATACCTTTGAAAACATTGCAAACAAACTTATTAATCTTAGCCGAAATTGTTACCATTATTAAATTCCGGATACTAGGCTCTAAAAACAAATCCGAAGGTACTTATTGGAGAATGAATTTCCATACAAACGACAAGGTAAGGGACTACCTTCCGACAGTACACCTCTAGATGGATGCACATAGGGTCCATATACTGGGCACCTAAACCAACACAAGACCGGCCTACCTTTCATGCTGGATAGTACCAAATATGTCATCATCCCGGTTGTTACCGGTCACTAAAGGGTTTAATAAAATCAATGTTTCCAAAATAATTAAATTTTTCTTTGATACATTTTGCGGCAAAATTCAATACTTTTGAAACTTCACAGATTAACTTAACTTGTCCATTTTATTATTATTCTATGATTGTCTCACATTGTTATGCGTGATCATATTTTTATTTTTATTGTTTGCAGCTCGTACACGAGTGTGTTATTGTATGTCAAGATACCACAAAATCTATCTTTTTCAAACACACATGCATGTATCTTTACACTCACGCATGCATGTTTCTTGGCTTGAAATATGAGTCATGTTTGTTGCTTGTCTTTGGAAAGTTGTTGTATAAAACTTAAATCATTTTGTTTTGTTTCATTTTTCTTTTTTCCATAAAGGGGCAAAAGTGGACTCATTTTCTAAACAAGTATATGTATACAAGCCAAGCACGCACATCACATTCACCATACTTTTCCTCTATCGTTCCATGCACATGCGTACGTTCATGTGGTTGAATATTGTTTGCCTTGCATTAAGCGTTTGTACTATCTATTGCTTAGCCAAAAAGTTGTTATACGTCTAGTATACCAAAACAGAGAATAATCAATTATAAACTCGTCGTACAAGTTTATAACTCAGATTTCCACTACACTGGAATTCTGTACTAATTATTATAACAATATGAATGTTGTAAATAAATTACAACAACAGCGTTATACTATTTTGAATAAATAGTATAACCAGAATAACGGATAAAATATAGAATAATGTATATAAAATATACAATCAGACTAGAATTCTAACCGGATTATGTCTGAGGCTCGTCGTAACGATTTGCTTAAGAATTTTATTTCAAATTCTCCCAAGATACAACAGACGTATTCTGCTCGAGATTGTAATGAGTATATCATTCTGTGGTTTGAATGCATAAGAACAGCAGTTAGAAGAGAGAAGATTCGAATCGGAAAATCAGTGAGAAAAGTGATCAGTTTTCCTCTTTATTTATAGTTGATTCGTATCCCTTCGAACGGTCGCGTCTGCACCCGTTTGTTCAAACGGTCGCACCTCTTCAGGCCAAAACCCGCGTCTGCATCACGCCTATTCAACCCGCGTCCATCTTCACCCGCCTGCTTCTTTTCAAATTGCAGGTCCAACCCAATTTCAGCCGATGCCCAAAACCATTAAACAATGGCCTAGAAAAAAGAATGGTCATTTTAGACCCGTACCCGAGCCCGGGTTAGTCAGACGACGGCGGCAGCGCGCGCGTGTGATGGTGAAGCATGAACATCTGAATGATCACAACGAAGTATACATTTGGATGCCCCTAGGCCCCAACCTCCTCATGAGAAGGCTATTGATATACTTCATTTCTATTTTGATTTTTGGCAATGTGGGACTAAAGGATATTTCATTCATTCTACCTTTAGGAATTCTAACAAAAGTAACTCTTGCTTATACATACACATACAATCACATAGATAGGGGGGAAACCCTTTCATTTTTTCATTTTTCTCTCTGCCAAAGGTGAACACAACAACTAGTGTTGTTCACTATCCCAGCATTATATTTTTTAGTCGTAAGATGAGAGTGCACATTCTTTTCCATTTCTGTTTTCATATGTTGAAGATCACGCATGAAAAGAAAACTCACAGATTTACTTTACACTTGGAAATGAAACAAACTTTCTTTCCTTCCTCTGCAAAATAAAAGAAATACGGACTCATCTTTTTCATTTTCATTTTTTTTAGTCCGTTGCATGCATGTGCGTTTCTGGGTTTTGGGTGCATGAAAATGTTGAGGGTTTTCGAAGGAGTTGGAGGGGCCATGAGTGAAAGGTGTACAAGCGCATGAACATCTGAATGAGTAACGGGTATTGGGCCGTGGGACTTGTTTTGTGTTTGGGTGGAGATGCATTCATGGGCGTGCGTGAGTGCTTGGCCGTGGGTATGAGCAGGTGAAGAAGAGGTCTTGCGCATGCATGCATGGGGATATGCAGGGAGGAATTTGGAAATGGAGAAGGTTGGCTGTTCATATGGGTTGGGATTGCATATATTGGTTGGGTAAGTTACTAATTTAGTTAACAGTCTAAGTTAGTTTAAATTAGTTTGTTGTTTTTAGTAAATTAAACTAGTTTAATGATCTTGAGAAGATAGCAGCAACTATTTGGCTTCAGGCTTTGGATATGTGTAAATAGCTGTTGGCTATAGTGCATGGAAGGGGTAAGAGTATTAGTTAATTAGTTTAAATAATTTAGTTTATTAAATTTAGTTACGCTTTAAATAGTTTAAATTTTAAAAATAAATAAACTGTCCATGCAAAGTCCGTTTAACCCCACAGTTTTCGGTACTAAGTTCGTATTAACGAATTGAACACACTTGTATAGATATTTGACACTTTTAGAGAAGTATAAATATTGATAAAATATTATGAACAAAATTTAATTACACTTTACTTAATTAAAATAATTATACTTTATTATGGACATCTGTTAGCAGCATAAATTCATGTTCTGCTATTATATAACTTTATATATTTATTTGTATATACCAGTTAATTCTGATTTGCGTGTTATTATTCAATTTGTTGAATTTAATACTGTGTTGTTATGATTACGACTTGTTTGATTAATTGTATCTTGCTCAACCAGTTTATGGGCAATAACCCTTACTTTTTTTGCATAGGGTAGATAGAAAGCAATTGTAGACTAACACCCTGTAATCTATTTCACAATTTTACTATAAGGTATTCAACGATAATATTGGTTTACTTCAATTTAGTGAAGTCGTTTTGAAATTAGTTTTCATAAAAAATATGTTATGAAATGTTTATGGAAAATGAAATGTTTATGGAAAATGAATTGTTTACAAAGAATTTGAAAATATTTGTAAATGAAATAATTATGCTAAAAAATGTTTATTATAATTTAAAAAAGGAAAGGATACTTGTGATTATTAGTGCAAAATGATTTATCATTTCGGGAAACAAAATGATTTGTTATGTTACCAATAATTTGGGTCACCTACAACTAAAAAGGTATGCAAGGGAAATGCAGATATTCTGTAGCCTCGGTATAATCCACTCGAGGAACAAAAAGATATAAATATCCTTTTCTTTTTGAAAGCTAGGACCAATTCCATTATTATTGGGAGAAACCTCCTGATATGGTTGCACATATTTTAATATGCTTTTATAGTGATATTTTGGAATTTTCAAAAAAATATTTCAAAAGTGATTTGTTTTAAGATCTTGAGGTAAAAGTATAATATGATACAAAAAAATGTATATATTATTAGTTTAGAGGATTTGAAATGAAACAAGGTACTTAGTTCGAAGAGATTGTTTTCTAAAGGATTATATTTTGAAATAATAAAGTTAAATAGATTTGAGAAATCTAAATATATAAGCTTAAGTGGGTAATTTGGGAATTACATATTTGTTTGTTGCATCGCAGGCTCCTTAAGTTCTATTTGGGTAGGAGAACTATGTTGGTTTGATCTTGTTTAGATATTGGTATATAGGCAGTCACAAGTGGTAGTGATGCAGCCCCAATAATAATATAACCCTTTCATATTTATCTATTATTAGTTGCTATTTGTCTTGTGTTGTTGTATCTTTCCATCTTACTATTTTGTTCCACATTTGACATACTTATTGAGTTTGCAGGAATGACTATTGTAACGACCCAAGAATTTCAGTCATTTTAAAGTGGAATATTTAATTGATTTTAAATATTCACAAGTTAATTTTATAAGTGGAATAACGTATATTTCAAATATTACGATTTATTTGGATAATTTAAATTGTTAATTTAATATTTGAAATTGCAGAAATAATTGAATTTTGAATTTAATATGAATGAAAATAATTTATAAAGTCGATTTAAATTCTATTTGAATTAGAATGATGTTAATAAACTTGTAAAGTTGACTTAAAAGTGAATAAATAGAAATTGGAAATTTCTGATTTTAATTATCGTGTAAAAATAGTCATTTTTGACACTGTCTTGGATTTCGACAAAACTTGTTTCACTGGATCCATAATAGTGAACTATTATATGATTCCAAATTTCATATCAATTGGACTTACCGTTTGATCATGGGAAGCTGAAATACATAGAAATTTACTTAAGTAATTTTAATTAAAATAATTCAATTTCGAAAATCTATCTTTCAAATACGATGGAATCAGCCTCCGGTACATATTCTATTGTGTTCGGAATAGAGGTAAAACATTAGAAATACCAGACTGCACGCCTCGATTGCAGTTCCAAAAATATTCGGGTAGATAGCGTTTTGAGATATTTGTATATAAGGACCTCAAACCCACATTCATTTGCCAAAACTCTAGGAAATTAGGGCCAACCGCCACCCTATATTCAACATCTAGAGTTTCGTTCTCTTTCATCTCGATTTTCTCCACATCCACGCACAATTAGTTGAAACTTCCAACTACAAACTTGTAGAGCACAGCGGATCTACAAATCCAACGGCTATGATCGTCTAATTCGTCGAGTGGAGGCCAAAATCCAACCGCAATTAGGCTGCATTCATGCACATTTTACGAGGCAAGAAGGAGCTCGAGTGGGACTGGTTTCCTGCCGATGGTGAAGCTCGTGAAGGGATTCGATGTGGTGCTCTCCGATCATCTTCAAGTGACTCGTGGATGGAGCGGCAATTAATGGAGCGTGGCGTGCGTATGGGTTAGGTGCATGCGTGAACTGGTGGGAGCAGAAGAAAAGGAACACAACTGAGGTCTTCTGATGCTGAGATTAATGGCCTAGATTGCTTGAGGTTTAAAAAAAAAGAATTTGTAAATTAATTTTATTTTAAATCGTATAATCTTATAATTAGCGTATCTTTGTCATATGAGGTCGAAATCAGACGAAACAAGTTGCGCTGCGCTCGTTACTGAAAATACTATGTGATGGAGCTGGATTAGGATTTATTTGAGCTAGTAAAAATTTTGGTTAAATTCGAATGGCTGTTCGTTTATTATTCGAAATAAAACGTGGCAACGACGACAGGAACCAAAGATAGTAAAAATCACTCTCTCTATCTCGCTTATATTTTTAAATAAGTGAGAATAAATTTATTTATGATGATTGACGCTTGTTTGGTATGTATGTATGTATGTATATATATATATATATATATATATATATATATATATATATATATATATATTAGTTGGTTTGGATGTATTCCCGCATATTTTAGCGGATGAGACCCTATATGTTCCCGTGTATAAGCGGATGACCCTTTGTACGCATGTCTGCTTCGAAGCGACATTGTACATATTTTCTCACATGTATATTTGTTGCAAGTGACAAATTGTAGGGATCAAAGAGGATTCCTCAATATGGTTGATGTTTATTTACACATATTGTCATATATGTTGTATTATGTGATATTTAATGTGACGGATACCATGATTGCTATTATTGATGTGAATCCTCTTATTTATACTTTTGCAACATAAGGCCATATTTTTGAAAATTTAAGATATTAAAATGATGATTTCAAATTAAAAGGGATTTCAAAATGATTTTGAAAATATATACGTTTTAAGAATTTTTGAATGATTAAAGAAATGGATTTATTTTAAATAAATAAAAAGTTATAATTTTTATGTTATAAAAATTATGGTTTTATGAAAGAAGTGGATTTGCAATTGATATTTAGAACTGAATTTATAATGGACTTCATAAAAAATGAGATTACAAAAGAATGAATTTGTAAATAAAGAGATTTATTAGTAAATAAACTTATAATCGGATTTTGACATATAAATGAGATAAATAGAAAATTAGTTCATAAAGGAATTTTATAAATGGAAGTTTTTATAAAATAGAAATGTGAATTATAATTTTATAAATGTGAAATCAATTTAATTTGATAAGCTAAATATGGATTTTTTATAAAAGGAAATATATTCACGTTTTTAAAGTGAAAAATCCATAAAATGAATGTTTTGGAAAGTGATGTTATAAAATGGAGTTTAAATGGTTTTAAAATACAATAAGTTGTGTATTCTCTTATTATTAAAATAAGTTCATGAAATTTTTTCCTAATAGTGAAATGATTTTGAGAATATATCTTTTTAAGGATAATTTGAAGTAAACGATTCAAAAAAGTGATTTAGTAAATAAAAGATTAATAAATTAGGCATAGTGCTTGTTTGAATGCTAAATTTTATTTTTGATTATTTTAGTTTCTCGACTTGATGTGGAAACTATCTAGTCGTACACTTAGTACGTAGCCATCTGTGTAGACTTGATTATCATTTGGTGTAAAGGATGTTGATTCGAGTAGTGCAGAGTGATTACTCTAATCTACCGAGCTTCATTCTTAGCCGAAGGATAGAAAGTTGAAAGTTGGAAACGTGATAAGTCTATGAGATTTGGTTTCTGTATAAGGTCGAGTAACACTTTTGCATTATTGGTGCGAAGAGACCGAGATCAGATTTATCTGAAAACCACTTTGGACTAACTTTTTTGCGATGATTGTGCAGGTTATTGATGACATTGATATTTAGAATTTTCATAGTGCAGTACTGCTTGTTGATCGGTTGGGGTTAAAATCCCAATATACATAGAGTAGTAGTAGTCTCTTCCTTATGAAATATCCAATGCAAGAACTATTTGCTACTAATCCTAGAGATTTCCCAATAGGATGTGGTAGGAAAGTACCTTTGGTTTGTCCTATTTCTAGACAACTTGTATGGATGGATGTCTGACGGTGCATTTTCTAAGATTACGTACATTGGTATTTACAAACATACATCTGTGGTGGTGGAGAATGCAACTCTCTTAGCTTAACACCCTTCTTGAGACATACGAGCTCAATGGTTGTATTTTTGTGGAAGGCAATTAGCAGTCAACGGAAATAACAATGTGGCATTCAAAGATGTTGTGATATATGATATGTGAAAAGGTAATCATTGCCTTAAGCCTCATCAACCTAAAACGACCGAAACAACGTAAATGCGTCAAGGCTTCCCAATAGGCTATGATCATCCCCTTCTAGATATATTTCTTCCGGCTATGCCGTTCAGGATGTAAATTATTGTGTATGTATGCTATGAGGGCCCTTGGATAAAGGTCGGTAACGATTGGGAGTTGACATATTCGGTACTATCTAGTTACATAGATAGGTTGTTCTTGGGTTGGTTGAGGATCTTTGTGATGGATCCTTAGGACATCCATTGAGACTGTATCCATCAGAAAGTAGTCCCTTCACCTAGTCATTTGTATGGAAATCCAAACTCCCCTACGTGCCTGCCATTTTGTTTGTATTACCCTCTTTGTGGCTTTATGTTGAAATTTAATCAATGTAACAATTTTAGCAATGATTAATATTATTTATGCAATAGACACTATTATAATATAAGAGAATTTGATATGAAAGGTTTTGGTTATCATAAGGTAAAAACCCATTCGCGTTTATGTGTGGACGTGTCTTACGAGATACCTTTCTTTTGATAAAAGAACATCTTTATACCTTTAAAATAAATTCAATTGAGATGTGTTTTTCTCACCGTGGTTTATCAGACTGATCCGGGCATTCTTCCCTTTCAATGCTTGGGTCAGACCAAGTATATTTACAGATGTAGATTTGAATGCCTTGGAGTTTCAGCAAGAGAGCTGGAAGTCTTCAAATCGTATTCCGGTATATGTTTATTCATGTACTCTTATTAATGTATATATATTGTAGTTTCTCTTTTGTAAACTTTATTCATCTATATTCTACGTTATTCTACTACGATGTGAAAATTTGTATTGTTATTGTTTTGTTTCTCTTTTCTTCTCTCTTCTTTCTTTCTTCTCACCCCCTCCCTTCTTTCTCATGACTTTCCGTCATTCTGTGATTTTTTTTGGTCGGACATGTATGGTTTATTGTCGATTCAAAGGGTATGGATTTGCGGGTCGTCACAACTATTGATGTCACTCTCATTAGAGTTGTGCAATGTTAGATATTTGCATTTGTATTTGGTATGTATTAGAGCACGCCTAGTTGATTAAATTGATTACTCTGATAACTTGTACGATTGAAATTGTATCTTATACATTTAATAGTGTTGAATATTTATCAAATATTGTGTATTAATTTGGTAGTTTTCCTTTGTAGTTTCAGAACCGATGGGTTTTCGGCGATTTTGAGTGGTCCGTAAATAAAGGTTGTTATAGATATGCAAGTCAAATCTAATTAATCTGAAAGTCATGCAACATAATTTTACGAGATGTTTGATATTCTATGAAAATATAATATGAAGCTTAACAACCAAAAGTGTTCTTTCGTAGTTCAATCTAGAAAGTTTCTCGACTTCATGGTAAGCACGCGAGGGATAGGAGTCAATCCCAAGAAGATAAATGATATCATAGATATAAATGGATAAGAGTTATTGAGTTTGAATGTAAAGATTGCAGCCTTTAATAGGTTCATAAGCCGATTAACCGACAAATGTATTCTATTCTATAATCTTCAAAAGAAGCATACAGACTTCGTACGGACTCTAGAATATCAAATGGCATTCGAAGATTTGCAAAATCATCTTATCCAGCCTCCATACTGATCCAAGCTGATAGATGGAGAAGATATGTTTCTTTATCTAGTTTCTTAGGAGAAAGCACTCAGTTCGAAATTGGTCTAAGATGATGATGGAATTTAGCACCTAGTTTACAGTATAAGCAAAAGGCTTGATCCAGCTGAAAAGAATTATCTAACTATTTAAACAGTTACCATAATGTCTACCTTTATGGCAAGAAAGCTATGACCCTACTTTCAGCTCATCCAATCAAAGTTCTTATAAATCAATCATTGTGAATGGTTCTCAGCGAACCTGAAACATCAAGGGGGAGGGGGGGGGCTATTGAACTTAGCCAATATGATATCTCTTATATTCCTAGAACAGAATAGATACTGGCTAACTTTATTTCTGAATGAACGGGTTATTATACTAAGAGTCCAAAGGATGAAAAAAACCAAAAAGCTTTCATAGCAACTCTATGTCGATTGAGCCTCATTGAGTAGAGGGCAGGCGCAGGTTATGTATTAGTCACTCCAAGTAACCATCAAATCTAATGTGAAATAAATCATGCATTTTCATTTACCAACAACATGGACGAATATGATTCTTTATTTGTAGGATTAAAGATGGCCTTCTCCATTATTATTTTAGATATTAGACTTTATAGTGATTCTTAGCTCAATATCGACCAAATCCTCAACAATTATCAAATGAGAGATCTGAGGCTCGCTTTATATGTGAAACCAGTAAAGCAATTACTTGTAACTTTCCAAAGATATTGCAACAATCGGGAACGAAAAGCGAGAGAAGATGCACTGGACAAATGTTTAAGCTCCTGGGATGTTCAAGAATAGAAATTCATTCGTGTTGATAGTCTAGGGAAATCAAGCATATAAGTGCCAAAGAAGATCTTGAAAGAGTTAGTGGAATGCAAATATCTAACTATGTGGTTAATCTTTTTCGTAGTAAAGGCGTTTTTTTTCATTTATATACTTTGTTATATTGTTATATAATTAGTTAAGCAATAAATTATTGTATATGATAAAAAAATCCTTAAATAAAATGTTATGTGATTATCGTTGTAAATAGCTGCAATCATGATTAATTAATCACAGCATAAAATAATATTGTATGTTAAATATTCCTGGTCAAGATGCTTCGATAAAGATATCGATTCATCCATTGAGACCAGAGTACCTAATGCTCTCCAAATGTTGTACAGTGTTTTGTTCATGGCGGTCGGGGGCACTTAGGGGTTACATACTCGTAATTATTGGATAGTTATTGAATGATTCATCTAAGAGTTTTTTATTTATTAACAACAACTTGGTCAAACTTGAAAACTCATGATGATGATATTACACAGTTCCCTCAACTTGATAATATCATTGAATTTTACTGTGGATACTCCTCTTTGATTACAATTAAATCATACATAGTGATCCATCTAGCGACTATAGTTGGTTCGGAGATCGAGCACTATTTAATAGAGAATTTGCCTCTTCGGTTGTATAAGGTTAGCATCATAATAAACTATAGTCAACTCAAAGTCAAAATTTCTAACCAGAGTAGTACGGTTAATAATAAATGTAATTATTGAGCCAAAGATTTTATCAATGAAATATTCAATTTGGACGTAGATAATATTGGTTTTTTGACCCATACTATTCATGCATCCTAATGTGATATAGTGTTAGCGAAGAGAACTTGTGTAAATCGTTGTCACTGTTGGCAGTGTTTAAAATAATATAAAATTTGATTTTATCGAAAAGACTTATAAGTGATAATTTCGACCAAATTGCCACACCACTAACTAAGGTAACGTGTGAACATTAATATTTGAATTGTTCAATATTACCACCGATTGAACTTACACCTATGATCTCACAACCAAATCTATTTCGGTCTATGAAATACCATTTAATTTAACTAATTTATAATTGTTATAAATTGGTTAATTATTTAATATTTGGAAAAAATTAAGTCCTATTAACTTAGTATTCAGGGTGCCTTTAGTAAGTGGGGTGCCTCTCGAAAAAATTTTGGTGCTTTTAGTAGTTATTTAAGTGTATATATATAATTGTTATATCTATACATATTATTATATATGATATTGATTAGTATTTATATAGTTAAAGTACTCAAATAATTGAGTAGTTAATGGTCAAAATTTAATTCCATAAAGGCATGCATGGTCGGCCATAACTTTAGGAGATGGATTGTCTTGACATTGTGCAACTTATTGGGAGATAAATGGTAATGAATTGGGCTACATATTTCTTAATCTACCTCTATAAATACAAAAATGTTTTGTTTATTCAAGGGCTCATGGAAACTCTAGCCACCTTCTCTTATTTGCTGCCATAGCCACCCCCCTTTTCTTCCTCCATTATTCCCAACTACAAATTACTTCAATTCAAGGTGATTATACGTCCAAAGTTGTATCACAAGTAACGATTTCATAAATTTAATAGATCAAATAGATTAAGGTGTGACGAATAGGCTACTTCTTTTCCAAATTTGACTGTATTTCATCTGGATTGTTATTTTTTCATGATTACCATACACTTACATATATGATACACACACACATAATCTAGTCCTTGTGATCTTATATAAATAATATAATTTAACTACTGATCAAAAGTCTTTAATACCCTAAAGCGTAAATGATTAAAATAAAAATTAAACCATATGTATGAAATTATCTTCTGACGTAGAAATATTTTTCATAAGTTAATATGTTAAAGTTTAAACAAAGAAAACTTATTTTGTTCCTGTACTATGTTTTACATTCTTGAAAATGATGCAATATTGTTTATAACTTCAGCAAATATTTATCTACAAATTTGCATATTTCAGATTGGATGATGACTTTCACATTTATTATACACTGTATTATTAACAAGATATGGTAAATTTATTTTTAGCCTTAGAATGTGTATATGATCAATTTGTATATATTTATATATGTATATGTAAATTTGTAATGTAAGCATATTTAGTTTAAATCGTTAATAAATATTATGAGTTTAGACATATTAGATTTAAAAGAGATTTGAGACATACATGTGTGTGACGACCCACAATTCGGAAGGTTTAAATCAACAATAATCCACAGATGTCCGATTTAAACAATTCGAAATATATATAATCAATGGGGTTAATTAATAAAAATAAGAAAAGAAGAAGAATACAAACACATAATCTTGCAACGAAACGATAAATATAATAATCAAATAAACAGTTCATGAAGCTGTTTACTATACATTTGACTATAAATTATACAACATTTATCAGAGTTATACATATACAACAGGACAAATATAATGCAACAGACAACATGATGCAGGAATACTAATAGTAATAATATATCAAATCTCCTTCCTCCAGAATAAATCTTCAATAAGCTAGAAAACTCAGGACTGACCCGAGCGTAATGAAAAGACAAAACAGTCGAGTCAAGACTAAAATATCCTTATGTAAGTCAAATCAATATCACATATAACATGAGTGCTTTGGTGTCAGAGGTATTTATGGGCTTTTACATCTTCTATCCGGTGTATAACATGCATGCAATAACTCAACAGATGTTATGGGATTTTCCATCTCTTAAGGATCCTTCAAAATATTTATATGTAGTAAAATACGCTACATACATAATGTTAATCAGTAAAATAAATATTTTTATTAGCATTAAGGCTTTACATTGATCCCTCTTAACGTGTTTTTAAGCATTATCATACGGTTTGCATATAAAACATCAGTAAACCGTCGGTGGATAGGGATGCGACGTGATACGACAACACTAAACCAAAATCGTATTGTCTCGTATAGGGATAAAAGTATGACAAGGAACGTTAGGCAATGCCCAAGGTAGGATACTACCGGTATACCCTTCCCAGCTGGTAGTAATGCATCATAGTCTTGATCTTCCAACGCGTCCAACACTCCCAAAATCCACGGGTGCACAACAATCAATCACAATGTAAATAATGGTAATACGAAGAAGTGTGTCCGCTCGGGGTAGCTAACCCACTTGACCGGTATGGCTCCTGTTTTATTCATTTCAAATTGGCACAAGTACCGGGCTAATTCATCATCGTTATCTTTCTTCAAATCCAATAAACGTGCGCCAAATCCAACCACTTCGTTCTGGGTCATCACTTCACGTACACAGTTGTTAAAGTTGTTCCAGTATCGAAAGAAGTATGCCCCTATCCGGCCCCGGTCTCTTAACAACCAAACGTTGTTATACATACTGGTTGGTACTTTTACATTTCGAAAATTATTCATACTTGATGTCAAAATATCATATTCGCTTCAAAATCAAATCCATTTTGAAATCATCATATTTACTCAAAATATACTATTTTAATTCAAAACTATTTTCGTCTTAATATCTCTGTTTCAGTTCCAAAATTGTTTCAAATTTCCATTTGGGTTATAACTTCATTCGACCCAATTTGTATTTAAATCCAAGATTTAAAAATAAACATTCCGCCCGTTACCAGTTTGAATTCTTTTAAAATAGTTTGAATAGTTTTAAAATAGTTTAAATAACTAAAATAGTTAAAAATAGTTTAAATGGTTAAAATATTTTCAATGGTTAAAATAGTTTCATATAAAATAGTTTAATTATTAAAATGGTTTATATTGCAAAATAGTTTGGAAAATCCAAAATAATTTGAATATTTAAAAAGATAGATTTAAATAGTTTATATCAAAATAATTTATTTGAAGATAGTTTCAAAGTCAATCTGATTCAATTTCCAGATTTCCCATTCAAATCACTTTTAAATTTCCATTTCGATTTTATTGTTTCGATTTCGATTTCAAGTCGAATTTTACTTCGATTCCAAATTAATTTCGATCTCGATTTCAAATTAGTTTCAATTCCAATTTCAAATTAATGTCAATTACAATTCCAAAATAACTTCAGTTTCAAATTCTGAGCCATTTCGATTTTTTATCGATTTTGAGTTCGATTTCAAAACATCGTTTTGAAACACTTAAACCGATTTACTTTTAATACTCAATTTGAAATCCAAATCCTCAAATATAATTCAATTTCGAGCTCAATTTCGAAATAGTTCGATCTCCATAAATTCGATTTTTTTTTTCATTTTCTTAAAATCAAATCATTTAAATAAATTTCGAATCAATTTTTTTTAAAATCATTTAATTTAACCAATCCGGTGTTCGTATATATTTTTCTATCCTATGGCCAAGTGATTAGTTATTTCAATTTAATTTCAGAGATGAATATATATCATTTCAACCTATTTATTAATTTATTCGAAATAATTCAATTTACAGTTTTATATATTGTAAATAATATACAAGATATATCAAAATAAATAAACATTCAAGTCATCCAAAATACCAACCAATAGCATCCATCGTAATCAATCATCTAAGCAGTCAATATAATTTACAACAACAACTTCATAGCTATTAATATGGGTATTTTACTAGTAATTAAATTCCAATTTCAAATTTTACCATCAATTTTAATTTTTACCAGTTAATTCGAATGATAATTAAATTTATCAAACAACGATGAATAAATTTGTATCACTTCATAATTTTAAATTTAACTAGCATAAAAATATTTTAGTAAGTTGTGAGCGTCATAAAACATACGCCTTGATTTTTGTTATTGCTTCAGCGTTCTGGTTCGTATAATATCGAACAGGAGTTTGATTTTAGTATGAAATTCCAATAGCTCTGATCTTGAATAATCCAATTACATGTCAAAGGATTCATCAATATGAATCCAACGAGGCTGACCGCGTTGGATTTGGATCTAAAATGAAGGAGTTACGAATTAATAAACATTTAAACTCATTAAAACAAATTACATTACTTATTTTTAATTAAATAAATTACCCAGCCCATAGAAGCAAAACCGCCCACAATGCACAGTGCTTCTCCCCCAATTCTATTTCGGCTAAAGCTTCACTCTCGTGCATGGCCATATCGGTGACACCATGATATATTCGATGATCCTTCAAAACGACCTCGCCACTGATCTTCTCTCTTCGAGCTCATCACGCTCGCAGCCTTATCATCACCTCCCGCCTCCTGGAGCAAATTGCGAATCGCCACCGTGGCCCGCGAAAATTCATCCATCGACGAGCTTTTCCACGACAAAGCCGACGGCACATCCCAATTCCCCAAACGATGACCACAAACGCGACCCAAGAAAACCCTAGCTGCTAGTACCCACGACTTTCACTATTGGGTCGACCCAACCAACATCGAACCCTACAAACCCCACATCAGACTGAAGATCTCACCGAAATAAGATTTTTAAAACTTGTTTCAGAATTTTTTGTAAAGTATTCAATGAGATGTTAATTTTTAAACTTTACTTCATTTATTTCTTTTACTATTTTTTACTACTGTGTTAAAGATGAAGAGGGAGAGGATGCATTTTTAAAAGGGATGGGTATAGGCACATACGAATAAGATGGCTGAGATGGAGATGTTTAAACAGCTGAAAGGAAGATAGGGTCAAATCGAAATGAATTATATTATTTAAAATTCAAAAATATCTAGCTATAACTTTCGGATCCCAATTGAGGTGTGCCGCCAAGCATTCATAATTATATACCCCTATTTCGAATGCAATGGAACAAGTTTCGAGGCCTAATTCAATCATATGGAGAATATAGCTTTTTGGACCGAATCATTAAATTGAATTTTCGATATTAATTTCAACGCGTTTCTATCCCATATGACCAAACGATAACTCCAAATGCCATGAAATTTAAAATCTGATAATAATACAATATTACGGACCCAATAGAACTGGTTCCTTCGAATTTCGAGACTGTATTCCGGAAGGCTATTTTCACTCATCAATTATAATATAAAATTTTCAATTTTCAATTATTCACATTTAAACCCTATTTAAAAATTTAAAAACCTTCATTTGTATTTAAATAAAACTTAAATCAATTTCTGACGTTTTCATTCACATTAATTCAATATTCAATTATTTAAACAATTATCAATATTAAATTTAACAATTTAATTATCCTATAAATCAATATAAATAAATTATTAAGTTCCAAATAAATTTTAGTTATCAACATCATTTTATTTCTATCTAAATAATTTCCAATTATTATTCAACTTCAATTATTGATTATAAACCCAGTTAATGTATAGAATTTCATTTCAATACTCGTTATCGCCAAATCTTCGAAATTAGTTTATTTCAAAATTTTATTCAAGTTCATATCCAATACCTTACATTCAAAATCATTAAATTTTTATTTTTTCAAACCACTTTTATTCAATAATCATATTAAATTTAATGATTTAAAATAGTTAAAAATACGGGTCGTTACAATGTGTATATATGGGAACTTTAAAAGTACACTATAACCATGGCATTTATTATATTTGAATTCGATTTAATGCATACATATGGAAGTTTTAAGCAATTATGAAATCTTTAAAATAAGATATATATCAAAGACCTGAAATGTAACATCCTTGTAAGAAAGTTTTAAATGCAAGTTAACTATGTAAGTTTTTAAATATATGTGGGAATTTTAAATCACAAGTACACAATATGTCTGTTGTTTCATATCATTTGCTTCGGTATTAGAACCGAAGCAATAGCATCGTTTACTTCGGTCTCACAATAACAACTGAAGTAATATACTCTTAGAAACCAATATGTCTGTCATTTTCTTCGATTGTATAAACAACCGAAGCAATAGACTACTCATTTGCTTTGGTTGTATTTACAACCAAAGCAACGACCTTTAAAATATAGAAATAATAAACAATCAACATAGCAAAATTCTTTAACATAGGAAAGCAATCCAACCTACCTCTCCCAAATCAATATTCAACCATTCATTAAACACTAAAATGAATGGTTTAAATAACCAATCCTTGCATTCTTCTCTGATTAACAGTAGGAATACCACCTATAGTTTATAGTCTAATTTACGCAAATCCTTAAATCCCTAAATTGAAATAGCAGGTAGGAGGAGGAATTGGATCCACTGCCTCTCTCTAACCATCGATCGATTTCAGAGTCGAAATGACTACCTCATGCCGACGTAATGTTGGTTTCTTTCCGCACTAAGTCAAAATAGCACAATAAAGCTCGTCATAGATCAGGCAAAGTAAATAGACACTTGGTTGGACATTCTTTTTACTTTTTCTAATACCCAAATCCTAACCATAATTACAAATAAAAAAACGCATGACATACGCAATGACGCATTTGTGTGGAGAATAGGTAGTTGTAATAAGGGACGGTTGGGAAGAATATATGCATGCGATAAGAGAAACTAGTGGAATGGTCATGCATGGGTGCTTATCAGGGCAGAGACTTAGATACAAGGGACTTTGGTACTGGAACTCATAGGTTGCATGAGCCTCGATGTGGAGAGGTTAAGATCTGATTGTCAATAAAGTAACCCAAGTGGAACTTGCGGCTTCTCTTTTAAAGGTACTCGCTTCCTCGAACTAAAATTGTATCAATATTTGAGTTTAGTATCTACAATATAATTTATTAATTGCATGTTATATTTTTTGTTTGTACTTTGAGAAATGTTGTTGTATTCAACTAATAAACTGATATGAAACTTCTTAATGTTTATATAATAATATATTGTCTCATGGATATCACCATATACATGTTAAGCTGATATGAAACTTCTTAATTTACTTGGTTCCTAAAAAATGCCATGGACCTACTAGCTTGCATAGTAATTAAGTAAAAAAAAGAGTGAAACATATATAAAAAAAATTTCTAGTTATAGTAAATTTGTGGATCAAATTCAATAAAAAAGGAAGTGGATAGATACATTGCAGATCATCGAAAAATTAGAAGGGTAGGAAAATTAGCTTCTATATTGAAATATTAGATGTGTATTTTACTACTATAATATTGATATTAACCACGTAGGAGAAAGATTGTATAGGATAATCTTCTCACCAATATTTTTAGCATGCAATGCCTAATTGTAATATAATGCAAAATATTTGGCATTTTGATTTCCCTTTTAAATATAATTCTATTTTTATTATATATTTCTGTAAAAGAGTAGAGATTTTGCTTTCCTTTAGAAATTTAACTAGTGTTTGGCCAGTCCTATGCACACGGGTAACGTTGAGGTAATCATAATAAGATCAGTTTTTTGTATAGTTATTTTTAAACTTGTGATGACAGTATGAGTAGAGGTTAACTACAGAGGTAAATATGTTTACTAAGTTTTATGACATATAGATTTGACGGAATAATGAACTTGTTGAAAATTTGGAGATGAAGACCTTTATGAATGGAATAATATTTATTTATCATTCGAATTGATTCTATTTATGGATATTTCAAAAGAAAAGGATGTTGGTGGCGAGAAGAAGAGAGCGAGTGTTGATACATATTGAGCTTAGAATAATAAATATTGAAAATATGGATTTTTTTAATATCATTACATATTAAATGGCTTTTCAATGTTAAATTAAGTAGTAAAGGAGCATTTGAAACTCGAAATACAAAGGGCTATACTATTGTTAATCGATTTTTGTTTTACCTGCTTCTTATTGTACTAGGAAAATCATTAATACACACACACATACACATACACATACATACATATATGATATATGGAATGTAACTGTATAATGTATTGATAGATTACATATTTCTTTACACAGATTTCTTGGAGATATTAAGCTGTATCATTGCAAGTCATTACTGAAAAACAACGCATTGTTATCAACGAGTGCTTTCGAACTTCTTTTTCATATTTTCATAATTTTGTTACCTAAGTTCAGATCAAGATTATAGGGTGAAATTGGAGTTTTCTTCCCCATAGTTATCTAAATCCAAGGAAACATGCTTCATCCTTCCCATAGAAAATGACAGTTCTCAACTTGTTGGAAAAGATATGTCAAGATCCATAAATTATCATTGATATATTCGTCAATAGTGATTGTGATGTGGAAGCATTGAACTTCTTCAAAAGGTATAAATAATATTCCTGTGCCTTTTTAAATTTCAATTAGAAAAAACCTACTATTACTATTAATTTTTAACTGAAAATTTTGCTATTTGAGAAGTGAATATTATTCTCACCTTCATCTACACTGGGTTCTACAACACTACATGTTACAAGATGAGGAGTGTAAACCGAATACGTACAAATTAAAAAGTGGAAAAAGGAAAATATTGAGTACTGTTTTTTATACTGCTAATTTAGGTGTCAAATAAAAAACATGCCTATCTCTGAACAACTTTCCAACTAATTCATCGAAGTGTATTAAATTAATTTTAACATAATTAGATGTACATAGGGTAGTTAATGGTCCCCTGAAAGCTGCATCAGGTGTACTACTAGCATCTGCAATAAAGTCATAGTATGAATGGTAGTAAGAAGTGAGAGTAGACATGGTAGCAGAACAATCAACAAAGTTGGCTGAGGTAGATAGGCTGGCAGCGATAGAAGAATGCATTGAAATATATCTAGCATAAAAGCAAAAGGCAATGGCAGTAAGATGCACTATTTTGGGACTAGGTTAAAATATGCACAGAGGTGTGTCATCAATGGAATGCACTGAAATACAACAGGCGGGTTGAATGGAATTAAGAAGGAGATGATGTGGGCTTGCGGTTATTGAGAGCTATCAAGTCTTGGAAAAACTAAGTTTAAGTGTGCGAATTAAGCGTGGCAATAAGAGCTGAATTAGATATAGAGGTGGAGTTTTGGTTCAAAGAGTGAAGAGCAATGGATGGTGTGTTAGCCGAAGTAAGCTAGAAATGGTGAAATGTGTACCGAAGCAAGCAAGACCTATTGAAGTTCCAAAGTGATGAAGTTTGGATCAAAACTGAAGCGATGTACTTATGATCGCTTATTAACAATAATGATTTTGTATGATATATTTTATCTATGAGATCAATCATATATTTAACCATCTCTTTTTGTTTGTATTCCCTTACATAAGATATATAAAATTTTATTTGGACAAATAACTACATGTTGATAACAGATTCATAAACAGTAGTGGTTATTTTTGTTTTAGTTCATTGTTGGTTTAAGTTGGTTTTACCAGTCTCCTACTTGAATATTTTATTAGAATCAAAATATATATGAAATTTATTTCTAGAATTGGTCTGTGCTACAATTAAATTACTTTTTCTCAGTTGACATTTTCTTTGGTTGTTTCATGACAAACGAAGCAAAAGCCTTAACCAATTGCTTTGGTTGTCATATGACAAACAAAGAAAAAGATGTTATTTGCTTCGGTGTTCATAAAACGACCAAAGCAAAAGCCTCAATTAATTATTTAGGTAGTTTAAAGAACCAAAGCAAATGACCCATGTTGCTTCGGTTCAACAATTCATCTTCATCTGCTTTATTTGTTGAACCGAAGCAACATGGGATAAACAACCGAATCAAATGACATGTTTTGTAGTGGTGAATCATACTTTAAATATGGAAGATTTAATGATAAATGTTTATAATTAGAAACGTGTAAAGCCAAAATTTCTGTACTTGATCAAAACTATGAAATTAGTATATATTATTTTTACACTGAATAGCAAGGCAGTTTTTTTTGAGTGTGTGTGTTTAGTATATGCATAGTAGATATACATTCCAATATCTATCCATGTATATATTGCACCATTTATATTTTGTTGAATTATTATGTTATGCTTATGTGTCTTCTCTAATCATGTCATACATTTTTAATTTACACCATATATGTTCATGTGACCTTTCTCGTAACCAAAAGTGATTAATGTAACCCCTAATTAGTTACACACTGGTCACATTTATGACCTATTAAGTTGTTTCCATAATTAGCAATTGACCCTTTGCGTACCTAAATGGTATAATACCAAGCTAAATTACACATACACACATGTGTGTCATGCATGCACACAAACATATATATATATATATATATATATATATATATATATATATATATATATATATATATATATATCTGTGTGTGTATGAATGTGTGTCATACTTATAATATATTTAAGTGTGACATGTGTGCCATTATGTTATCTTTAAGTGTTATGAACATAATATTAAAAATATATATTCAAACTTAATTAATTTGATTAACTATGTCATTATAAAATTATTTTAAAATACAATATGATTTATTTTAATAAATAGATTGGATCTAATACTAGTTTATAGTTTATATAGGCCTATTAAGATCTAAATATGGGATTTTTTTTGAAATTTTCATTTTTTTTGAAATACTATTCAATGAAGAATTCAAATCCTCGGTTATAAGAGGTTTACATCTTGGTCAACTGTAATCAACTCAAAATTAAAGTCTCTAGATGGAGTAGTATGGTTAATAATAAAAGTTATTATTGAACCAAGCATTTTGTGTTTGGACTAAACAATTTGAATATGGACAATATTAGAATTTTAACCAAAACTAAATTCCTTAAGTCCTAAAGTGATATAGTTTTAACAAAGAAAATTAGTGTAAATAATCATTGCCACCGCGTACCGCTTATAATGGTAAAACTAGATTTTATTGAATGTGTAAGCGATAAATTCAACAAAAATAACACATTACTAGCTAAGGTGACGTACTAATGTTAATATTCGAATTGTTCGATATTAACCGCTAACTGAATTTACAACTTTGAGTTGCACAACTAATCATGAATTCTCTAAAAAACCACACATTTTAGATAATTTATAAAATGTTGTAAATCAATTAAATTGATTAGCATTTTATAAATATTATCTATCATTTAATTTATTTTATGTTTTGGAGTTATTTGCTATTCTCTGAATGCATTTATAAAAGTTATGTTTAGGAACATCGATATACTATATTTGTTGTAGCTTTAAATAGATTTAAATGAAAGAAAATTACATGAAGGGATTTATGAAAATTTTATAACATTTGATGGCAGGTATTTTCGATCTAACGTGTGAAGAGAGAGGATTGGAGAGAGAGAAAATTAAGAGAATTGATTATAGAAGTTTTAATTAAAATAATGAGAAATGTTTCGTTCTTTTAATAAAAACATATCCACTAATTCAGTTGCTTTTGACATTCTTTTCATTCAACTTTTCTCTTAACCTTTTATGGTAGATAATCAAATAAACTTTTCAAAATTTTATCAACTCCAAATCTAATACAAACGTTGAATAAAAATATAAGTAATTCATCCATGTCTTGTAAGGATTTAGTATGGATCTTGAAGATCTAGGAGTTATCCTTCATTCATGGTGTGATTTTTGGCTACATCATAAGGTAATTATCCATTCTTTTTTTAATACATGTTACATCATGTTAAAACAGTTTAGATCCCCTATCTTTACATCTCATTATGATTATATGTTATATCTTATTAATATAGTTTATACTCATTTCTTATACAACGAGTTTATATATACCAATGTTGTTCGATCTTTTACTTGGTGTTGTTTTAGAAATTAATACTTTAATAAAAAGTATTTTTAGATTTAAAACTAATTTTAATTAATTGAGATAATTCTGTTACATATTTTGTATAAAAATAAAATAAAATACATACATTAACTACTTGAGATTATTTTAGGAAATCGAATGTAAGTTTCATGTATACATATGTTATTTTGAATATCAAATACTTTTAGTTGGTATATATATAGGTTAATATATATATATGTATGTGTGTTTATATGTGTTATTTTGAATATAAATATAATTTATTATTATTTACGTGTGTGTGTATATGTATGTATGTATGTATGTATCTACATACATATACTATTGTTTCAATTCAAAATTTATAATTGGAATTTATGTAAAATTACAGATCAAATGTTGAACTCTTCCTTAAGTTAAAAATAGATCTCAAATTGTTAATTTTATATATCAAAACACATAGAAAGCACTTATCACAATCTACTTTAATATGCATAAAGGTTCGAGCATTCAAATTTTGATTTGAAATGGCATTTAATGAATGAGAAAAGTCCTCCACCTTTTCCTCTTCTTAAATGCCTACTTGAACTCACTAAATGGTGTACTATACATATAAGTAAACTATTGTCAATTATTCAAAATATTTTATAACATATTATGCGTAAGTATAAGTAAATTATGTATATGTACATACTATTATTATTCTAATGTTTTCAAAATAAAACTATAGACAATAAAGGCATATATAAGGGGCGAATGTGTCCATTATGGTATAAATCCCAACACCAATAAACATATACATTGACCATGTATACTGTTTATATGTTGCATTTGCACTAGATATGTATAAGTGTATTTGATACGTTTGGTACAGTATACATTTAATTTAAAGTTAAACTCTCTTTTAAACAAAATAAATAACATAAATTTTATTTTAAACTATAATAGATTGGATCCAGTAAACCCTTTAGACTTCATAGACCAAATATATTCAAAATAGATTTTTTTTTCAAGTCTATCTATTTCACCCACTTTCGACTGGTCTGGTTCCTTCAGTGGTGTTAAAGCATAATGATTTATGCTATCTAAATTAGCAATATTAGAGCTAACTGATTAAATCCTTTCCATTTATAAGGATGTCTAGAAAGGTAGACTCTATAGTTGGGCTTGGGAAACAAGTATTCTACCCTGCCGAGCTATTGGCTTGTCACTAAGAATGTAAGGCCAAAGTTTATCCCCAATATAAAGGCCCAAATTGATTTTGGGACTTAGGCTTATTTCAAAGTATCTTTGAAATTTTAAAAGATATTTTGAATTTAAAAGTTAAATTTAAAATGTAAAATAAATTCAGTAAATGTTATAAAATATTTTTTCAAAAGTTATATAAACCTAAAAAAATAATTTCAAATATTTACCATTTTTATTTAAGTAACTCGATTAATTAATTAATTAAATGTTAATCAAATAAATCAAAACTTATATAATGATATCCATGTACTAATTTTAAAATGTTCAAGGTAAATAATAAAACTAATAAATTCCTATATTAATTAAAGCTTTTTTAAATAATTTAAATTAATTAATAAATAAAATATACATATGTAATGATATATATATATATATATACACACACACACATATAAAACTATAAGTGTTGCACTTAATATTCATTTTAAATCGTTTAAGATAAATACACTAATTTTTTTTAAATCAATTAATTTGTTGATTAAATAAGATTTAATTAATTATATACACAATAATATTAAATAACTTAATTAAATTATAAACTCTTGTATATGAATTAAATGTATATAATATGTATGTATAACTTAAGTGGAACTGTAAGAAACTCAATTTAGGTTTAAGGAACAAGTACATCCGTATTATATGTACACCCTAATTCAGTTGTGTTTAACACTTGAATCATGGGGATATTTCATAAGAAATAAATAATTGCCTAAATCAATATCACTCAATGTATGTATATATTGTAAAGATTATGAATGCTTAATATATAAATTATCCTCACCACAAAAAAATTATGTTTTATGATGGTTGAAAAAGTTATTATAGCACTTTAACAACATTTAGCCTGCCATTGTCATATCCATAGTCGCAAACCAAATGCAGTTTTAACAACTCTAAGTTGATATTGCATAGATGGTTATATATTGTATATTTACAATACTTTTCGATTGTGGTAGCAGTTTCATATAATTAAATTAGGAAACTTTACATTATTTTCGGATATTGTAATAATAGGTTATTATAATATATTCCAATTATTATAGAAACTCTTTCTTTACAACAGAATGGAAACATTCTAAAAACTAAGATATACATCTTTTTTAAGAGTTTTTTTATATTTTATACAAAAAAAAAGTTATATGCAAGTCTAGTGCAATTATTTTCCATCATCGTCTATGTTACTTCAACCATATCTAAACAATAACAACATTATCTATTTATTATACAAATTAGAGTTACATCTTTTAGTTAGAGTAATACATATGCGTTATACTGCCTTTTGGCCAGGTAGTATGCCAAAATATTTGGCCAAACGGATTTCGTGATCATCAAGGCAACATGTCCAGAAAGATGATTATCAAGCTTGAAGATCGGTTACAAACAAGGCCATGGATGATGGTTGAGCGAATTGGTATGGATGACATCACTCTGGAATTGGCTAAGTATGGAATTGTCACTTCCCCTAGGTAAGGGATCAAATCAAAATACTTCCCCTAGGCATGAGATCAGATCGAGTTAATATGGATATGGATCACTCGAATTGGTAGCGCAACTCAATGATGACCGCTCAATAACTCAACGAACAAGGCATCAACTTGGAAAACGACTTTGGAAATATGAAGTGGAGGAGTAGGGGCACCCACAAAAGGGATCGTTGGGCCCCACCATGGGTGGAAGAGTGGTCAACCCCAACTCCTCTTAGGGTGAGTGATCGACTTGAATTTTTTTCGGTTGGGTCATCTGGGCCTAGAGATCTAGATCCGAATTTTGAGCAAGATATTTCAACTGTTCCCCTTATAAATACAACAGGCATAGTTCATTGCAAAGGATCTTCTTTTTGGCTCTCCTCATATTCAACCTAGGCTATACTCCACCATTTTTACTCTAGATTTTCATGGATTGTAATTGTAAATGGTAGTAGTATAAATCAATAAAAGGCCAATTTTTGGAGTGGGCCAGAGTCAGTCAAACCACTATAAATCCTCTTATTCATTTACTTTCTTACTGTTTTAATTTGATTTCTTCATATTTATTTCTCTTTGGTATTCTATTTGTGATTGGATATTGGATCTTTGGTGCTTTCACATTCAGTTTGGGTGTTAGTGGCTATTTTTGTCTTTAATGTTTTGGTGCTTTCATTGAGAATACTTGCACTCGCTGATTTGGAAAAGATTTGGAGCTTGGATTTGGAAAAATGGTTAGGCAATCTTCAAGGAGAGCGCTGATGGAAAGGAGTCACCGTGGAGGATGTTAGGAACTAAGTTGATGATGTTTTGATGACAACAACCTTATATAGTTATTATACTTTACTTTATAAAATATATACTGACATTTTCACACACACACACACACACATATATATATGTATATATATAGGAAGTATATGCAGGTATTATCGAAGACTAATCAGTATAAAGACTCAAGCATCAAGATGAAGATTAGAGATTCAAGATTCAAGACTCTAGAGAATCAAGATTTCAAGATGTCAAGATAAGTGTCTAGTATTTTGTTAAAACTTCATAATAGCACTCTCATCTTTCTTCCAATTTTCTTTTGAGATGGAACCCAATTTCTATCGAAACCAGTGGCTTACAAACCCACGACAAGTAGCTTACAAACCTACGACAAGTGGCTTACAAACCCACGAAAATCAAAATCATTTAAACTACTTTGTACAAGTTCTCGAGTCCTATGGAGGAGCTCTGAAGGAAGGTTCTTGCAATTTCAGTTTGAATAGATTTTTTAAAATGTTTTTAAATCTGTTTTTCAAAATGTTAAAGCTTTCAAAATCATGTTTTCAAAAATGTTTTCAAACTTTGTTTTAGCCTTGAAATATTCCTCCATTCTGATTTTAAAAACTTATATTTTTAAAACGTCAAAACTTATTCCGATTTTAAATATTACTTATATAATTGACAGTCTATATCAATTATATATATATATATATATTTAAAATAATGTTTTATATTCATTCTCTATCTCAATATATTGTTTAAACACTTTATTTTGCTTCAGAGAAGTTTCAACTTGTTTTAAATTCAAATGCTTTTACAAAACAACATCTCTACAATTTTGAACTGAGAGATGTCGACATATGGGGATACCCCATGTCGACTGGTGACAGTTGGATTCAAAATTCAAATTTCAAAAGAAGTGTCCATTCGTTCAAAAACCTTTCGCCACTGGTTATGACTGTTGCGCATCTATATAAAGGCTTCCAAAACGAATTTTTTTAATAACTACTTTCTTATTTTCTTCACTCTTTCTTCTCCACCATTCCATATCCATAAAACTTCATATTTTCAAGATCGTGCCATCGTTCTGCCAAATTCTCAATAGGAAATCATTTAGATACTCTCTCTATTCGATTCTCCATCATTCTACTAAAGATCAAAGTGCTATTCAGAGTTATAGGATTAATTTGTATTCAAAAAGTCCATAGAGTCTATCCATTCCAAAGGATTGTTATTAAGAAGTATAAGGGTGATCTTGTGTCTCGGAAATCAAGAGAGTTTACTCCAGACTTGGAGATAGGAGGTTTCCTCAAGGCCTTAGAAATTGTGGTTTGTAATTTGGATATTGGCTTATAAAAATCTGTACAAGGATATTGCCTTGGTGCAGGACTGAATGTAGGAGGATTCCGAACCAGTATAAAATCCGGTGTGTTCTTTCCTTTTACTTGCTTTACTTTACTATTTGCATTTGTTATATGTTCTGTGATCATTCTGTGTTAGAATTCTGTTTAAATTTGTGTTGAAAGTTTTAATTTAGTCATACATGTTGAATATGCGCTTATATGATTTTTGTTTGATGATAATAAACATATATACATTCGTTTAAATGTATTTGATAATATACTATTTTATTTTTTCACAGATTAAATAAATATTTGCAGAATAAAATAAATAACACGAAATTTGAATTCAAACGAATATTTTATTCAAACAAATATTTATTACATCTTTGAATAGTACAATTTCAAGCTCTCACTATAACTATACAACTTTGATTACAATTACATCACATTTCACATTTACAATTCACCTCACTACATATCACTCACACTCGTATTTATCTTCAACTTCATTCCAGTTTTGAATCCAGCATCTGAGCGATCTGCAAAAATATAAACTAACGCAGTAAAATTGAAAATAAAATATTTTTGCGATATAAAATAAAACGTGAATTTTGAAAATGATATTTGCCTCAGTTATTTGGGTTGTTCGTCTTCATTTATATTTGAATTCATCATACACGAACAACTTGTGACATACACAGTATATTACTGTATATGCCACAAGGCCGTGCACGCCAATATATACACTTGATAGATATTACAGGGACAGGTAACCATAAGTGGCTGCAATACACACGTGTACATTCATACACGTGTGCACTGCCTCGCCAACTCGTATGCGCAGCCAACAAGAGCAAGTGTACAACAGTGTCAAGTTGCAAACAGTCAAAGTACAGGTGCAAGTGTACATAAGAGAAGTACAAAATGACCTAACAGCAAGTTCAAACCAAAGCACAAAAGTGCACAATGACACAATGGTGCTGCATATAATGTATAGTGAAGTACAATCATGAATGCAAACTACAGATCAAAGCAGTATGCAAAGTCGATGCAACATAAACAAACCCAATACAATATGACTGTGAGCAGTGCCACAAGACCACCAGGCAAATGAACAGAGGCATCAATATGACAACCCAACAGCAACATGCTCTGAACACCACTGGCCAGTCCAATGATCAAAGAACCCAAATGCAAACAGCAGTATGCAAGCACACATGAAACAGTGGTATGAACAAGTAAACCCAAACTGAAGTATGGATAGTACAAAGTGCAATGATACATCAGGATATCAAGTTCAGTGAAACTCAAGCAAGTGCAAGACTAAACCAGCATGAATGCAACATGAACATTTAAATTAATGCATGCAACAATGTGCACAGTTCAGAAAGACCACCAACTACAGGGATGAGTACAATATGCACAGAAGCATAATCCAATTATTATACCAAAAGCAATTTCCTAGCCAACTTCATACTGGGATTATCTCTTTGCAATTTGAAAGCTGCAATCACAATGGTTTTGCAACGAATATTTTGTTCATTGGCATACAAGATTCATCAGTTTTAGCAATTGAAGAAGATACTGGAAATGAACTGAATGCTAGTGCGGTACGCACTAATAAACCATCTATCGCTTTATCAATGCAAATACTAGAATCAAAAAGATGAGATTTCAATAATAGAAATACTACAGTGCGAACAAATGCATAGCCCCAACAATGCAGAGCTACTCGAGATGGAGATGTACAAGATGATAACACATGACAGTCAAACAGGTCAAGTATGCTACAACAATAAATTCAATCAAAACCGAAGTCAAATGAATTCAACACCGTGGTGACCACGTAACAAATTCAAAGACATGGATTTGCATACACAAATCCAGTGCCGAAGTCACAATTGAACCAAGTCAGTATGTTGAACAAGTCAGAAATGTGGTGGTAAAGAAATCAAATCAATACCGTGTGAATCAAGCTACCAAAAATACGAAATTGACAAAGTTAGTGAAATCACGAGCATTCAAGTATGATCGAATGGCCAAAGCAATATCAGCAGACAAATTCAAATTAAAATATACGACGCAAATCTAGGGTTACAAACCCTATATAAATTGACATCATCATCGGCAATTATTGGTATCGAGTTCAAGCATCAACCAGAAAAAGAAAAAGTAATAAAGTACTCACCAAAATTGAAATCGAACTCGATCAATCGAAGTAGCCGAAGCAAGGTACAAGGAGGCAGTCGATCGACAGGGCAAAGACGAAAATCACAAAATCGATCGACTAAAATAATATCGGCATCTTCGATTCTAGCCCTAATTAATTGAAGGAAGAGGAACAAACAAGAGCCGAAGCCCTAATCTCATCTGAAGAACAAGCCGACATTGTCACAAATAAAATAAAAAGATTCGGGTTAAAGAATACTATTGGGCCGGCGTGTTTTTACTTTTTTCTTAAGGGTTTTTTTTGTTTATATTAGGGCTATTTTATTTTAATTTGTTTTTAATTTGTATTTTCCTCTTTAAACCGTTTAATTTTCTAGTCGTGAGACTAGGGGACAAGCTACGGTGTGTAGCTTGAGAATTCGCAACTCGGTAGTTGAGTTGTGGCAGGGTTTTGAGCGTAGAGTTAGATTAGTCAATAGCGGTGTATAGCGAGTTTACATGTGTAAGCGAGGGACTATCTAATTTCTAGTAGAAACCTTGGGGGCAGCACGTAGGCAGGGTTTTGCCGAAGCTGGGTAAATTCTGTGTTGTTCTGTTTTATTCTGTTATTTATATTCTGCGATATCTGTGCTGCTATTCTGTGATCTGAATTGAAATTAATTTATAAGCTTCCGCGATTAATTTTTATAATTTACACTATCACCCTATTCACCCCCCCTCTAGGGTGAAATCGATCCTACAAGTGGTATCAGAGCTAGGAATAGAAGTCAACATTTGTTTTAAAAATTCTATTTTTTTTGAAAAAATCAGTTTTTGTTTTAAAAATTTGAATTTTTTTAAAAATGGCTTCTTTTAATAATGCTTTTGCAGAAGGACAATCCATAGTTAGACCACCAATGTTCAATGGTGAATATGCTTACTGGAAAAATAGAATGCAAATTTTTCTGAAAACCATTGACGCTTGGAATATTGTTGAGACAGGTTATAGTATACCAACTATAACTGTAGATAATCAGGAAATAGAGAAACCAAAGGTGTAGGATCGATTTCACCCTAGAGGGGGGGGTGAATAGGGTGATAGTGTAAATTATTAAAAATTAATCGCGGAAGCTTATAAATTAATTTCAATTCAGATCACAGAATAGCAGCACAGATATCGCAGAATATAAATAACAGAATAAAACAGAACAACACAGAATTTACCCAGCTTCGGCAAAACCCTGCCTACGTGCTGCCCCCAAGGTTTCTACTAGAAATTAGATAGTCCCTCGCTTACACACGTAAACTCGCTATACACCGCTATTGACTAATCTAACTCTACGCTCAAAACCTTGACCACAACTCAACTACCGAGTTGCAAATTCCCAAACTACACACCGTAGTTTGCACCCTAGTCACACGACTAGAAAATAAACGGTTTAAAAGTAAAATACAAAACAAAAACAAATTAAGTAAAATAAAGCCCTATTTAAAATAATAAACTAAAGCCTTTTAATAAAAGAAAGTCGGCCCCTTGTTCACTTCAACCCGTTTCTCTCTTTTTTTCCTTCGTGAAAAAATGGCGGCTCCTTTTTCAGATCTAGTGCTTCGTCCCTTTGATTCAATTAGGGCTTTTGAAGTGCCGATCCTACTTCGATCGATTTTGTGATTGTTCACGTGTTGCCTTGCTCGATCGATTCTCGTTGGTCTCTCTCTGGCTACTTCAAGTTGATGGAGTTCGACTTTGATTTGGTATGTGATTTCTGCTTCGTTACTGTTTGATTTTCGTATTCGAACTTCATGATTATGCCGATGATGATTTTGGTTTATATAGGATTTGAATTCCTATTATTGCGTTCGTATATGTTTTATTTGAATTTGTCAAATAATTTGTTCTGGCCATTCGATTATACTTGAATGCTCGTGATTTTTCCTTGACTAAATCATACTCGATTGCTTGATTGACACGGCTTTACAAATTGTGATGAGCACGGCTTTAATTTGACTTTGTCATATTCGTATATTTCATGTTGATTTCTTGGTATTTTTTACTTTGACTTGTTCAAACTTGACATGGCGATCTCTGTTGGTTCTTCTCAAAAATTTGCCGTGCCACTTTTCATGATTTTAACTTTTCTGTGAACTTTTGCTTGTTGCCTGTTGAACTTGTTTTGTATCACTGCAAAATTTGTTGTCTGTACATTTCATATACTTGCAACCTTGCTACTGCATATTGTTGTATTTGGACTTGATGTACATCTGAGTCACTGTTGCCTTGTCGCTGTGTCATACTCGATGTGTTTGCACTTTGATATTGTTTCTGGCCTGTGCTCGGTTACTGATGCATATACGAACTGTTGCTCGTATTGTTTCTTCATATACATATGTCTCTGTTCGTCATGTTGGTTCGAATTGCACTTGGTCTTTGTTGTGTTAGTGACAAGTCTTGTTCTCTGGTATCTTGGTTCACTTCATGTTGCCTTCTTCACTGTGTCACTTATGTGCATATGTTTGCACTGTTTTATGTTGTCACTTGATCTGTTATATTTGGTTCATAATTGACTGTTGTCACTTGCATGCATTTAGCTCGATGGTTGTTGCATATTGCAACTTGTACATGATTTTGGTCTTCAATGCATTCTTATATTCTCCTGTATCATGCTTGGCACAGGCTTGCATAGTTGTGGCATGGTCATTTGTGTATGGTTCACTGTTGGTCTTGTTCATCATTGATGCTGCAGCTTGGTCATTTGTCTGCACTTTCACTTGAACTTGTAGATGATGGTTCATTTGACTTGGAATTGGATGTTTGTTCATTCCAGTGAGTTGTCTGGATTTATTCAACATAGTTGTATTTGTACATTGCCTTTGTTGTGGTCTGGAGTGTATGTTGGCAACTTGTTCGGTGCATTTGCTGGCAGTTGGTCTTTATTGCATTCATGTCATATTTGAACATAGTTGCATTATATTGGTCGAGCTTTGATTCTTTGTTGGCACTTGCTTGAACTTGATTTGTTTATCTGCACTGTTGTATATTCGAACTGCACCTGTGTTGAATCCAGTTTTATTTGGATTTGACCTTGTGCTGAAGTCGTGATATATTGCATGTTTCACCTGAGTTGAATCCTGTATTTTTATTTGGGTTTGACCGGTGCTCACCTGTCCCTGTAACTCAATCAAGTGTATATATTGGTGTGCACGGCCTTGTGGCATATACAGTGATACACTGTGTATGTCACAAGTTGTTCGTGTATGATGAATTCAAATTTAAATTATGACGAACAACCCAAATAACTGAGGCAAATCATATTTTTAAAATTCACGTTTTATTTTATACTGCAAAAATATTTTATTTTCAATTTTACTGCGTTAGTTTATATTTTTGCAGATCGCTCAGATGCTGGATTCAAACTGGAATGAAGTTGAAGATAAATACGAGTGTGAGTGATATGTAGTGAGGTGAATTGTAAATGTGAAATGTGATGTAATTGTAATCAAAGTTGTATAGTTATAGTGAGAGCTTGAAATTGTACTATTCAAAGATGTAATAAATATTTGTTTGAATAAAATATTCGTTTGAATACAAATTTCGTGTTATTTATTTTATTCTGCAAATATTTATTTAATCTGTGAAAAAAAAAATAGTATATTATCAAATACATTTAAACGAATGTATATATGTTTATTATCATCAAACAAAAATCATATAAGCGCATATTCAACAATCTCCCCCTTTTGATGATAACAAACATATATTTAAGATTTTGAATATATTAAAAGTATTTGATAATTTCAATTGCTCCCCCTATTTGAATGCTTCCTTTCTATATGATACTCCCCCTACATATATGACTCCCCCTACATATATGCATACAAATAAAATGTGTGAATGAGTCTATATGCAAATGGAAAATTATTTGACCTTTGCTTGATTTTATTTGACAAAATCTTAACTTTTCTCTCCCCCTTTTGTTATCAGCAAAAGAATAATAGTATTAGAGAAAATAGAGATAAAGTAATCGATATCAATCCAACATTAAAACTCAATTGAATATAAATATCAAATTTCAATAAAAAAATCAAACAAAAATCATAAATATTTTGTTAGGCGCATATTCCACTTTTAGAATGATGGAAATGATGTCATCATATAAAACCATACAATTTTGTCTATTTGTGGTATATTTATATCAGGAATTTGAATATCTACTAACCATGCATAACCGTTAGGACTTTTAAGTGAGATTAGTAGTATTCCAATTTTATTTTTAAAAATTGAATTCAAGTATCTTCTAACCACGCATAACCGTGAGGACTTTTAAATGGGATTAGAATCAACTTGTTTATTTTAAAAATCAACTTTTGATATGCGTTCCATACATGCATAACCGTGAGGACTTTTAAATGAGCATGGAAGCACATAACAAATTCCAAGTAATTCACCCATGCATAACCGTGAGGACTTTTAAATGAGAGTGAATACTTTGGTATTTATTTATTATTATTATTATTATTATTATTATTATTTTTTAAAAAAATGTGAAAATGAAAAACGAACGATTCCTGTTTAAAGTACCACATATCGACAAACTATATAGAATTTTGATGAATGATGGTTGATAGAAATATGATAGACATAGAGATGGTCATGGAATTTGTACCAACAAAAAAAGTTTTATAACTCTTGTTTAAATTTCTAAAGAAATTTTCTATTTATACTTTCTCGAGTTATAATATATGATCAATATCAACACTCATCACTTTTTCAATCACTGTTTTTCTTTTCGATAATCATTTGGGAGTCAGATTAGTCATAATAGTCATTTAAAATCAAATTCAAAAATAATTATGAAATTAATTTTTCAAAAATGAATAATCTGAAAATATCGTCAAAAATGATTTTCTCCAGGGGGTTTTAAAAGAAAATTTTCTGCTATTTGAAAATTATTTGAAATGAAGAATATGCAGATATTTTCTTTGAAAAAAAACGATGCAGCAAATGAATGTTTCAAAAATTAATCACGTTACACTAATAATTTTTCTATCAACCATATTACCAGTGTAATCTGCATCTGAATTTAAATTTTACTCAAAATTCACTCGTTGAATGTCAAAGACCAGATTAAGAAATTTCAACAAATTTTCTCATGATTATTATCAACAAATTTTAAATGAAATTCTCTTGGATTTGAAATGAAAACCATGTCAACAATCAAACATATATTAAAGTGTCAATTTCAGCAGCCATCAAACATTATTTTTATTTCAAGGCAATTTCTTAAAAGTTTCAACACTTTCAAAAAAAAAAATTTAAAATCCTTTTTACAATTTTTAAAATAGAATTCATTAGGATTTTAAATCGAGACCGTGTCAAAACATGAATATAGTTTTAGTCAAAAATATTATAACAACAATATTATTATCCAATCAAAACACTATTTTTCTCTCAAACTTATATATCAAGTAATTCTAGAGAATTTTATAGTGTTTTTGGCATAAGAATATAAATGGCTAACAATTTTGAATAAAGTCAGAATCAAAATCATCATTAAATCATCATCATATCATCATCGTATAATTGGCTGGTTTTATTCAGAAAATGGTACAGATTATCACATTTAATATATCGTACAAATAAATATACTTTTACCTGTCTTTACCTTTACGATATTTCTCGTCGTTGTTCATTGTGATTCTGTCACCCTTATATTAGGCTAAGGAACTTAGCTTTGTCACCCGTTGTGTTCCTGAAACAGCCAAAATCCAGAGAACACTATTGTTGTTCCTTAGCCTGCCACCACACCTACACGAAAAAAGATTTATGTGACCTATTTGTTTTTATAGGTCCATGGTTGTTAGTGGCAGAAAATTTTGAAAAATAATTTTGTGTAGATCCACAACTATTTATAATTGTTCCCTTTGGCACCCAAATTTGTTTAACTTTGAGAGATTTTATATTTGTGCCTTTTGGAACCCAAATCGGTATAGTTTTCACATGTTTGGGTCTATACCAACAATTATTGTGACCGTGTCCAAATTTTTTACAAATTGTGCACATAGAATTAACTTGATTAATATTGTTTTCAACAATTTTCGAATTATTATATCCAAGTCCTTGTCTAACCGTATTAACAGTTTGCTTTCCTAAAAGCATATTCAATGATTTTTCACTTTTTGAAAATTTATCTAAAGTCGTTGACAATTGTTGGACTTGTGATTTGAGAGATTCATTTTCGTTTAACAACTGTGTGCACTTTTTAATAGAATTCTCTCTCCTAGTATTTTCATTCTCCTTTAAAATCAGAATTTCATTTTCAAGCGATTTTATTTTAATTTCTGATTTTTTAATTTCTTCATCAAATGTTGGACACTTATCACACTTAGGGATCCTACTTTGATAGGTTTTAACTAATTGATCAAGTTGTTTATTGCATTCTATCAAAGTATCTTTTTGAGATTCAAGTTTGGCGTATTTTTCCCTAAGTCGTTCAAAACAACCGTTTACTTCATGAAAATATACAAGCAACTCAGAATGGGTAAGTTTTGATACCTCACTTGGCTCGTCATCGTCACTGTCAGTTGTATCACCTCGAAGACACAATTCTGCCTTTTCGCTTTCACTGCCAGTGCTTTGATCATTCTCGTCTATTTCATCCCAAGTGGCTGCAAAACTTTTCTTTTTCTGTTTCTTTCCGTGGCTGGATTTAATTTGTGGACAATCGGGCTTGATATGGCCGGGTTTGTTGCAATTATAACAAATAAACTTTTGTTCTTCTGAGTAGTCTAGTGCTTTGGCTATTCTGCTTTTTGCTTTTTGAATTCGAGCTGAATTTCCATGTTTTTGATTCCATTTTTTGAATTTCCTTATTAACAGCTCCAATTCTGCTGCTCCATCATCTTCATCGTTAACATCATCACTTTCGGTTGTTCCTTTGAGAGCTATTGATTTCTTTTGAGTGTCACCTCCTTCACGCTCTTCTTTGAATTTCATTTCAAGCTCATAAGTGGTGAGATTTCCGATGAGTTCCTCAACTTTAAGTTGTTTTAAATCTTTCGATTCTTGTATGGCAGTTACTTTTGCTTCAAAGCTTCGTGGAAGGACTCTGAGGATTTTCCGGACTATTTCTAATTCGGTGTATGTTTTTCCGAGAGCTTTTGATTTGTATACGATATTGGAGAGTCGTCCGTACATCTCTTTGACATTTTCTTCCTTCGCCATTTTGAAGTTCTCGTATTCGCTGCTTAGCATTGCAAGGCGAGATTCTTTGACTTGAGATGTTCCTTCGTGAGTCACTTCTAGTATGTGCCATATTTCCTGCGCAGTTAGACAATGTGAGACACGATTAAATTCAAATTGATCCAATGAACAGATAATAGAATTCATAGCTTTGGCATTAGTATTCTGTAATTTATTTTCTAGTTCTGTCCATTGTTCCTTTGGTTTCTCTATTTCCTGATTATCTACAGTTATAGTTGGTATACTATAACCTGTCTCAACAATATTCCAAGCGTCAATGGTTTTCAGAAAAATTTGCATTCTATTTTTCCAGTAAGCATATTCACCATTGAACATTGGTGGTCTAACTATGGATTGTCCTTCTGCAAAAGCATTATTAAAAGAAGCCATTTTTAAAAAAAATTCAAATTTTTAAAACAAAAACTGATTTTTGAAACACTAATTTTTAAATTAAAAATTGGTTTTTGTAAAATCAAAATTTTAAAACGAAAATGGCTTTTGTTCCTAGCTCTGATACCACTTGTAGGATCGATTTCACCCTAGAGGGGGGGTGAATAGGGTGATAGTGTAAATTATTAAAAATTAATCGCGGAAGCTTATAAATTAATTTCAATTCAGATCACAGAATAGCAGCACAGATATCGCAGAATATAAATAACAGAATAAAACAGAACAACACAGAATTTACCTAGCTTCGGCAAAACCCTGCCTACGTGCTGCCCCCAAGGTTTCTACTAGAAATTAGATAGTCCCTCGCTTACACACGTAAACTCGCTATACACCGCTATTGACTAATCTAACTCTACGCTCAAAACCTTGACCACAACTCAACTACCGAGTTGCAAATTCCCAAACTACACACCGTAGTTTGCACCCTAGTCACACGACTAGAAAATAAACGGTTTAAAAGTAAAATACAAAACAAAAACAAATTAAGTAAAATAAAGCCCTATTTAAAATAATAAACTAAAGCCTTTTAATAAAAGAAAGTCGGCCCCTTGTTCACTTCAACCCGTTTCTCTCTTTTTTTCCTTCGTGAAAAAATGGCCGCTCCTTTTTCAGATCTAGTGCTTCGTCCCTTTGATTCAATTAGGGCTTTTGAAGTGCCGATCCTACTTCGATCGATTTTGTGATTGTTCACGTGTTGCCTTGCTCGATCGATTCTCGTTGGTCTCTCTCTGGCTACTTCAAGTTGATGGAGTTCGACTTTGATTTGGTATGTGATTTCTGCTTCGTTACTGTTTGATTTTCGTATTCGAACTTCATGATTATGCCGATGATGATTTTGGTTTATATAGGATTTGAATTCCTATTATTGCGTTCGTATATGTTTTATTTGAATTTGTCAAATAATTTGTTCTGGCCATTCGATTATACTTGAATGCTCGTGATTTTTCCTTGACTAAATCATACTCGATTGCTTGATTGACACGGCTTTACAAATTGTGATGAGCACGGCTTTAATTTGACTTTGTCATATTCGTATATTTCATGTTGATTTCTTGGTATTTTTTACTTTGACTTGTTCAAACTTGACATGGCGATCTCTGTTGGTTCTTCTCAAAAATTTGCCGTGCCACTTTTCATGATTTTAACTTTTCTGTGAACTTTTGCTTGTTGCCTGTTGAACTTGTTTTGTATCACTGCAAAATTTGTTGTCTGTACATTTCATATACTTGCAACCTTGCTACTGCATATTGTTGTATTTGGACTTGATGTACATCTGAGTCACTGTTGCCTTGTCGCTGTGTCATACTCGATGTGTTTGCACTTTGATATTGTTTCTGGCCTGTGCTCGGTTACTGATGCATATACGAACTGTTGCTCGTATTGTTTCTTCATATACATATGTCTCTGTTCGTCATGTTGGTTCGAATTGCACTTGGTCTTTGTTGTGTTAGTGACAAGTCTTGTTCTCTGGTATCTTGGTTCACTTCATGTTGCCTTCTTCACTGTGTCACTTATGTGCATATGTTTGCACTGTTTTATGTTGTCACTTGATCTGTTATATTTGGTTCATAATTGACTGTTGTCACTTGCATGCATTTAGCTCGATGGTTGTTGCATATTGCAACTTGTACATGATTTTGGTCTTCAATGCATTCTTATATTCTCCTGTATCATGCTTGGCACAGGCTTGCATAGTTGTGGCATGGTCATTTGTGTATGGTTCACTGTTGGTCTTGTTCATCATTGATGCTGCAGCTTGGTCATTTGTCTGCACTTTCACTTGAACTTGTAGATGATGGTTCATTTGACTTGGAATTGGATGTTTGTTCATTCCAGTGAGTTGTCTGGATTTATTCAACATAGTTGTATTTGTACATTGCCTTTGTTGTGGTCTGGAGTGTATGTTGGCAACTTGTTCGGTGCATTTGCTGGCAGTTGGTCTTTATTGCATTCATGTCATATTTGAACATAGTTGCATTATATTGGTCGAGCTTTGATTCTTTGTTGGCACTTGCTTGAACTTGATTTGTTTATCTGCACTGTTGTATATTCGAACTGCACCTGTGTTGAATCCAGTTTTATTTGGATTTGACCTTGTGCTGAAGTCGTGATATATTGCATGTTTCACCTGAGTTGAATCCTGTATTTTTATTTGGGTTTGACCGGTGCTCACCTGTCCCTGTAACTCAATCAAGTGTATATATTGGTGTGCACGGCCTTGTGGCATATACAGTGATACACTGTGTATGTCACAAGTTGTTCGTGTATGATGAATTCAAATTTAAATTATGACGAACAACCCAAATAACTGAGGCAAATCATATTTTTAAAATTCACGTTTTATTTTATACTGCAAAAATATTTTATTTTCAATTTTACTGCGTTAGTTTATATTTTTGCAGATCGCTCAGATGCTGGATTCAAACTGGAATGAAGTTGAAGATAAATACGAGTGTGAGTGATATGTAGTGAGGTGAATTGTAAATGTGAAATGTGATGTAATTGTAATCAAAGTTGTATAGTTATAGTGAGAGCTTGAAATTGTACTATTCAAAGATGTAATAAATATTTGTTTGAATAAAATATTCGTTTGAATACAAATTTCGTGTTATTTATTTTATTCTGCAAATATTTATTTAATCTGTGAAAAAAAAAAAATAGTATATTATCAAATACATTTAAACGAATGTATATATGTTTATTATCATCAAACAAAAATCATATAAGCGCATATTCAACAAAAGGAACAATGGACAGAACTAGAAAATAAATTACAGAATACTAATGCCAAAGCTATGAATTCTATTATCTGTTCATTGGATCAATTTGAATTTAATCGTGTCTCACATTGTCTAACTGCGCAGGAAATATGGCACATACTAGAAGTGACTCACGAAGGAACATCTCAAGTCAAAGAATCTCGCCTTGCAATGCTAAGCAGCGAATACGAGAACTTCAAAATGGCGAAGGAAGAAAATGTCAAAGAGATGTACGGACGACTCTCCAATATCGTATACAAATCAAAAGCTCTCGGAAAAACATACACCGAATTAGAAATAGTCCGGAAAATCCTCAGAGTCCTTCCACGAAGCTTTGAAGCAAAAGTAACTGCCATACAAGAATCGAAAGATTTAAAACAACTTAACGTTGAGGAACTCATCGGAAATCTCACCACTTATGAGCTTGAAATGAAATTCAAAGAAGAGCGTGAAGGAGGTGACACTCAAAAGAAATCAATAGCTCTCAAAGGAACAACCGAAAGTGATGATGATAACGATGAAGATGATGGAGCAGCAGAATTGGAGCTGTTTATAAGGAAATTCAAAAAATGGAATCAAAAACATGGAAATTCAGCTCGAATTCAAAAAGCAAAAAGTAGAATAGCCAAAGCACTAGACTACTCAGAAGAACAAAAGTTTATTTGTTATAATTGCAACAAACCCGGCCATATCAAGCCCGATTGTCCACAAATTAAATCCAGCCATGGAAAGAAACAGAAAAAGAAAAGTTTTGCAGCCACTTGGGATGAAATAGACGAGAATGATCAAAGCACTTGCAGTGAAAGCGAAAAGGCAGAATTTTGCTTTCGAGGTGATACAACTGACAGTGACGATGACGAGCCAAGTGAGGTATCAAAACTTACCCATTCTGAGTTGCTTATATATTTTCATGAAGTAAACGGTTGTTTTGAACGACTTAGGGAGAAATACGCCAAACTTGAATCTCAAAAAGATACTTTGATAGAATGTAATAAACAACTTGATCATTTAGTTAAAACCTATCAAAGTAGGATCCCTAAGTGTGATAAGTGTCCAACATTTGATGAGGAAATTAAAAAATCAGAAATTAAAATAAAATCGCTTGAAAATGAAATTCTGATTTTAAAGGAGAATGAAAATACTAGGAGAGAGAATTCTATTAAAAAGTGCACACAGTTGTTAAACGAAAATGAATCTCTCAAATCAAAAGTCCAACAATTGTCTACGACTTTAGATAAATTTTCAAAAAGTGAAAAATCGTTGAATATGCTATTAGGAAAGCAAACTGTTAATACGGTTAGACAAGGACTTGGATTTAATAATTCGAAAATTGTTGAAAACAAGATTAATCAAGTTAATTCTATGTGCACAATTTGTAGAAAATTTGGACACGATCACAATAATTGTTGGTATAGACCCAAACATGTGAAAACTATACCGATTTGGGTTCCAAAAGGCACAAATATAAAATCTCTCAAAGTTAAACAAATTTGGGTGCCAAAGGGAACAATTATAAATAGTTTTGGGTCTACACAAAATTATTTTTCAAAATTTTCTGCCACTAACAACCATGGACCTATAAAAACAAATAGGTCACATAAATCCTTTTCCGTGTAGGTGTGGTGGCAGGCTAAGGAACAACAATAGTGTTCTCTGGATTTTGGCTGTTTCAGAAACACAACGGGAGACAAAGCTAAGTTCCTTAGCCTAGTATAAAGGTGACAGAATCACAATGGACAACGACGGAAAAATATCATAAAGGTAAAAACAGGTAAAAGTATATTTATTTGAATGATATATTAAATGTGATAATCTGCACCATATTCTGAATTAAAATCAGCCAATATTGAGATTGATGAAAAGACGATGATTTTGATTCTGACTTATTCAACTTATTTTGGCTAATTATATTCTTATGCCAAAAACACTATAATAATCTCTAGATTCTTTGAATTACTTCATATATATATCATTTTGGATTAAAAATAGTGTTTTTGTTGGATAATAAAATAGGTTATAATACGGCTAACTCTATATTCACGTTTTTCTAATTATTTACACGGCTTCAATCCAATTTCAAAAGAATGTCATTTAAATTGCTGTTAAAATTGAGTTTGAAATTTTTGATGCACACTTCATGGTTTGGTCTATAAAATTCAGTTGATGATAATTTCGAGTAAGAGAGAAATTTAGATGCAGATTACACTGGTAATCTAGTTGATAGAAAAATTACTAGTTGAACGTGATTTTTGAGACATTTAGTAACTGCATCATTTTCCAAAGAAAATATCTGCATATTCTTCATTTCAAATAATTTTCAAACAGCAGAAAATTTTCTTTTAAAACCCCCTGGAGAAAATCATTTTTGACCATATTTTCAGATTAGTCATTTTGAAAAATTGGTTTCATAATTATTTTTGAATTTGATTTTAAATGACTATATTGACTAATCTGACTCCCTAATGTTTATCGAAAAGAAAAATAGTAATAGAAAAAGTGATGAGTGTTGATATTTATCATATATTATAACTCGAGAAAGTATAATTAGAAAATTTCTTTAGAAATTTAAACAAGAGTTATAAAACTTTTTGTTGGTAAAAATTCCATGACCATCTCTATATCTATCATATTTCTAACAACCATCACTCATCAAAACTCTATATAGTTTGTCGATATGTGGTACTTTAAACAGGAATCGTTCGTTTTTCATTTTCACATTTTTTTAAAAAGCAAAAATAAATAAATAAATAAATAAATACCAAAGTATTCACTCTCATTTAAAAGTCCTCACGGTTATGCATGGGTGAATTACTTGGAATTTGTTATGTGCTTCCATGCTCATTTAAAAGTCCTCACGGTTATGCATGTATGGAACGCATATCAAAAGTTGATTTTTTTTTCTTTTAAAATAAACAAGTTGATTCTAATCCCATTTAAAAGTCCTCACGGTTATGCGTGGTTAGAAGATACTTGAATTCATTTTTTTTAAAATAAAATAAAATAAAATTGGAATACTACTAATCTCATTTAAAAGTCCTAACGGTTATGCATGGTTAGTAGATATTCAAATTCCTGATATAAATATACCACAAATAGACACAACTGTATGGTTTTATATGATGACATCACTTCCATCATTCTAAAAGTGGAATATGCGCCTAACAAAATATTTATGATTTTTGTTTGATTTTTTATTGAAATTTAATATTTATATTCAATTGAGTTTTAATGTTGGATTGATATCGATTACTTTATCTCTATTTTCTCTAATACTATTATTCTTTTGCTGATAACAAAAGGGGGAGAGAAAAGTTAAGATTTTGTCAAATAAAATCAAGCAAAGGTCAAATAATTTTCCATTTGCATATAGACTCATTCACACATTTTATTTGTATGCATATATGTAGGGGGAGTCATATATGTAGGGGGAGTATCATATAGAAAGGAAGCATTCAAATAGGGGGAGCAATTGAAATTATCAAATACTTTTAATATATTCAAAATCTTAAATATATGTTTGTTATCATCAAAAGGGGGAGATTGTTGAATATGCGCTTATATGATTTTTGTTTGATGATAATAAACATATATACATTCGTTTAAATGTATTTGATAATATACTATTTTATTTTTTCACAGATTAAATAAATATTTGCAGAATAAAATAAATAACACGAAATTTGAATTCAAACGAATATTTTATTCAAACAAATATTTATTACATCTTTGAATAGTACAATTTCAAGCTCTCACTATAACTATACAACTTTGATTACAATTACATCACATTTCACATTTACAATTCACCTCACTACATATCACTCACACTCGTATTTATCTTCAACTTCATTCCAGTTTTGAATCCAGCATCTGAGCGATCTGCAAAAATATAAACTAACGCAGTAAAATTGAAAATAAAATATTTTTGCGATATAAAATAAAACGTGAATTTTGAAAATGATATTTGCCTCAGTTATTTGGGTTGTTCGTCTTCATTTATATTTGAATTCATCATACACGAGCAACTTGTGACATACACAGTATATTACTGTATATGCCACAAGGCCGTGCACGCCAATATATACACTTGATAGATATTACAGGGACAGGTAACCATAAGTGGCTGCAATACACACGTGTACATTCATACACGTGTGCACTGCCTCGCCAACTCGTATGCGCAGCCAACAAGAGCAAGTGTACAACAGTGTCAAGTTGCAAACAGTCAAAGTACAGGTGCAAGTGTACATAAGAGAAGTACAAAATGACCTAACAGCAAGTTCAAACCAAAGCACAAAAGTGCACAATGACACAGTGGTGCTGCATATAATGTATAGTGAAGTACAATCATGAATGCAAACTACAGATCAAAGCAGTATGCAAAGTCGATGCAACATAAACAAACCCAATACAATATGACTGTGAGCAGTGCCACAAGACCACCAGGCAAATGAACAGAGGCATCAATATGACAACCCAACAGCAACATGCTCTGAACACCACTGGCCAGTCCAATGAACAAAGAACCCAAATGCAAACAGCAGTATGCAAGCACACATGAAACAGTGGTATGAACAAGTAAACCCAAACTGAAGTATGGATAGTGCAAAGTGCAATGATACATCAGGATATCAAGTTCAGTGAAACTCAAGCAAGTGCAAGACTAAACCAGCATGAATGCAACATGAACATTTAAATTAATGCATGCAACAATGTGCACAGTTCAGAAAGACCACCAACTACAGGGATGAGTACAATATGCACAGAAGCATAATCCAATTATTATACCAAAAGCAATTTCCTAGCCAACTTCATACTGGGATTATCTCTTTGCAATTTGAAAGCTGCAATCACAATGGTTTTGCAAAGAATATTTTGTTCATTGGCATACAAGATTCATCAGTTTTAGCAATTGAAGAAGATACTGGAAATGAACTGAATGCTAGTGCGGTACGCACTAATAAACCATCTATCGCTTTATCAATGCAAATACTAGAATCAAAAAGATGAGATTTCAATAATAGAAATACTACAGTGCGAACAAATGCATAGCCCCAACAATGCAGAGCTACTCGAGATGGAGATGTACAAGATGATAACACATGACAGTCAAACAGGTCAAGTATGCTACAACAATAAATTCAATCAAAACCGAAGTCAAATGAATTCAACACCGTGGTGACCACGTAACAAATTCAAAGACATGGATTTGCATACACAAATCCAGTGCCGAAGTCACAATTGAACCAAGTCAGTATGTTGAACAAGTCAGAAATGTGGTGGTAAAGAAATCAAATCAATACCGTGTGAATCAAGCTACCAAAAATACGAAATTGACAAAGTCAGTGAAATCACGAGCATTCAAGTATGATCGAATGGCCAAAGCAATATCAGCAGACAAATTCAAATTAAAATATACGACGCAAATCTAGGGTTACAAACCCTATATAAATTGACATCATCATCGGCAATTATTGGTATCGAGTTCAAGCATCAACCAGAAAAAGAAAAAGTAATAAAGTACTCACCAAAATTGAAATCGAACTCGATCAATCGAAGTAGCCGAAGCAAGGTACAAGGAGGCAGTCGATCGACAGGGCAAAGACGAAAATCACAAAATCGATCGACTAAAATAATATCGGCATCTTCGATTCTAGCCCTAATTAATTGAAGGAAGAGGAACAAACAAGAGCCGAAGCCCTAATCTCATCTGAAGAACAAGCCGACATTGTCACAAATAAAATAAAAAGATTCGGGTTAAAGAATACTATTGGGCCGGCGTGTTTTTACTTTTTTCTTAAGGGTTTTTTTGTTTATATTAGGGCTATTTTATTTTAATTTGTTTTTAATTTGTATTTTCCTCTTTAAACCGTTTAATTTTCTAGTCGTGAGACTAGGGGACAAGCTACGGTGTGTAGCTTGAGAATTCGCAACTTGGTAGTTGAGTTGTGGCAGGGTTTTGAGCGTAGAGTTAGATTAGTCAATAGCGGTGTATAGCGAGTTTACATGTGTAAGCGAGGGACTATCTAATTTCTAGTAGAAACCTTGGGGGCAGCACGTAGGCAGGGTTTTGCCGAAACTGGGTAAATTCTGTGTTGTTCTGTTTTATTCTGTTATTTATATTCTGCGATATCTGTGCTGCTATTCTGTGATCTGAATTGAAATTAATTTATAAGCTTCCGCGATTAATTTTTATAATTTACACTATCACCCTATTCACCCCCCCTCTAGGGTGAAATCGATCCTACAATACAGTTCATATATTCTTTAAAACACTATTCACCCCCCCTCTAGTGTTATTTCTGCCTTAAGATCCTTAATCCGCATCCCCAACAGAGGATGTCAAGAGGCATCCTCAAAAGGTAAAGCTAATAAAACCTTTGCCTACATCACTATGGAGGAGATAGAAACAATGGTGAATGCTATATAGGAATGGATGATGAAGTGGAAAGTGGAGAAGATGCAAAATTTCCTTAGGTGGTTTGGACAGGCTAGAGCAGTAGGAGCTGCTGGAGTGCAAAACCAAGAACTTGGAGCTAATGGAAATTTGGATTAAGAAGTTAGAGAAACAAGACCTGTGGGAAATAAGAATCGGGATTATGGAAATGGAGAAAATAGGTAGAGAACGAAGTGGATCAGTCGGGGTTAGTCCCCAGCCAATAAGGAAGGGTAAACGCCGATCCCCAAGGACTTGAGGACATATACCCAGGTCTGGTCGGTCAGAATCCTATGGAGTTCGGTGTGAATCAGAGCTTGGATGCTCGTATGGAAGAGTATCCTCTAGGATACCCTCGTGAAGTCGGGGGTAGGCTAAAATGGATGCTGGAACGGTTTGAGATTGGAAACCAGGGCTTGGAGCAGATACTAGCAGAATTGGACATGGATTGGAGTGATTGGGGGCAAACCCCAGGCGAGGAAGATGGATCGGCATTGATCCCTTCATAGGGATCGGCATCACTCCTCATGGAACTAGGGGCATGACTTTAGTTGTCTTTGGAAGGAATCAGACAGCGATGATGGAGCAGGAGCAGCCATCATCCACCATAAATCGGAGCTAGCCCCGCTTAAGGGCACAGGTCTTCCTCTCTTGATCGGGATAGCATAAACTAAAATAATAAACTCCACGGTAAAATGACTAAGTCACTTACACATGTATGGGATCGAGGTTGGTCCCTAGGCATGCTCTGAGATGGCAATGAACCGCTATAATAAGATCTTAGCACACTTAAATCTGCGTTAATACGATGATAAAACATGTCATGGTTATTATCCTGACCGAAGAGACGGGAAATAACAGCAAGGTGCGTGTCCCTTCGTCGAAGATCGAAAGGATGGATTTGAACATGGATTAAGCCCTCGAAGAATAGTCGAGGCCGAAGAAAGGAAGTTGGTATGTAATTGATCGCTTTATGTCCTTGATCGAAGAGTCAAGGACTGGAGTGCAAGAAGTGATTAACTTTGCCGGAGAGTGACATGCTCGACTCACTTATCGTTGTTCCCCCTTTCGCTGTAAAGCAATTGGATGGGTCCGCCAAGAGCCCGAAGAGGATGTCATCATCCTAGGAATGCTAGGGCACCGCTTAATGTTCAAGGACATTAAAAAAGAGTGCAGGAAGTAATGCAACTTTGCCGGAGAGTGACACGTTCGACTTACTCATCGTTAAGTTTGGATTGAGCTTAGCAAGAGTCCGAAGAGACCTTCGATTGGTCCAGAGAGATCATGAACTCAAATAACGATTTAGAAAGATCATAGACTGGCTACTGACTTCCATAATTTCAAACGGTTATGGATTTGGATAATGAACCAGAGAGGTCGTGAACTTGGATATTACCCGGAGAGATCATGGGCTTGGATATCATCCTGAAGAGGCCATGGGTTTGCTAATGATCCGAAGATATCAAGGACATGGGATGATTATCCAAATAGATCAAGGCTTTGGACTTGGTGAATGATTAGGTGAGGTCGTAGATTTGGTTAACGGCTTTGGATGTATGTGATTTCGGCTAAGGATTTGGAATGGATTCGAAATTGGCTATCGACTTGGAACGGTCACGGATTTCATTAGGGATTCTTGGGTGGACATGGGAGCTCATGGTGATTTGGCTTGGTAATGGATTGGATACTTGGTCTGTTAGCGGATTCTGGACTTCGAACTTGTGGTAATTAAAAACACAACTTCATACCGCAAGGCATATTTTGGAAGGCAAATTTTATACTGCCTTTTGGCCAGGCAATATACCAATGGATTTGGCTAAATGGATTTTGTGATCATCAAGGTAGGATGCCCAAAGAGATGACTACTAGGCTCAAAGATCATTATAAACAAGGCTATGATGGTGGTTGAGAAAATTTGGATGGATGACACCCTAGAATTGGCACTTCTCCTAGGCAAGGGATCGAATCAGATTAATATGGATATGGATCGCTCAGATTGGTAGCGCAAGTCAACAATGACCACTCAATAACTCAAGGAACGACACATCAACTTGGGAAATGACTTTGGAAACATGAAGTGGAGGTGCAAGGGGACCCATATAGATCGCTGGGCCTCATCATGCATGGAAGAGGGTTCACGACCGACCCCACTTAGTGGTCGATCCTGAACCTCTTAGGGGTGAGCGATCGGCCTGAATTTTTTTAGGTCGGTCGTCATGGCCTGGAAATTCACAATATATTTAAGCGGCTTCCCCTACTAATACAGCATGCATGGTTCATTTCAAGGTATCTTCATTTTGGCTTTCCTCATCCTCTACCTAGGCTTTTTTCCATCACTTTTACTCTTGATTTTCATGGATTCTAATTGCAAATAATAGTATAAATTAGTAAAAGGCAAATTTTTGGAGTGAACATAGGCCGGAGTCATCCAAACCACTATAAATCCTCTTATTCACTTACTTTCTTACCGTTTTAATTTGATTTCTTCATATTCATTTCCCTACTATATTCCATTTGTAATTTGATATTGGATTTTGGTGCTTTCATATACTGTTTGGGTATTGGTCACCATTTTTTCCGTCAACAATACTTATTATACTGTCGTATAACTAATATAAATATTAACGTATCCACAATCTAATATTCATAGCTTGATACAAAAAACCCATAGAATCAAGACACGATATTATTACTGTACAAATAAAATTTACAACTGAATACTCAAATTAAAATCACAATTGTATATAAACATGAGATGAGCTTGTAAGAAACAACATTCACTCTAATAAGGCAAACAACATACATACATATTAGACACCGGTTTGGTGGCTTGACCAAAATGGTCTTCAAGATGCTTCCTAGAATAGTGGGAGTCGTAGTATATATGTCATTTATAGTACTTCTAGTACAAAAATGCATTTCTTAATTATCTCCATCTGTTATCATTATTTAATGGCACATATCTTATATGTAGACAACCTGAAATAATATCGCTTAAAATAAAATTAAATTTCAGGCAACAAACCTACAAAGTTTGCATTCTTCTTATTTCATGGAATATGAGTAACATGAGTTGAAATCAATGCAATTGAGTTTCACTTATACAATACTACCACTATATGATTGAACCAATTGATACTCTTTTTATACTACAGAACTTTATTATGTATTTCCCTTTTAACTATTAAAATGTAACTGTAGTGGAAAGTTTATTAGTTATAAGGGATATTTTAGTATGTAAAGTTTATAAAATTAAATTAGGATAGTGCATTATCATCCATTTATGGATGGAATATACGTAATTAGTCTTAATTATTTTGCAATGTACAATCCCTTATCGATAGGAATTAATTCTAGTTATTCGTATACAAATTTAGTACTAAATAATGATCCTATGGAAGAATCAAATAGAAATGTGAAAGCCAGTAGTACATTACTAACCAGTTAATAATTTCAAATATAGGAAATCACCAAGTATCACAAATATCACTTTAGCAGAGAAAGAAAAATAAAATAATCAAGGTAGACATCCATCTTGAAACTTTGAATGATATAGGATCTAGTATGAAATACCTAAATTTAGCTGTAACTAGTAGGAATATTCAAATTCGTAATTTGTATAATTTATAAATGTTGAATAGGTTTAAAAATAAGGACCTATCTACTTTTCTAAACGTAAAAGAAACCAATAAATGGTTTGAATTGCAAAAAAGACTTATTTTAACTTAATTCTTATAAAATTATTTTAATATTCATTAAATAATAAAGACCTTATTTAATGTTTGGTCATAAAGCAGCAGTAAACAACAAGCAAAACAACCCAACGATATTGGAATTTACTCTTTCACAACAATGATTTAGCCATTATGAACATTGTCTGTACACACAATCAACATGTTATGTTTATAACTAAGGTTGCTATTTTTCAGTAATATATTACGTAGATTATGCGGGTAAAATCACCACTTTTCAATATTTTAACCCTATGGTATGCAAGGATTATTGAATATTTCAAAGCATAATGTATAATGTTATAGTCTGCCCAGTAAACTTGACAAAATCACAATAAGCTTTCCTTCAATTCATATGAACATAGAAAACATAAACTAAGAAAATAAAACTACACCTTTGCTAAACTTTTACAGCCACTCTTTCAATCTCCATTATTGACACTTTTGGAGAATACCTACATAAGAGAAGGAAATATTAAAATCAACCAATAAAATCTGCAGTCAACTCTAAACTCAACAAGTGAAACCTCATGATTCTATGCAAGCAAATAATGATTCTTTTTTAATCTATAAAAGTTTAATTTTCGGATAAATGTAAAATTAGGTAAAACATTTGGTAGTTTCATGACCAAGCCAAAAGGAGATATTTATTTTTCTAGAATTTGTCAACATTATAGAGTTGACATATGAAATACAGATGGTTATAATCATCATTGATAGATGTAAGATTAAGCCAAAATTACAAAAGGAGATCAATATTTGACTCAATAACAGTTGGAATACTTCAACGACAAAATTAAACTACCATTGATCATATTATGATTCACAGAAATAGATGTACATTCATAAAAGACATATAAGTGAGTATTATAAATATAATTAGTAACGCAACCTCCGTACTATTATACGAATGAAAATTCTAATGTCAAAAATATAACACCATTAGGAACTTATAATACCAAAATATAAACAGTATCATGTGTAAATGCATGCAAAAATGGTCAATAGTAAGAAGTTTCAAATTTTGCGAAATCAATATAGTTGGCTATTATATCAACCTCTTATAAATGATGAAGTGCCAAATTTATAAGCTCTTATGTAACAGCTAAAGTTACTCCAAACAATAATGTGTATGTGAATATGTTTCCAATTCAAAACAATCGTAGGTCATGCACAATATTGAGAAATTTTAGAGAAAAGTGTAGATATACCTCATTGTTAAGTCAAATAATTCTAGACATATGTTTGGAATCTTCGACCTCAGCCTTTTTTCCTACCAGGAAAGTTGTAGACATTTATATCAGTAAATTTTAGTATTATATAGTTATGTATAAATGCTAAACATTTTAAGACATCGTATGTTAGCTTTACTTTTAAAATTAACTAAAAGGAACATAATTGTTCCTAAATAATTTCCTATATAGAAAACATAGAGCGAAGCTAAGAATTCATCTAAAATAGATTTTGAGTTGGTTCAATGGTATTACCAAGACTAAATTTTGAATAAATATATAGGAAGCAATAAAAGTGTAATTTATAATAGCCGAACATCTTATTAAAATTTAACTCGAAATCGCGAAATTACCAATTAGCATAATTTTCACCAACCATATTCAAATGGATACATCAGTTAATAAAATTAAAAATGTTTCATGTAAAATAGCTTGCTTGTGATACAGATGATTCGTATTTGAAAATCATAAAGAAGAATGCAATATCATAGCATCCACCAAAACAATTTTGATACCCTTATGTAATCTAAATTTCAAGCATTTTTTTATTTTTCTTTAAAAATATAAACAAATGTCCACTTAGATTCATTATTTCTCAAGCCATGTTCCATAACAGAAAGAGAAAAGATAATAATTAAACAAAGTACCAATCTAATATGGTAAATTTTATATTCTATCTTAAAAGGTTTAGTTTTTTTACTAAACCTAAAACTTTGATAAACCAGATAAAAACAACCATATTTTCCATTAAAAAAATCAATCCAAAACAAAAAAGTACCTTTATTATTGTTGAGTTGCAACATCCATTGTTATTTATTTAAAAAATTAAAAGAGGGCTCGTGTAGTTTCTTTTCATTATCACATAAAAACACAAAGTGCAAGCAATATTCAACAAGATGAGATTCAGACACGAAAAAGCAAGTTGATTTTACCAAATAAAAATCTAAATGGTGATCTCTAAACTGAGAATATAAAGAATGAGAAGTAAAAATGGCCTAAACTTTGCGAATTTTTAGCATACCTTTGTAAATTTATTTTAGAATTTGTAGAAAAGGAACATGGAACAATTACAAAAATGATAGTTTCACTTATGACAACGGCTTTAAGAGAACTGCCCATATTCCTGGAATAAAAAACAATATGTACATATCATTAGCTTATGTACTAAAATTAGTTAATAGAATGAGAATTTTGAAATTCCAAAAGATTATGGTGGTAAAACCAACATCTCATAATATTATTATTATATTTTAATTCATATTTACCATTATGTTACTATATTTTAATACATATTTACCACTTCCAAAATAAAAGGAAATTTTGATATATTTCATCTTTTGTACATATATACAACACTATACTATTATATTTTAATACATATTCACTACTTTCAAAATATAGCGAAAACATCATTTTGGTATCTCTATATAAACATACACATAATACACAAGTATTGTACTTCCCAAATATTTAAAAATATTCGAAAAAATGCTAATTCAGTTTACCTTTTACGTTCGGAATTCACTACAGTATAAGATGCTATTTATATGTCCAACCTTACTTTACTACAATGTGAGTAACATATGAAATGTGTATTTTAAAATTATAATTATTGGCATGATGACATTACTACATGCTAAGTAGTCAAACTATAAGATAATTAAGTAGTAAGCTAACAGTTTCTCAATTTGATGAACCAAAGGAAGAAGCTGTTATGAGGAAACCATAGTTTTCTAACAACAGATGGGTTAAAGATGTCAGTAAAAATTGATCCATGTAGATATCAATGATATTTATATGTAAAAACTGGATCTAAAGAAAAATACAAAACGGTTTTGGGGCACTATGATACATCAATATTTTTGGAGAAACTGAGGATAGTAATCTTGACATCATGACCTGCAATTTTATCCATAAATTAGTATAACAAATAGAAATTTGTATAAAATGGACATTATTTTTATATACCTGTAGCAAATCAGAATGAGGAAACATTGGCCATAAACCTCCACAGAGTCTTGGTAGAAAAAGGTATCCACCATAAAATCCTCTTCGAATTATTGAGAAATGCGAGCATAAATAAACTAGATAAGGGGTTCTGACCTCACACCTTGTATATGTTGTTGTAGAAATATTTGTTCCACTAAAACTCCTATGGCGAAAACCAAATGAAAAAATGACATCGAACATTTCTTGCAAACTAACTGTAAGAGTATATCGCCCTTAAGGAAATTAATCTTAATTAAAACTACAATTTTTAGGGAAAAAAGAATTCTTAGTAATTTAGATAATATTGTATTAATAATACGATTTGAAGCATGCCAATATTTAGCAAAAAATATGTAAAGTATTGCACATGCTTTTCCTAATAATACCTTCTAAAATCAATGAACAGTAGAATCATAGTTATTAGATGTTATTTTATTTTATTTCTTAATGTTGTTTTCTTAAATTCTAAGCACTAATCCATATGCATGACGAAAATATATGCTAGATCAAGCTGAAACTAAAGCAATATGTTATTCTACTCAAGAGAAAATTATAAGGAGTTTATATTGTGAAACTAAAGCAACCAATTACTTCTCTCAGTTGTAACTAAATTAAATATAAAATACAATAATATAATGAAAAAGTACTCTTTAGGTAAATGGCGAAGTAGATGGCTCTCAAAGCAAAAACACATTGTATGCATCTTGTAAAAATAACAAATTTTTGGGTATTGTATCAATCATTCATGCAATTTACACCAAAAATGATATTCAACTTAAAGAAATCTACTCTCTTTGAATGTCACTATCTGGATCTAGAGATTTCCCAGTTAAATAATCAATGACTCATAACATCATGAAATTGTGGCATTTCAGCCGGTTTAAAACGATTCCACTAAATCCTATGGCTTATAAATCGAAGTAGGATGATAAACTAAATTAATTTAATAACAAATAAATAACATCAACATTCACTAAGTTCATTAGGTATTTCAACAAAGTTTTAATTTAGCGTAGATAAAAGATGTAAACATATACTACGCATTTTTAAATAGTACAAGAAGATTAACTTAAATACAATCAAGGATAAAAATTTAAATGAGCTTGCAAATAAAAGCTATTGCAAGTATAAGCTCGTATAAAAACATATTGCAGAAATAGGTCTGGTTTGCATATAGGTTGCGCATTTATGGAATGCATAAGCTTTAGTTTTTTATAAAAAAATTTGATTTGTGCATTCCATAAATGTGCAAGTGTATGCATTGTATTTGTGCATTTATGGAATGCACAAATACTGTTTCGAGCATCAAATTATAAGCAACCTCCTTTGCTATCCCTATTTCACTTCTTCCTCTCCATCTCCCCAAAATCCAAACCCACTATCCAACCTAACCCACTCTATTTTCCAAACTCAATCTCAAATCAAAATTATCTATTAATCACCTTTAAAAAATTAATTTTTTTATCGCAAAATGGAAAGCTCTTCTTCATCTTCTCAAATTACAGGTAATTTTTTTTTGATTTTGGATTGCTTATTTTTGTTGGTCTTCTATCACTCAGTTTAGTTATTATTGTTGTGGTTAATATTGAAATGTTAGTTATTGTTGTAGTTAACATTTAAATATTAGTTATTGCAAATTGATAATCAAAACCCTAGTTTTAAACTTTATTAGTGAGCAAATAATCGAATGATAAATCTATGTAGAATTACCACCCAGACCCGTTGATAGAAGTGTTTTTTATCTTCAAGAAGAACATTAAAATGAAAATGAATTGCTTATGGAGGTATTTATTTTATATGCTTTGATTTTCAAATGAAAAGGCAATGTAAAATATTAATTATTGTTCCTTTTTATAAATCAGGACGTTCAAACAATTAAATCTGCAGACCATTCTAGCAAGCTTAAAGAAATAGATTTTTAAAGATCCTAGATTGGAACAAAACTTAAGAATAGCCAAATTTTGGGAAGCAATGCAATTTGAGTATATTGGACTCGATCATCATCTTCTAACAACATTGTGTGATCGTTGGAGGCCTGAGACAAATACTTTTAATATGAGAGTAAGTAAATGGCTGTCACCATATGTGATGTTTACTATCTGTTTAGCAAGATACAGATGGTTTCTTGGTATATTTAGAAAACATGGAGATTGATTACAATGAATTGCATAATGATTTACTTGGTTTTTTTCATCCAAAGACTGCAATAAAATCTAAATGTGAGATAAGTACGATTTGGTTTAAAAGTGAATTTCAAGAGCTATTTGGAGATGATGCGATGGATATAAAGATACTACGTCATAGTCTTACTGTAATTTTATACTTTTTAAATTATCGGCTATTCCTGGATCATTTAGAAAGCCAATTTAACTTGAAATTTCTACCATTTATGGATGATTTATCACACTGTGGTCAGTATTCATAGGTTAGCGTAGCACTCTGTTATTTGTATGGCGAGTTGATAAATGTTGCATTAAAAAATATATTAAGCGGTTGTACAACATTGCTGCAATTATGGTCTTGGGCTCATTAACTATTGGATGTCCTACTATATCAATTCCTACCAATTTAGATCCTTATCTTTCGTATGGTAATAGGTGGAATTGTATTAGGAGTTGGCGTGAAACTCCAAAATGTATAATTTTACCGATATGAATTAGATTTATTAGCAGATGATATCTTTGGGAGCCATATTCATTGACAAATTTATTTTATGGTCCTGATATACATTTTATATTTCCATATTGGATCGCTAAGGGTTGACTAGTCCTGTTTTAGGACTTCAAAATTGTCTTTCGGATCAAGTAATAAGACAATTTGACTTTAATCTTCAGCACACTCCTAATCCCGTTGTTCCAGTAGATCCAAATTAGAGTGATTGGAGGTCTTTGCTTGATGAAAGTTTGGCTTTATGGAATCCAAGAATTGATCGTGCTGAATGAGAAAGTGATCTTTCATCATTTTTTAGTGAGTGTGAATATTGGTATTGGCAAATAACTCATCATTATATCTTAAAAGAGTCGTCTAGGAAATTCGTCGCTTACATTCCTCAAGCTCCATAAGAGCGCGATGTAGTTAGTACTTGAATTTACAATATCTGATGATTTAACTTTTTTTAGAGCATATGAATTGTTTCTTGTCTTGTTTTTTGCATAAGTAAGAAGGATATATAGTGCTTTAGAGGTGGTTGATGAAATTGAGGCCAATTGTTTTGAGCCGGAGATGGTGAAATGCAATGACCTAGAATTTTTGTCATTGGATTTTGAATATTTAATTAAAATAAAATATTGCAATAATTGGTTTTTAATATGTATATTACATAAAGACTTTGAATGAAGGATTTAATATTTGAATTGTTGAATTAAATATTTGGATTTTAAATTTAATGCTAATTTAATAGATTAAATGGCTTATTTAACTAATTTTATTAAATAAATAATAATGATGAATTCATTTGTAGTAGTAAATGGTTCAAATAAATTAACGAAAAATACATTTGTATTATCAGGACTCGATTTTTATTGACGTATTTTTCATTTATTTGGTATTTCAATAATTTGTTATTTGAAAATTACTTTAAATTTTCATTTGATGACTTTTCACCAAACGACAGTGTTTTTGTGATTTTTCAAAATCAGTAAACTAGTGTATATTATTATTGTTTCAAGGTCGCGTTGCTGTTTCGAGCACGATCATATTTTTATTCTATCATTTAGAGTATATACGCAAACAGAAAGAAATGCATTCAAAACGCCAAAAAACTAAAATTATATATATAACCAATACTTAAACAAAAATATCGAAAATCACATTTCTTCTTAAACTCATGCTGTTACATTGCAGGGAGAAAAAAAGAAATTTAGATCTAACTCTTTGAAAATTCTAACAATTAAAATAAAATTTAAAAAAAGAAAATAACGATATGTGAGTGTAAGAAGCCAAGATCTTAGATCTATGTTAGTATGGAGGGTGCGATAAATATTAGAGGAAGTCGATCGTGAATGTCATGAGTTTTTAAATTAGGGTTTAGGATATTGGAAAGTACGGTCATTAATTGGAGAAATAGAGGATGTTTTTGGGTGCGGGAAAGGAAATAGCAACTAGTGTTGAAGTTTGTGAGATTTTAGTGCCTTTTTGGTGGTTGCGTCTATTGTACAAACGGGGCTGTAGGGTGGATGTCACGTTTTTGGTGAGGGGTCTAGAGGCGACGCGTGGAGCATAGAGGTGAAGATCAAGGAGAAGGATTAGTGGGCGAAGTTAATTTGGGATTTCATGCACCGAAGAGGGGGAAATGGTGGAAAGAATGATCGGCCATAGCATTAAGGGTAGCAGATTTGGGTGGCATGTTTAAATGGGAAACAAGAATTAAATATGGGGTAATAAAGGTTTGATTATAATTAGTGATTAAATTAATTATATTAAAAATAAATAACTTATATATTGAATAACTTGTTCATACAAGATCCAATCGGGACAAAACCTTTTGTGTTGCACTCATAATGATGAAAGCTTAGTGATGGAATAGGTTTGGTAGAATTTGGAGCAAGTTGAAATTTGGGCTAAAATTGGATGTTGTTCGATTTTATTTAAATCGAAATGCTTTGGTGCCAACTGGAATTTTAGTGAGCATAACTCAACTCTTTGGATAAATTAGTATGTTATAGTAGATTATATTTTACTATTTGTGCTTGTTGAAATTACTGGTTATTTGGTTAAAATATTCGCTTTTGAAACGCAATATGCATTTACAAATTTGAAATACAAGAAAATTTGTTGACAAATCTGGATTTCACTCTGTAGTGATTTTTAATTTCTAGTTTTTTACCAATTATTTATTTTAGTTATGTAACGATCTGTAATTTTCGATAATTAAAAAAATAGTTAATTTAATTGGGTTTTGTTATTTAATGATGGTAGGAATAAAAATTTGGGATTTAATAATTAAAATATATTTGGAATGAAATGTAATGAAATTAAATTAAGGAAATTGATAACTTCTTTAGTTGAAATTCTAGTTAATTGAAATGGTTAATGAGTTATAATTGATAATAGATTGTAAATTAATCTTAATAATGTGTGTATTAATTGATATTGGATTAAAAAAGCAATCAATAATTTAAATGTTGTATTAATTAAATAGTATGTAATCAATTGTAAATAATAAAAATGAATGTTTCGTAAATAACTATAACATTTGTGTGTAGATAACAAGCATAGAAATGTGATTAAATGTAGAAATGGTGATAGTTGTATTTATTACCAATTCATTTAATCAGTTGCAATTAAATGTAATTTAATGTCATTTTCATATGAGTTAAGACGATGACTGTGAAAGGTAAATGCAATAAAATGTGTCGAAATGTTAATTTTATTCACATTGCAATAATTGAATTTATAAAAGAGTAAGCCAAAGATAAATAAATTTACTGAGATTTCAAATTATACTAAAACTGAAAAGAATTTAATGTAATTGAAAACGGCAACTAATATGGTAAAAGATGGTAATTGGAGAATATCAGTGTTATGAGATATAAACAAATGTGGACTATGTCAGTAGAGTAATAATTGATTGAATAAAAAGATTGGAACCAAATTAGATCAATTTATCAGAATTACGTTATAATAAATTGGATGTAATTACAGTTGAAATTGAACATCGTAACTGGTGTAATAACTAACACTGGAATTATATGTAAACCTGTTTTGAATTATTATAAATGTCTATGTAATCTAAAATGATAAAAATTGGTTAGTTAATTAATTTGAATATAAGAAGTCATAAATTTAATTTAATAATAATTTACTTAATTAACGTGAAAATAGCCATTTTGGAAACTGTCTCGAATTTCGACGAAACTAGTTTCATTGGGTCCGTAATGGTGAATTATTATTGGATTTTAAGTTTCGTAGCGATCGGACTTGTCGTTTAATCGTACGGGCTCGAAATGCATAGAAATCAATTTGATAAAATTCAATTGGAATGAATTTGAAATAAGCTGATTTTTAAGATAACTTCTTCATACGATGGAATTAGGACTTGAAATCTGTTCCATTAAGTTTAAAAATATTGAAAACATCTATTTTGATATATGGGATGATCATTTTTGTTTCGGGAATGAAACGGATTTTCGGGTCGTTTATTGTTCAACTTTCAAATCAATCTAATCCGTTCATTTCTATTTCTGATCTGTCTATTTATAGCCTGTTATAAACCCTAGCTATTTCTTATTCCATTAGTTCTATATGTACAATTCTATCTACTTCCCTCTTTCCAATGGTAGACAAACCAAAACCAAATCCAAATTCAATTTCAAATCAAAATCAAATCAAAAAATTAAAACTCCTCAAACCCAATCAAATTATATATTAAGTCGAAGCTCTCGACGAGTGTAATTCACTGGTGTGATTCATTTTTCAATCGGATACACTGTTTGTTCAGAAATTGAGGTTCAACCTCGGTCGTCCATTTTCATGGTTTTCATTTTAACGGCGGATCTTTGACTATAGATCGATCAGAGGGTATGGGCTTGTAAAGGTCGTCAAGTAGGGTGCATCATCGGTTCAATAGGGTCTGGAGTGTTATGGGTTCGCCAGAATTTGCGAAAATAAGCGGCTATGGTGGTGATGGCCAGGGGGCTGCAGGCGAGGCTGTGTGTGGCCAAGAGGTGCGGTTTTGGAAGAGGGTTGCGATGGTGTGGTGAGATCGAGTCGACGGGGCCTCCAGGCGCATGCGATATTAGGGTTTGACGGTGGTTAGCTGGGTTTAGGCAATGTCACGATCGGCTGAGAGAGTGAGGAGGTGATGACGTGTTTATTTTTATGATTATTTTATTTATTTCATATTTTTGAATCGTATAACTTCTAATCGTTATAACTTTTACGTACTAGGTCGGATTTACGCACGGTTTGTTCGGCTGCTATAGTATTGAAATTTCGGTTATTTTGATGTTGATTTAGACGAATTCTAAGGATGTTCAAAATTGGGCCTTTAATTGGATTTTAAATCGATTTAAAATCAAAGGTGGATGTTTTAACCCACTCACAAATACTAACTTACCTTATGTTAGTTAAATTATATTTATGATGTAATTTGTAATTTATTGATTGATGCTTGGTATGTTTAAATTGTCATTCTAATTAAATTTGACCTTTATTGCATTTAATTATCGTTTAATTTAATATTGAATTTAAACTCTCAATTTAATACCTCTTACTTATTATCAATTATCTATTGATGTTTATTGATTGATTTGAATGATGATTTTGATGGACATTTGATTGTTGATATTGGATGACTGGATGTTATATTTTATATTATTATAATGTTGTAAGTTCCATATGGGTTGAAAAGATACATACCCGAACGATTTATAGATTAGGAAAAAATCGTTATGGGTTGAAATGTTAGACTCGAGCGACTTTATGGATTTTTATTTAATTCTAAAGTGCAGTTCGAAATGAAATATAACCGTAAAATATTAAATTGCAAATTGAAATGATAAATATCCGTATCACTTGACCCTAGGGTAGAAAATTATATACGGACACTAGATTGGTTAAATTAAGTGTTTTTTGAATTTTCAAATTTTGAATTCATTTAATTAGTATTTTGAAATAGAAATTTGATTTATATAAACTGAATTATTTTTGAAAGTCCAAGCGTAAATGTTGAAATTGAAATTGAATTTAATAAATTGTTCAAAGGATTTAAATTGGAATTTCAAAGTTGAAGTGTCAAATATAAATGAATTTATCGGAATTGAGCTATTGAAAATGTTTGGTTATATCTTTGAAATCTATTTTAAATAAATTTAAATTATTTTAATCAATTTAAAACTTTTTTAATTTATTTTAATCTTTTATAACCTATTTAATCTATTTTACCAATTTTCAACTAATTAAATTTAATTAATCTATTTTAAATTTATTTATTATAAATTAAATCTATTTAATCTATTTTAATTTTATTCAATCTATTAAAAATTCATTTAAGACAATTTAAATTCATTTAATCTATTTTAAATCTATATAAATCATTTTAAATCTAATTAAATCTAATTTATAACTATTTAAACTATTTTTACTATTTAAAATATTTCAATCTATTTTAAACCATTTTAAAACTATTTAAACTATTTATGACTATCTAAACTATTTTCTAAAATTTCAGATTATGTAAAGTTAAAGTATTTATATTTAAATCCTTGATGATGATGCAACCTAAGTTGTGATTTGAAATTGGTACCTTTTTTCCGAAATGATATATTTGAGTAAATATGACGATTTTGGAATGAGGATTTAATTAACCTATCTTACCAACAATTTTGAAAGTGAATACGATTTCGAAAGTTATATGGTTTAAAATCGAATATGATATTTTGATATTAATTATGAATTGATTTTTGAAATGTAAAAGAACCATCTGGCGTGAAATAAGCGTTTGGTTGTTAAAGAGACCAGGATCGAATATTGTCATACTCCCTGCCAATACCGAAAACCACTTTAACAAATGTGTACGTGGTGGAGATTCTAGAAATGAAGTAGGATGGTTTGGCAAACGATTCCGTATGAGGTATTTACGTGATCCCGACTCCCATGAGTCAGCTTAGATGTGACTAAAACAGAAGTCACGCCGTGCCAAGTGAGGTTATTCCTCCTATCAGACATGCTTCTTCGATACCACATTATGACTATGTGATGATTTGGTGGCCACCCCTTGATTTTGATTTGGGAGTGTGTTCCGAAGTGGGCGGTAGTTATTGCTATGCGTTACCACCAATTCGGATCCCAATTGGTATATATACCATAACATTGCCCCGAGTGCCATATTCACATGCCCTATCGCGCCTTCTATGAATTTGGTTTGTACCATACCTATAGAGTGCCCTTTGACATCCCTTCAGTTTACGGAGGAATTACGGTACTGTATAGACTATAGGAATATATAAAAATGTGTTAAGGGGGATATGTGTAATGCCTTAACGCTATTTTAAGTCTTTACTTTACTATGGACACTATTATAATAGCGTATTGTACTACATAGTAGATAGTTTAATGGATCTTTAGGAGATGTGAATCCCGAACATCTCTTAAAGTTATTGCACTCATGTTGACACTAGATAAGAGATGTCAAACCCCGTAAACATCTCTGATGCCGTTACACTAGTATTTATTTACTGTTGATTTAACTTATATAAGATCTTTTAGTTTTGACTTGAGTGTTTTGTCTTTTCAATTCGCTCAGGTCAGCCTGAGCTTTTCGGTTCATTGAAGACAGCTTTCTAGAGGATGAAGACGAAGATTTTGTACTATATTATTTACTATATTTATTCCACAGCATCATGTTGTTCCGCTGCGTTATTTAATTATTACTGCTGCATGTACTCTGATCTGTATTGTAAAGATAATCAAATGTTAATTATAAAACATCTTCATGAACTGTTTATTTGATTATAATATTTTTGTCATTCTGTCGTGACATTCTGTATTTTGTTTTCTTTCTTTCTCTGCTTTCTTCTTATTTACCCATAACAATCTGTTCTTTTGAATGGTTTAAGTCTGATGTATGCGGTTTATCGTTGATTTAGACCGTCCAAAAAGGCAGGTCATTACAATTGGTATCAACGCTTTGGTTTAGCGATAATCTTGGCTTTATGGGGTCTAACTCATATTAAATTGGGTAGTAATAACCTAGAATGAGTCATTGGGTGTATATATATGAGAGAGCATATTTGTTAGTGTTATAAAAGGTTTTTATATCGTGTTAATTTGTTCTATTTAGTATTTATCAATTTTGGTCGGTACTTAGGACGCTATGACATCGATAGGGATTTCTAAATACTTAATAGGGTAGACTGACACAATATTTATTTTGAAATATAGGTAAATGAAATAATTTTTCCTATTATATATTTTTGTATATAAAATAATAAATTTTATAAATGATATAGTTGGATGTAATAGGTTGCTTATTAGGTAGAGAAATTTTATAAATATTGATTGTAAAATAGGATTTACAAGTAAAGCAAAAACAATCTTGAGTTTGAGAACTTAAGTGCCCGGATTTTGAAAATTTCTTTCGAAAGATTTTGGAATATAATATTAGTATTATTTGGAAGTATTTTTCGATATAAATATTTCAATATGATTTGAAAGAAATTTTTTAAAGGGATTTTTGAAAGGAAATAAGTTCTGTACTCCCCTCTCTATTGCTGGAAAATAATCTCGGTGATGAGTGCACGCATCATCGATGTTCATTTTCAAGTTTCAAAGTGGGAAGGCCACTGTAATAGTTTTACTACACACTTATTTTGGTAACAAATCTTGATTTTGAATTCCAAATATGATTTGATCTATATAAAAGATATGATTGTATATATTATTTTAAAATAATTGAAATGAAACCCGGTTGTTTAGTTCTTAGGTTTCTATAAATTGAAATTAAAATTTATTGTAATGAATGAAATCTTGACTATATTAATAATTGAAAACTTTTTTAATGCAAAATAGGAAATTTGATGTTAAAACGATTAATGAAATAGATAAGAAATTGAAAATTTATATACTGTAAATAATAAGGAAATGAAAATAAGAATTGGTAACTATTGAACATTATGTTAACCAAATAAATAAGAGAAACTGGGGTAATATCCAATTGCATTCTTAAGACATATATATAACTTACCAAAAAGTTAAAAGCTAAAATGTTAAATAGGATATGTAGTAGAATAATTATACAAGTAAAACTTGGAAAAATGAAAGTGTTCAATGGAATTATTTCTATAAATGAGAATTCTAATGTTATAAATTGTTACAAACTAAAGTTAATAGTTTAAAATGCTAGTAATTAAATGTAATAAAAGTGAATAATGTAAGAAAATGATTATAAGCTCAAGTTAACATTTAAGCTATTTATAAGCAGATTGAATAGTAAAAGGTGAATACTGTAAGTAAATAATTATAAACTTGAATTAATATTGAAGCCATTTATAATTAAAATGAGTGCTATATAAATTGAATGATTATAACTTCAGAAACCATTGAAATGATTTAGAAATGGTGTTAATATTCAACAATACTATATATATGGAAGAATGAATGTGAAAAAAAATATAGATCATGAATTGAATTGTCAAGAAACTTAACTAATAATGTATAATCCAATAATTGAAATAAAGATAACTTATTTAAGCAATGAATGTAAAGTAATAAAATGAAAGAGATGACATTGTATGAATAAAGAAGAAATGGACTTTTGTAAGTAATAATGAATGTAAATTAATGAAAATAAACATTATATGAATGATAAAAGAAAAGTAAAAGATGAAAAAAAATCAAAAAAATTGTAAATGTGAAGTAAACTCAAATAAAATGTATACAGTACTTCAATAACGAACCTATTTATGATCCAAATAAATGAAATGGATATAACTTATTTAAGTAAAGAATGTAAATTAATGAATTAAGCCTTACATGAATGAATGAAAATTTTGTAAGTAATAAGCGTGAATTAAAGAAAATCATTGTATGAAAAAAAGTATGAACAATAAATGATGTGAAAAAATTAATAGAATAAACTTAAATATTATTTGAAATTATTGTTTGTTTGACTTATGGACTGGTTGGAAAATGATACTTTTATTGTGTAGGATGTATAAATAATCTATAAAGTTATCTACGTCTATTGAGTGTATGATTTACTTCATAGTTTATTTATCAGTCTATATGATTAGAAGTTCTAAACTCTAACAAACCATTTTTTTGGTTGAAATGGATGGATGAAATTTTTCTTTGTTGAAATGATGTTTGTACGGTTTGTTTGCAAGTAATTATTGTTATGTTGTATTTATTTGTTTTATTATTAGTTGGAAACAACTTAAACATTTCTCTTTTATTTAATTATTAACTCTTTTGGGTTACATAAGTGAAATAAAGGTTTATGGAAGTAATAGTTACTGCTTTTGGTTTCATAAATTAAGCGTTGTTTGCCCGACAAATAGGTATGTTCTTGGATTACGGTTATATAGCTGTATTATTTTATTTATTCCATAGTTTGGGATATATTATTTTGAAAATATGATATACATTGTTATTATTGATCATTGATATTATTATTTCTCCCGGACCTCTCCGTACAAAGGAGAGTCTGTTGAAATTTTCCGTGAATTTTGGACTTAGAAAATTTTGTGAAATATTTTCAAACTTTTATTAACTCGAATATAAAAGGATTTAATTGTTATAAATTAATATATTTATTTAAATTATTTAATTATGTAAATTAATTGTTTATAAATTTACTATTTTGAACAAGGTATATTGATTTCTTATTTTCTTCTTTTCCCTTCTGTTTCTTTTTTGAGGACGAAAAGGTTTGAGTGGGGGAGAGTGTAACGACCCGTAATTTTTGATAATTAAGAAAGTAGTTATTTAATAGGGTTTTGGGATTTAATGTTGGTAGGAATAAAAATTTAGGATTTCATAATAAGAATATATTTGGAATGAAATGTAATAGTATTAAATTAAGGAAATTGAAATTCCAGTTAATTGGAATGGTTAATGAGTTATAATTAATAATAGATTGTAAATTAATTGTAATAATGTGTATAGTAATTGATATTGGATTAAAAGAGCAATTGATAATTTAAATGTTGTATTAATTAAATAGTATATAATCAATTGTAAATAAATAAAAATGAATATTGTGTAAATAACTATAACCTTTGTGTGTAGATAACAAACACACAAATGTGACAAAATAGAAATGGTGACAGTTGCTATTTGTTACCAATTCATTTAATCAATTGCAATTAAATGTAATTTAATGTCACTTTAACATGAGTTAAGACGATGACTATGAAAGGTAAATACAATAAAATGTGTAGAAATGTTAATTCTATTCACAAGCAAATAATTGAATTTACAAAATAGTAAACCAAAGATAAATAAATTTATTGAGATTTCAAATTAAAATAAAATTGACAAGAATTCAATGTAATTGAAATACTGCAACTAATATGGTAAAAGACAGAAATTGGAGAATATTAGTGTAATGAGATATAAACAAATGTGAACTATGTCTGTAGAGTAATAATTGATTGAATAAAAAGATTGAAACCAAATTAGATCAATTTATTGGAATTAAATTATAATAAATTGGATTTAATTACAATTGAAATTGAACACTGTAACTGGTGTAATAACTAACACTGGAATTATATGTAAACCTGTTTTGAATTATTATAAATGTCTATGTAATCAAAAATGAAAAAAATTGGTAAGTTAATTAATTTGAATATAGGAAGTGATAAGTTTAATTTAATAATAATTTAGTTAATTAACGTGAAAATAGCCATTTTGGTAACTATCTTGGATTTTGTCGAAACTAGTTTAATTGGATCCGTAATGGTGGATTATTATAGGATTTCAAGATTCGTACCGATCAGACTTATCGTTTGATCATATGGGTTCGAAACGCGTAGAAATCAATTTAATAAAATTCAATTGGAATCAATTTGAAATAAGAAAATTTTAAGCCAACTTCTTCATACGATGGAATTAGGAATTGAAACATATTCTATTGTGTTTAAAAATATCTAAAACATCTATTTTGATATATGAGATGACCATTTTCGTTTCGAGAACGAAACGAGATTTTCGGGTCATTTATCGTTTAACTTTCAAATCAATCCGGTCCATTCATTTTTATTTCTGATCTGCCAATTTATAGCCTGTTATAAACCCACGCTATTTCTTATTCCATTAGTTATGTACGTACAATTCTGGCTGCATCTCTCTTTCCAATGGAAGACAAACCAAAATCAATTCCCAATTCCAAATTCAATTGCAAATCAAAATCAAATCAAAAAATTAAAACACCTCAAACCCTATCAAATTATATGTCACTTCGAAGAACTCGATGAGCGTACTTCACTGATGTGATTCGTTTTTCAATTGGATTCACCCTTTGTCCAAAAATCAAGGTTGAAGCTCGGTCGTCCATTTTTAGGGTTTTCATTTTAACTTAGGATCTTCGACTATTGGACGATCGGAGGGTATGGGCTTGTAAAGGTCATTGAGTAGGGTGCATCCATGGGTTCGTTAGGGTCTAGAGTGATGTGGGTTTGCAAGAATTTACAAAAATAAGCGGCGGCGGCGGTGATGGCCAGGGGGCGGCGGGCGAGGCTGCGTGTGGCCAGGAGGTGCGGTTTTGGGAGAGGGTTACGATGGTGTAGTCAGATCGAGTCGAAGGGGCCTCCGGGTGAATGTGATATTAGGGCTTGAAGGTGGGAAGCTAGGTTCAGGCAGTGTCGCGATCAACTGGGAGAGTGAGGAGGCGACGATGTGTTTATTTTTTTTATTATTTTATTTATTTAATATTTTTGAATCGTATAACTTCTAATCGTTATAACTTTTACGTACGAGATTGGATTTACACGCAGTTTGTTCCATTGCGATTGTATTGAAATTCCTAATATTTTGGCGCTTGTTTGGAGGAATTCTAAGACTGTTCAAATTTGGGCATTTATTTGGATTTTAAATCGATTTAAAATCAAAGGTGAGTGTTTTAACGTACTCACAATTACTAAACTATCTTATGTTAGTTAAATTATATTTATGATGTGATTAGAAATTAATTGATTAATGTTTGGTATGTTTAAATTGTCATTCTAGTTAAATTTGACATTTACTGCAATTAATCATCATTTAATTTAATGTTGAATTTAAACTCTTAATTTAATACGTGTTATTTATTATCAGTTATCTATTGATGTTTATCGATTGATTGGAATGATGATTTGAATGGATGTTTGATTGTTGATATTGGATAACTGGATGTTTATTTTATATTATTATAACGCTACAAGTTCCCTATGGGTTGAAATGATACATACCCGAACGATCTATAGATTAGAGAAAAACGTTATGGATAGAAATGATAGAGTCGAACGATTTTATCGATTTTTATTTCATTCGAGAGTGCAGTTTGAAATGATATATAACTGTAAAATTTTAAATTGCCGATTGGAATGATAAATATCCATACCACTTGACCCTAGGGTAGAAAATTATATACGGACACCGGATTGGTTAAATTAAGTGATTTTTCAATTTTTTGAATTATGAATTCTGTTAATTGTTATTCTGATATAGAAATTTGATTTATATAAACTGAATTATTTTTGAAAGTCCAAGCGTAAGTTTGAAATTGAATTTGATAAATTGTTCAGTGGATTCAAATTGGAATTCCAAAGTTAAAGTGTCAAATATAAATCAATTTATCGGAATTTAGTTATTGAAAATGTTTGGATATAACTTTGAAATCTAATTTAAATAAATTTAAACTACTTTAATTAGATTAACTATTTTAATCAATTTAAAACTATTTTAATTCATTTTAATATATTGTAACCTATTTAATCCAATTTAATCTATTTTACCTATTTTAACTAATTAAATTTAATTAATCTATTTTAAAGCTATTTAATATAAATTAAATCTATTTAATCTATTTTAATTTTATTTAATCTATTAAATATCTATTTAGATAATTTAAATCCATTTAATCTATTTTAAATCTATATAAATTTAATTAAATCAGATTTAAATCTATTTAAACTATTTTTACTATTAAAACTATTTCAATCTATTTTAAACTATTTTAAAACTCTTTATTACTATCTAAACTATTTTCTAAAATTTCAGACTATGTAAAGTTGAAGTATTTATATCTAGATCCTTGACGATGATGCAACCTAAGTTGGGATTCGAAATTGGTACTCTTTTTTGTGAAATGACATATTTGAGTAAACATGACGATTTTTGAATAAGGATTTAATTAACCTATCTTACCAATAATTTTGAAAGTGAATATAATTTCGGAAGTGATATGGTTTGAAATCGAATATGATATTTTGATATTAATTTTTAATTGACTTTTGAAATGTAAAAGAACCATCTGGTATGAAATAAGCGTTTGGTTGTTAAAGAGTCCAGGATCAGATATTTTCACACTCTCTGCCAATACCGAAACCCACTTTAACAACTGTGTACGTGGTGGAGATTTCAAAAATAAAGTAGGATTGTTTGGCGAGCGATTATGTATGAGGTATTTACGTGACCCTGACTCTCATGAGTCAGCTTAGATGTGTCTAAAACAGAAGCCACGTCGGGACACGTAAGGTCATTCCTTTTATTGGACATGCTGCTTTGATACCATACTACGACTTTGTGATGATTTGTTGGCCACCCCTTGATTTTGATTTGGGAGTGTGTTCCGAGGTGGGTGGCAGTAGCTACTATGTGTTACCACCAGTCCGGATCCGCAATTGGTATAACTACCCTGACATTGCCTCGAGTGTCGTATTCCCTTCCCTTATCGTGCCTTCTACGAGTTTTGTTTGTACCACATACCTATGGAGTGCCCACAGATAGCCCTCCAGTTTATGAAGGAATTACGGTACTATATAGACTATGAGAATATATATAAAAATGTGTCAAGGGGGATATGGGTAGCGCCTTAACGCCATTTTAATACTTTACTTTACTGTAGACACTATTATAATAGCGTACTGTACTACATAGTAGATAGATTAATGGATCCTTAGGAGATGTGAATCTCAAACATCTCTTAAGTTATTGCACTCATGTTGACACTGGATAGGAGATGTCAAACTCCATAAACATCTCTGATGCCGTTACACTTATATTTATTTACTGTCAATTTAACTTACATAAGATCTTTTAGTTTTAACTCGAGTGTTTTGTCTTTTCAATTCGCTCGGGTCAGCCTGACTTCTTCAGTTCATCGAAGACTGGTTTCTAGAGGACAAAGACAAAGATTTTGTACTATTATTATTTACTATATTTATTCCACTACATCATGTTGTTCCATTACATTATTTAATTATTATTGCTGCATGTACTTTGATCTTTATTGTAAAGTATAATCAAATGTTAATTGTAAAACAGCTTCATGAACTGTTTATTTGATTATTATATTTTTGTCATTCCACTCTGAGGGTCCATGTTTTGTTTTCTTTCTTTCCCCGCTATCTTCTTATTTACCCCATAACAATCTGTCCTTTTGAATGGTTTGAATCTAACGTATATAGCTTATCGTCGATATAAACCGTCCAAAGTGGCAGGTCGTTACAAGTTTATATATATGTGGTATAAATTTTTAAATGCTAAAAATGTGATTATTTGGCCATTTTGGTTGTGACACCAACATTGTTAAAAACAGAACCACTTTAGTAGAAAAAGTAGTTGTAGCATTTGTTACATGCTATAGTGACTATGGGCCTTGAAGTATTTTGGAATACTATTAATTGTGATTTGTTTTGAAATGATTTTTAATTTGAGAAAAGATTTTAATCTAACTATTGGGAATATCTATGATATTCTATTTAAATTAGTTTTAAAACTTTTCTATTATATTTCAACTTAATATTTTATTCTTTTCTGATATATATATATTTGTGTGTGTGTGTTTTTCGGGTTTCAACCCAACAAATTTCAATGGATATTAGAATATCTATGTCAAGCCGATATGACTCAAGAATCATACAGAAGGATCAAAAGAAGGAACCAAAAATGACTAAAGAGAAAAGGAGCAAAATTAACATAAGGGGATGGATTGCTAGCGATCCATCACCCATGGATCGCTAACGTTCCATAACACTCGCTCATGGGTCCTCTAATCATCTTTTGTCGTGATCCAACACCTTTCCTAGAGATATCTGCTAAGTTTTATGGTATTCCAAGCAGGCTAGTTCGAAAAATGAGAATTCATTTAATTACGGGCATGCTTTAATCCAACCTATGCATGAGACACCATCAAAACAAGGCAACTACTCACCAAATTGCATGAAGGACATCTGCAAAAGGCATGGAACATGGTACAATTGAAGCAAGCTAAAAATAAGCTAACTGCATGGATTGCTAGCGATCTTTGCCCTATGGATAGCTAGTGATCCATCACATTAGCTCGGCTTGATATGGAATTTCCTAGGCACCTTTGTATCTTTAAATGCAAGCTTCTGGCAAGGCGGCAAGCCCAATAGCCCTCCAATCCCTATAAATACTCATCCATTTGCAACATAAAGGAGATCTTCTAAACTGGCTGCTGGAACACTGCAAAAATTGTTCTTCAATTTTCTCCTCCCACACAATAGTCATCTAGGGGTTTACTGTGCTTCTCTAGTGAAATCTTGCATTTGTGACTTGATATGACTTAAAAGGTTCAATCAAATTGTAATCGGATTCAACTTATAACAGCGGTCAGTCAATAATAAAAGTTATAAAGTGGACGAAGGCTTCATTAACAGTCGAACGACTATAAAAATCTCTTGTCTCTTTACTTTATCTCCAAGTTATTATTCCGTTTCTCTATTTTGTTTCCCTTGATAAACAAGGCTAGTGCATTCACACCTAATCCGAGGTGTAGATCCACTTTTTGGGTTAACAATATATATATATATATATATATATATATTTAAGTAAATGTTCTAAATAATCATTTTTGAAGTAGTGGTTTTTGTAGAAATTATTATAATGATGAATATTTACTTTTAAAGAAAAATTTAAAGGATTATCTTTATTTTTGAAGGGATTTTGTGGGTTTAAAGAAGACAGAAATAATTGAAACAAATATTTATGTATTGTTTGTATAAAAAAGTGTACAAAAAAGATAGTTGCATAAATATTATTCTGTAAGTGGAGAGTAGATTTATAGAAAGAGTTTTATAAAATAAAAGAATGGTTTTGTTAGTATTATCTTATAATAAGGAAATCAATATCATTTTGATAAGTTTGAGGAATAAATGTCATTTAGGAATTTATTGAAATTTATGGGATGGTCATGTTATGGAAACGACGAGTTTTACAATTACATTTTGGAATTATGTATATTTGGGGTTTCGGGTGTTATATTTGGAATTTTGTTTTAAAAAAGGGTTTGTAATTATATTTAGAAATGTATAAGAAGAATTTATAAATGAATTTGGAGTCTTGTAAAAGAATTGCAAATAAGTCAGAGATTTATAAAAGAAATTATAAATGATATTTTATAAATAGAAGTTTGATAAAAGATTTAATAAATGGTATAAGGGATGAGTTTAAAGGAGTTATTTAAAAAAATTTGCAAATTTATAAACGGAGACTGAAATTATGTTTTAAATATTTAATAAGTAAATTTATAAATAATATTTTATGAAAGGAATTCTATAAATGAATTTTTAGCTTATATTTGTAAAATGGAATTTCGCAAAAGAGTTGTTGTGTAATAGAGATTTTATTTTCCAAATTGAGATTCTTAATTATTATGGTAGGGAATATTCTTTTCCCTGATAACACCGAAGGAATAGTGTTTGGGTTATCATTATCTCTGTTTTAACCCAATTTTAAGTGCAGTTTTGAAATAAAAATCCCTTTTAAGATTTGTAAATATACTTATATGGTTGAGATAAGTACATCAACAATTCTCAAGTGCTTGAAAGAATAGAGGGGACTAGGAAATATTTTTTTTTTGTGCAAGTATTTTAATACAAGTGTATCCAAAGTAATTTCAATTAATGAAATGATTATTTTAGAGGCCCAGAGTTGCTTTGTGCTTAACCAGTGTTATTTCCCTTAGGGATCTATAAATCTATATTTGAATTATTGTGTTTACATGACAGTTAAACAACCAACTAACAAAACTTATGAAAAATATAGCTCTGGGAATATCTAGAAGAAATACATGAGTTATATGACATAGCCATCTTCGATGATACTGTACTGTGCATATAAATCTCGTCTCGTTCTCCATGGCCAAATGATAGGGAGATCCGTCCACTTAAACGGTTAGGAAGTGATCCCTGCTCCTATCCATTGTCTGTATATTTCCTATAGAACTTGAGTTTACCGAAAAATATCTAATGTTGTTTCAAAGTGACCGGGGTTGAATGAATTATCCAAAAGCCACTTCGATTCAACTCAAGCAATGTATTTAAAGTATCTTGAAGATGATGGAATCGAAGACGAAGTCCTCTGAAGTGTAAGGGCTACTTGCTACTAATCCCAAGGGTTATTCCAAATTGGATGTAATAGAAGTAGTACCTTTAGTTTGCTCATATCTTAAACAACTTGTATGGATGAATGTTGGCACTGCATTACTGCTCGAATGGCAGCATTAGCATTCTAGTGTGTTTGCTGTTAGTAAAACGTAGCCTCTAGCCTCATCAATCAAGAATGACTAAAACAGAGAATATGTAGCAGGGCTAAGTGGTTCGCTCCCATTAGAGTGTATGATTACCTTTCTGGATTTGCATTAATTTTATGGATTTGATTAGAGCTTTCGGTAGAGGTTGCAAAGCAATCGGGGTGATGTATTATTCTTTACTATCCATGAAGGGGGTAAGCCAGTTCCTTGAGCAGGGGTGTAAGATGTTCTTGTCGACCTCAGTACTTATTTCTAGAGGTGTACTATGACAGGCGGTCCCTAATAGCCATGTCATTGATGTAATCCATTCTCCAATACGTGCCTTTACGATTTTAGTTGTATACCAATTATGCTAGAATTTAATTAATGTAACAATTTTAGCTATGATTAATATTTATTTATATTCTAGACTTTATTATAATATCAGGGGATTTCCTATAAAATGTTTTGGCATCTTAAGGTAAAAACCCACCCATATCTATATGTGGTGTGGTCTAATGAGATACCTTTATTTTTGAAGGTTTTCATAGCATTAAAACCCAATTGAGGTGTGTTTCGCTCACGGGTTTACCAGACCGATCCGGGAGTTGTTCATTTATAATGCTCGGGACAGACCGAGCATAAATACATATCTAGTTTGGATGCTTTGGAGCTTCCAAGAGATGAGCTGGAGTCCACAAGACGTATTCACGTATATTTTATTTTTCCATTGCACTTTTTGATTTATTTATCAGTAATTGTAAGGACATGTAGTTATAACTGTTCAGGCTGATGTTTTACTTTGATTGATGTCTATATGTATATTACAGTTTTCTTTTTGTAAAGCTCTACTGTATATTACATTTTACCTGCCACATTGTGAGATTCTGTTGTGTCTTTTCTTTCCTCCCCAACAATCTATCTTTCCGATGCTCGGATGTTCGACATGTGAATACCGTGGATGTATTAGTTTCAACATTTGAGGATAGGAAAGACGGGTCATTACATGTGGTATCAGAGCTTAGGTTGATCGAACACCTAGGCTTTGGTAAGGTTAATCCATTTGAGATAGGGTAAGCAAGACCCTTGGATGAGTTTGAGTGTTTTATATACGAGCATGTATTTATTAGAGCATTAATTTTTTCGTATTATATTGATTTAGTAATGATTGGCTTATGAGATCCGGTCAGTACAAAAGGAAAAACTATATCGTTAGGGGTCTCTAAACACTTGAACAAGGCTAATTGACATAGAATTGTTTTGAATATTAGGTAAATGAAATAATTTTATATAAATCATATTTTATATACAAAAGAGTAATTTTTAGAAATTAATATAGTTTTATATATGGTGTGTTTGGCTGTTACAGGATGATAATATTCAATTATTATCATTTACCATTAATTAGTTATGTTAAGATATTCTATGGGCATTTTGTTTGGTTAAATTAAGTACGAACACCTTGTGAATTCAATTTCACGATTTGATTATAAGATGTTCGATGATAATATTAGGTTGAACTTTAATTATAACAAAGGTTATTTATTTTAATCTATACAAAGAGAAACAATTGTAAATCGATCTTATAGAAGAAGGTAAATTTATAAAATGTGAATTATAAAATATAGTTTATAAATGAAAGGGATTTTAAACGGAGAATTTGAGAAATTAGAAACCCGGTGTTTTTGGAAATTGTTTTCAAAGCATTGGAAAATAATAATAGCATTATTTTGGAAGTAATTTTGCATAAAAATGTTTTAAAATGGATTTTTAATAATAAAAAGCATTGAACTCACTTTAGTCACTAGAAAAAAATTCTAATGATGACTATTATATTATCAACGTTTATTTTCGAGTTTCTAAGTGATGGATTGCTATCGTAATGATTTGCCATGGAAGTATATTTTGGTAAATACCAAATTTTGATTTAGATTCCAAAAAATATGTTTCGATATATACAAAGGGATACATTGATATTATTATTTAAAAATTATTTGAAATAAAAGTTTGGTGTTTAAATTCTGAAATTTTTAGCTAAGTGATATTATAGACTCATGTATCGTATCGATTAGGATAGTTTGGTTTGTGTATCTCATTTTAGGATATTGTTTGGTGATTTTCATTAATGAGATGAAATGGAATTTCCAACGATTTTGGATAGTAAGAAACTTCCAAGTTGATTGAGAAAATTTTAGCTGAGCGATATTGTGGAAATACTAGATAATAAGTTTTATAGCTTATAAATTTGAGAAAATGGAATGATAGACCAAATTTTTAAATGGTTAAACATTTTGGTTCGGTAATTTCTTTTTTGAAATTTGCATATATACTCTTAGACTGTAGTGCAGTGTTATACAAATATGAACTTAAGTTTTAAAGTGATAAATAAACATAAGTGGGTTGTTTAAGAAAATGTTTATAAACTTAAGTTTGGATTTTATGGAATAGTTATAAAGTAAACGATTTAGCATTAAAGAAAATACTAAAAAAAATGATTGTGAATTAAAAAAGGAAATTGGTACAGTTAATAAACCAATTTGGATAAATATGTAAGTTGTGTGTAGATCATTTTGTTCGCATAACTGTTTGATCCAGATTCGAGTGCATGATTTCAAGGTGACTTGCACCGATCCAAGTTAGGATTTGTGACGACCCGACTTTCTACTCCCAAAAAATCGCGTCATCTTGAAGAAAGAAAGGGATAGAAGAAGAAAGAAAGAGAAAGAAGAATACAAACAACATCAGAGAACTCACAGCGGAACGAATAAAATATAATAATTAACATAAAATATTACATAGTACCTCGTTACATCAGAGTACATAACTATACAACACATATTAGACAGTTATAAACATTTGTCTAATTTATACAACTCAAGTGTACAACAGAAGAAACAGATACCAAACACAGCGGAACCAATATATATAACTACACGTCGAAGCCTCCTGCTCCATTACTCCTCCAGAATTCGTCAAGCTAACCTGAATCACTTGACTACTCATACATAATATGAGTACCCAAGAGTTTAATAAAACAGAAAATAAACACTCGGGTCAGACAGTGGTCTGGTGTGAGTACACGGTTTAAAATTGCTTAACTTTAGAAAACCTTTGAAAAGAAAAGGTATCACGTAAGACTTCCCACACATAAACATGGAAAAGTTTTTACCTTACGCTAACCAAAACATTTGATAGGAAATCCAGTGATATTATAATAGTGTCTAGGGTTTTCAAGTAAATAAGAAATAGCCGAAATTGTTACATGATTAAATTCCAGCTACTAGCCACAAAAGTGGGTAATACAATCAAAACCTTAGGGTCTCGTAGGGAAAATGGGTTTCCATCAATGGCAGGGCTACTGGGGTACCGCCCGTCACAGTACGTGGCCTAGATCACCGTACCAAGGATTACTCCCTTCATCCCCTGCAACACAAGGCCGGGTCCATTCCTTACTGAACAGTCCCGAACAAGACCACCCCGTAGTTGGCGCGACCAACCACACACTAAGCCGAAATAGAAAGGGACCTCTAGACAGGGATGTATCTTGCTCTCCAGTGGGAGCTACCCACGAAGCCTTGCTGCACCTCCCCTGTTTTAGCCATTCCCGGTTGATGAGGCTTGAGGTTACGATTACCTTTATAGAACATCAAATCTTAGAATGCTCATCGTCCGCCTGACGATGTTCTGAAAGCATTCAATCCATACAAGTTCGTTCCGGGTTCGAACAAAACCAAAGGCACTATCTCATTGCACTCATTATTGGAATCACCCTCAGAGTCAACGACCATAGCCCTTGCATTCTGATTCGCCATCTCGAATCTATAAGCACTATTCCGTCAAACTCATTACGGAATCACCCACAGAGTTATACTGACGTATAGCCCTTACACCTCGAGTCTTCACTTGCTCCACTTGGATTAACTACCTAACGTTTAATTGGAATCGATGTGGTTTTCAGATATCCAAATATGGAAACCCGATCCCGGTCTCACCGAAACCAAACGCCATTTTAATGTTCAAGTTGTACTTAAGGGTTTAAACAGTTTAAACTTATATACAGGATGATATAAATAGATAGATGAATCATATATCTCAACAAATAATTCATATCAACATTTATCTCACAAGCAGCATATCACAAATATCAGAGGTATTCAAATCGTCCTATATCAACCAATCACCCAATATCATTCAACATCCAATAAAAACAAATCAGCCACTATCAATCATCCATTCAATAACAGAATTGATTAACTTTAATCAATTGGATTACTTAAATCCTTCTTCATTTATTATTCCAAATAAATAAATTAATCATCTCTAATGATCTTCTTTAATTAATCTTTCTTGATTAATTATTTTTTTTAAATTATATTCAAGTAATTATCCTATCCATATTCAGTAATTAACCTTAATTACTATCATTAATTACAATAATTAATGATCCTACATTAATTAATTACATTAAATCTTAATTAATTACAATTAACTAATCACACTTAAATTAATTACTTTTATTAATCAACCTTGATTAATTCATTAATTAACTAATTATCCTTATTAATTAATAATTCCTTTAATTAATTAAATAATTAACTTGTAATTAATCATCTCTTTAATCTTAAACAGTAATTAACAATTTGTAATTACTTATCTTAATTAATTACTTCCAAATTAATTATATTAATCCTTGATTAATTAATCCAATTAATTAATCTTTAATTACTTCATTAAGTAATTATTATTAAATTAAATACTTAATAAATCCTTAATTAATTACTTAATTAATTAATTACTTTTTAATTAATTACCTAAGTAATTAATCTTAAATTAATCTCATTCCTTAATTAATTAACTAATATTAACTAAGTAATAAATCCTTAATTACTTCATAAGTAATTATCTCTAATTACATCCATTAATAAATCTTAATTAATCTCTTAATTAATTACTTAACAAATAATTAATTCTATTATTAAATAATTCTTGATTCACTAAATTAATTAATTACTTCATAATTAATTTACTTCAAACAATTATATTAATCAATTCTTAATTGATAACATTAAGTGATTAACCATTAATCATTTCCACTTAATTACTTCCATAAGTAATTACCTTCTTAATTACATTCAATTATTAACCATTAATAACTTCATTAAGTAATTACACTCAATTAATTCATAATTAAGTGATTATTAAAAATTAAATAAATAATTAACTAATTATTTAAAATTAATTAAACAGTTAATTAATTATTATAATTTCATAATCCTAAATTAATTAAGAGAACATTAATCTTAATTAAACTTTACTTATTAACAACCAAATTTAATACTCAAATCAAAGATAAACTAACCTTATTTATCTTGTAATGAATTAAATCAAATTTTAACATCTTAAACAAATTATCTTATTTGGTTTCCAAAATCATAATGATAATCTTATTTGAAAATAGGAAATTTAGAAACAAATTTCAAAATTTTCAATACTTTAAAACATTTAAATTAATCTTATTTATTTCAAATATAAATTCGAAATCTTAAGTTTGAATCATTTCTTAACATTTTAACTTAAATTTTTTTATTTGATATTTAAATTCAAAATATCCTTTTTAATTGAAATCCAAAAATGTAATTAAATTACTTACAATATGAAATCACTTTAAATAAATTTAAATTGAAATAAAATATATAATTTCAACTTATACTTTATAAATTTGATTAACATTAAATTTTTAAACAACAAGTTTAAAGTTTTCATTTTGTCCTTTATAAAACTATCATCAGACAACACCCTAAGAAAACCCGAAGCAATCCACCAACCAACCTGAGTTAACCCCGAAGCAAACCCAACCCATCCTGACTTCGAGTTACCCCCGAGTCACATGCGAGTTCCCACCCGAGAAAACTCCATCTTCCCCAAACTAAAACTCCAGTGCACACAACTACACACGTGCATACTGCACGGCGAACCCAGCCCCTCCGGCCATCTCCCTGATCGCCGACCGATCACGCAGTGCCTCGTCAACCTTCCCCACTACCCAGAATCCAAATAAGCTGGGTGAATCAAAAACGAGATATTTCAAGTCCAACTGCAGAAACAACTCGATCCAAAATCCCATCACCGCCGACCAACCTAGTCGCCGATGAACCTCACCGACCACAATACACCTTCGTCTCGACCTCCTGCTCAACATGCCCCTGTCGCGATTGCCTCCGGCCACGTATCGGCGCCAAGAATTTCACTGGAACGACAGCTACTATAACAGGGTATTAAACCCTACTTCGATTGATTCTGCTCGATTCTGCCATAAGAAAAATCCACGAACATTTTTCCTTATATCAACAACTCACGAACTAGCTTCGATCCAAATTCTAGCTTAAATCATGGAGTTTATCATCGGCAATTGATCAAATTGCCAAAACCCTTCATTCCCAATTTTCCAATTTAACGTCAATCTAAAAATTATGCAATGCATGTTAAAATTCACCATTTTTAACTAACAATCCAACTATGTAATCCAAAAAAAAATTAAGAATATCAATTTTTGACATTCAACGATGTCTCACTGTATTTTATACATGTTAAAGATAAAAACATATTAAATTTTCCCGAGTTCAATTTTAAAATTAATATCACATCATTATATATATTTCTCTTTTAGAAATCAAAGTCTATAGCTTTATGCAAGAGAAGATAATAAATCTACAAGTTTATCTAAACCTGTAAAGTAACAGAGGCAAATTTCTTTTATACATTCAGGCACATCCAACATTCAAACATGCATTCACATACAAATATTATCACACCAAATTCAATCATATGCATTTAATTTAAAATCTCAAGTTTAAACTGTTTTTAAAATGAAGATTTACTCACCTGTTCATTAAAGAGGCAGAGCAGTTTAGTGAATTTCCAGGCTTTTGAACATTAATCTGAAAAATGAATTTTCTTTGATTTTGAAAATCCCTTTGCATGCTTTAATTTGATTGCAGGTTGAAGTCTATTTGTATTTGCAGGTTGTTGTAAAATCCATCTAAATGCTTTAAAGATGAAAACTGCAGATCTTCATTTGCATATTGAAGTTGCAGGTTGAACTTGATTTTCATATGCAGGTTTTATATTTTTTTAGTTGCAGCTTTGAAAAAATGCAGTTTTGATCTTCAAAACAGGTTGAAGGTTGAAGATGTAACCGTTGAGAAGAATTTTTTTTTTTACTTTGCAGATTTTATTTTCACTTCAGATTTGATTTTGGTTTTTGCATTTAATTTTCAGGTTTTGGAAATAATTTCTGTTTTGCCATTAAAGTTAGAAAGAATGAAGAAAAGAAATGAGAAAGGAAACAAATTCTTTTCTTACAATATTTATTAAAATAAGATGATTGCCACTTGTTATTAATACTTACATTTGTCAATTATGTAGCTTAATTATCAACATATGTGTTTAGAGAGCCTTAACATGTTCACACATGTATTTTAGTATTTTAATAAAATTTTATTTAGTTTAAATGATAATATAAACTTACTTATTTATGTTACTTTATGAATAAATGCTTACATATATAAATATAAGTTTACCTTTAAAAGTAAAATGTTTTAAAACCAATTAAAATATAAATGAATCTTTATACTTGTGTTTTTAAAAAATCTAAAACATTTATACATATACATTTATAACTATTTATATTAAGCATTATAAAAGAAAACAAAACAACACTTTATTTAAATCCTTTTTAACTATCATATGTAAAATAAATAACAATCCTTATATTTTGAAGACAAATAAATTAATCCTTATATTAACCTTTGAGAAATATTAAGTTTTAAAACAAGTTTCAGATTACAATTCATTCCTATATAAATTATTAATGGATTAAACTAAATTTCAAAACAACTCAAATTATAACATATACATACATATATATTACAATTTGAAAATTCATCTTTAATTTAAAACCAAGATCTCCTATTCACGATATATATCAAATGTATATATTATAAATAGAATAAAATTTCATTTGCTATGACAAAAATCTTATCAATATTTCCAGATTAAAAATTCATTAACCTTTAAAAGATTAAATTTACCAATTTAAATTAAAATTATAAAGAATAATTATCAAACCAATTAAATTATTTACACAGATTATTAAATTTTTATTGCCCCAAATTCCGGGTCGTTACAATCCTCCCGCTTTAAAAGAATTTCGTCCCCGAAATTTAAAAGCAAAGGTAATTTAATAATCTAGTACAGATTTTAATTTCAATCAGCAAAGCATTCCTAACAACCAGTTACTAACAACCATGGCAATCAATCAAACAAACAAACCTAACTAATTATCCTGATACAAATCAGAATAAATCTTCTAACACTATGTCGAGTTTCCCAAGTATAAATCACCGGGAGACTCGCTCTACAGAAGCCAACAAACTAACTACACAACCAAAAATCCAGAGCTCCTCTCATCTCTAAATCCTTCAATCTGAACAGAACATCAGACTACTCTTAAATCCAGCTCAACATCCAACTCCAAATGAACTACAGATTCAACAACCAATGATGAATCATACACGTATTCCCTCAGATATACGTGATACACAATGAACTCCAACTATCTAAACTAGCAATTCATTCTTATCTTATCAAAAACACAGATAAGAAATCCTCAAATGCCCCAGCACTAACCAACCAATCTTATCCAATTACTGTTCTCTTAACCAGAGAATTCTAACAACACTGAAGTCTCCAACTTCGAATTCCCAAACTCCTTATCTCATATCTGTATAACTTAACAGATAATCCCGGACTGCCAAACTTCTTCCGATCAGCTCAACCTATGCTGATACTTCCAGAAACAACTAAACCAAAACAAACAGTTCCTAGATCCTGATTAACAGAAAAGCTTTCCAAAATCCATCGAAATCCAGAACACATGCTCTTCTACTCAAGCAATAGCAAACAGAACTTGCTTCCTTCCTCGTCGTACAGCTGCTATCTCGCTTCCGTTGCACAACTCTGATTCTGAAATAGATGAGAATATCTGTTGATGAACACGAATACAAACTTATCCAATATCTCCGGAAACTTTGTTCATCAAATCCATAAAAATCTGAGTGACTCCTCTGACTCAGTCACACAACCTCAAAGAAGAATCCTATTCCAAAACTAGATCAGTCCAATTCCAATTCCAAAAATATCTGAGTTGCTACACCAACTCTGCTTTCTCCAAGAACCGTCCAACTACCCGGCTAACTACCAAAATCTCTTCTGAAACCAAAACAAATATGGAACTCAACTCCCAGATGCAGACAATCTTCTGATTACCTCAATAGCTCCTACTTCCACATGAGAATTCTCGGTCTCAAACAAAAGATAACCTAAGAAAAATTCCCAAATTAATCGCAAGTCTCTTTTGCGATCTTACCTAGTTTGGATTCCAAATAAAACTGTCCCCTCTTTACCCATTTAGAACACCTTAAAGCTTTTCCAAACCAGGTTAATCTTTTAAGAAAGCATCATCACCTTCAGCCCGGACTGCTGAAAGAGAACCACAAAGATTTCTGAACCACCAGAGAAACAAGCCACACCGCTGCTTCCAAACTCTACCTCGATGATACTGCAAAGCTAAAAGACCTCCTCGTCAGCACACCGAACACTTCGAGTTGCCCTGCTATCACAGCTAACCAAAGTCTTCAAATCCAAGGGCTTCTCCAAAACCAAAACCACCAACAAACCACGCAACTGACTTTCAAGATGGCATACAAAAACTCGGACTCCAAACCAAGCATCCACAACTCACTTACCTAAAGGAATAACAAGTGAGACCATGCCCGAAAAGAAACAACTCATAGACCTTAGTCTCATATCCCAAAACAACCAACCTCCTTACAGAAAATCCACTCAACTTTTACACAGACGGGTCTTCCCTGCAGCAGGTAAAGACCGCTCCTCAACCACTTCTAAAACTGCTACCAGAGAAAACACATTCAGAAAATATCCAAGGATACTGCATCTCATCATGCAGTTATCAGGATATCATCACTTATTTCTGCACTTCCAATAGATCCAAACACAAGAATAATTCGCTTACCTGAGCGAAATCCAAACTTATACTTCAAAGATAAACTCCGAATCTTCAAAAAGATTTCCTTCGGATATCAGAGAAATTCTTACTCCAAACTGCAAATCTTATTCGAGACGGTATTAGGTCTACAGTCTCGACAAATACTTCCAACCTCAAACATACGGAACGTCTTCCATCAGTGGTAGTCGTGTTACACACACAAACCACTACTCCATCTACCTCTATAACTTATGTTGGAAAAATCCAAATAGATAACCCAATAGATTAGGTAGACATAAATATATATATATAAAAATACAAGTACACTCTCTCAAGAAAGACACCATTACAGAGCCTAGGTATTCACTCAACCTAATGCTCCCTAAAGAAAGACATACTTCAGAGCCTAGGTATTCACTCAGCCTAAAGCTCTGATACCAAATGTGACGACCCGACTTTCTACTCCCAAAAAATCGCGTCATCTTGAAGAAAGAAAGGGATAGAAGAAGAAAGAAAGAGAAAGAAGAATACAAACAACATCAGAGAACTCACAGCGGAACGAATAAAATATAATAATTAACATAAAATATTACATAGTACCTCGTTACATCAGAGTACATAACTATACAACACATATTAGACAGTTATAAACATCTGTCTAATTCATACAACTCAAGTGTACAATAGAAGAAACAGATACCAAACACAGCGGAACCAATACATATAACTACACGTCGAAGCCTCCTGCTCCATTACTCCTCCAGAATTCGTCAAGCTAACCTGAATCACTTGACTACTCATACATAATATGAGTACCCAAGAGTTTAATAAAACAGAAAATAAACACTCGGGTCAGACAGGGGTCTGGTGTGAGTAAACGGTTTAAAATTGCTTAACTTTAGAAAACCTTTGAAAAGAAAAGGTATCACGTAAGACTTCCCACACATAAACATGGAAAAGTTTTTACCTTACGCTAACCAAAACATTTGATAGGAAATCCAATGATATTATAATAGTGTCTAGGGTTTTCAAGTAAATAAGAAATAGCCGAAATTGTTACATGATTAAATCCAGCTACTAGCCACAAAAGTGGGTAATACAATCAAAACCGTAGGGTCTCGTAGGGAAAATGGGTTTCCATCAATGGCAGGGCTACTGGGGTACCGCCCGTCACAGTACGTGGCCTAGATCACCGTACCGAGGATTACTCCCTTCATCCCCTGCAACACAAGGCCGACTCCATTCCTTACTGAACAGTCCCGAACAAGACCACCTCGTAGTTGGCGCGACCAACCACACACTAAGCCGAAATAGAAAGGGACCTCTAGACAGGGATGTATCTTGCTCTCCAATGGGAGCTACCCACGAAGCCTTGCTGCACCTCCCCTGTTTTAGCCATTCCCGGTTGATGAGGCTTGAGGTTACGATTACCTTTATAGAACATCAAATCTTAGAATTCTCATCGTCCGCCTGACGATGTTCTGAAAGCATTCAATCCATACAAGTTCGTTCCGGGTTCGAACAAAACCAAAGGCACTATCTCGTTGCACTCATTATTGGAATCACCCTCAGAGTCAACGACCATAGCCCTTGCATTCTGATTCGCCATCTCGAATCTATAAGCACTATTCCATCAAACTCATTACGGAATCACCCACAGAGTTATACTAACGTATAGCCCTTACACCTCGAGTCTTCACTTGCTCCACTTGGATTAACTACCTAACGTTTAATTGGAATCGATGTGGTTTTCGGATATCCAAATATGGAAACCCGATCCCGGTCTCACCGAAACCAAATGCCATTTTAATGTTCAAGTTGTACTTAAGGGTTTAAACAGTTTAAACTTATATACAGGATGATATAAATAGATAGATGAATCATATATCTCAACAAATAATTCATATCAACATTTATCTCACAAGCAGCATATCACAAATATCAGAGGTATTCAAATCGTCCAATATCAACCAATCACCCAATATCATTCAACATCCAATAAAAACAAATCAGCCACTATCAATCATCCATTCAATAACAGAATTGATTAACTTTAATCAATTGGATTACTTAAATCCTTCTTCATTTATTATTCTAAATAAATAAATTAATCATCTCTAATGACCTTCTTTAATTAATCTTTCTTGATTAATTATTTTTTTAAATTATATTCAAGTAATTATCCTATCCATATTCAGTAATTAACCTTAATTACTATCATTAATTACAATAATTAATGATCCTACATTAATTAATTACATTAAATCTTAATTAATTACAATTAATTAATAACACTTACATTAATTACTTTTATTAATCAACCTTGATTAATTCATTAATTAACTAATTATCCTTATTAATTAATAATTCCTTTAATTAATTAAATAATTAACTTGTAATTAATCATCTCTTTAATCTTAAACAGTAATTAACAATTTGTAATTACTTATCTTAATTAATTACTTCCAAATTAATTATATTAATCCTTGATTAATTAATCCAATTAATTAATCTTTAATTACTTCATTAAGTAATTATTATTAAATTAAATACTTAGTAAATCCTTAATTAATTACTTAATTAATTAATTACTTTTTAATTAATTACCTAAGTAATTAATCTTAAATTAATCTCATTCCTTAATTAATTAATCACATTAATTAATTAACTAATATTAACTAAGTAATAAATCCTTAATTACTTCATAAGTAATTATCTCTAATTACATCCATTAATAAATCTTAATTAATCTCTTAGTTAATTACTTAACAAATAACTAATTCTATTATTAAATAATTCTTGATTCATTAAATTAATTAATTACTTCATAATTAATTTACTTCAAACAATTATATTAATCAATTCTTAATTGATAACATTAAGTGATTAACCATTAATCATTTCCACTTAATTACTTCCATAATTAATTACCTTCTTAATTACATTCAATTATTAACCATTAATTACTTCATTAAGTAATTACACTCAATTAATTCATAATTAAGTGATTATTAAAAATTAAATAAATAATTAACTAATTATTTAAAATTAATTAAACAATTAATTAATTAACTTATTATAGTTTCATAATCCTAAATTAATTAAGAGAACATTAATCTTAATTAAACTTTACTTATTAACAACCAAATTTAATACTCAAATCAAAGATAAACTAACCTTATTTATCTTGTAATGAATTAAATCAAATTTTAACATCTTAAACAAATTATCCTATTTGGTTTCCAAAATCATAATGATAATCTTATTTGAAAATAGGAAATTTAGAAACAAATTTCAAAATTTTCAATACTTTAAAACATTTAAATTAATCTTATTTATTTCAAATATATATTTGAAATCTTAAGTTTGAATCATTTCTTAACATTTTAACTTAAATTTTTTTATTTGATATTTAAATTCAAAATATCCTTTTTAAATTGAAATCCAAAAATGTAATTAAATTACCTACAATATGAAATCACTTTAAATAAATTTAAATTGAAATAAAATATATAATTTCAACTTATACTTTATAAATTTGATTAACATTAAATTTTTAAACAACAAGTTTAAAGTTTTCATTTTGTCCTTTATAAAACTATCATCAGACAACACCCTAAGAAAACCCGAAGCAATCCACCAACCAACCTGAGTTAACCCCGAAGCAAACCCAACCCATCCTGACTTCGAGTTACCCCCGAGTCACACGCGAGTTCCCACCCGAGAAAACTCCATCTTCCCCAAACTAAAACTCCAGTGCACACAACTACACGCGTGCATACTGCACGGCGAACCCAGCCCCTCCGGCCATCTCCCTGATCGCCGACCGATCACGCAGTGCCTCGTCAACCTTCCCCACAACCCAGAATCCAAAAAAACTGGGTGAATCAAAAACGAGATATTCAAGTCCAACTGCAGAAACAACTCGATCCAAAATCCCATCACCGCCGACCAACCCAGTCGTCGATGAACCTCACCGACCACAATACACCTTCGTCTCGACCTCCTGCTCAACATGCCCCTGTCGCGATTGCCCCCGGCCACGTATCGGCGCCAAGAATTTCACTGGAACGATAGCTACTATAACAGGGTATTAAACCCTACTTCGATTGATTCTGCTCGATTCTGCCATAAGAAAAATCCACGAACATTTTTCCTTACATCAACAACTCACGAACTAGCTTCGATCCAAATTCTAGCTTAAATCATGGAGTTTATCATCGGCAATTGATCAAATTGCCAAAACCCTTCATTCCCAATTTTCCAATTTAACATCAATCTAAAAATTATGCAATGCATGTTAAAATTCAACATTTTTAACTAGCAATCCAACTATGTAATCCAAAACAAAAATTAAGAATATCAATTTTTGACATTCAACGATGTCTCACCGTATTTTATACATGTTAAAGATAAAAACATAATAAATTTTCCCGATTTCAATTTTAAAATTAATATCACATCATTATATATATTTCTCTTTTAGAAATCAAAGTCTAAAACTTTATGCAAGAGAAGATAATAAATCTACAAGTTTATCTAAACCTGTAAAGTAATAGAGGCAAATTTCTTTTATACATTCAGGCACATCCAACATTCAAACATGCATTCACATACAAATATTATCACACCAAATTCAATCATATGCATTTAATTTAAAATCTCAAGTTTAAACTGTTTTTAAAATGAAGATTTACTCACCTGTTCATTAAAGAGGCAGAGCAGTTTAGTGAATTTCCAGGCTTTTGAACATTAATCTGAAAAATGCATTTGCTTTGATTTTGAAAATCCCTTTGCATGCTTTAGTTTGATTGCAGGTTGAAGTCTATTTGTATTTGCAGGTTGTTGTAAAATCCATCTGCATGCTTTAAAGATGAAAACTGCAGATCTTCATTTGCATATTGAAGTTGCAGGTTAAACTTGATTTTCATATGCAGGTTTTATATCTTTTTAGTTGCAGCTTTGAAAAAATGCAGCTTTGATCTTCAAAACAGGTTGAAGGTTGAAGATGTAACTGTTGAGAAGAATTTTTTTTTTACTTTGCAGATTTTATTTTCACTTCAAATTTGATTTTGGTTTTTGCATTTAATTTTCAGGTTTTGGAAATAATTTCTGTTTTACCATTAAAGTTAGAAAGAATGAAGCAAAAGAAATGAGAAAGGAAACAAATTCTTTTCTTACAATATTTATTGAAATAAGATGATTGCCACTTGTTATTAATACTTACATTTGTCAATTATGTAGCTTAATTATCAACACATGTGTTTAGAGAGCCTTAACATGTTCACACATGTATTTTAGTATTTTAATAAAATTTTATTTAGTTTAAATGATAATATAAACTTACTTATTTATGTTACTTTATGAATAAATGCTTACATATATAAATATAAGTTTACCTTTAAAAGTAAAATGTTTTAAAACCAATTAAAATATAAATGAATCTTTATACTTGTGTTTTTAAAAAATCTAAAACATTTATACATATACATTTATAACTATTTATATTAAGCATTATAAAAGAAAACAAAGCAACACTTTATTTAAATCCTTTTTAACTATCATATGTAAAATAAATAACAATCCTTATATTTTGAAGACAAATAAATTAATCCTTATATTAACCTTTTGAGAAATATTAAGTTTTAAAACAAGTTTCAGATTACAATTCATTCCTATATAAATTATTAATGGATTAAACTAAATTTCAAAACAACTCAAATTATAACATATACATACATATATATTACAATTTGAAAATCCATCTTTAATTTAAAACACAAGATCTCCTATTCACAATATATATCAAATGTATATATTACAAATAGAATAAAATTTCATTTGCTATGACAAAAATCTTATCAATATTTCCAGATTAAAAATTCATTAACCTTTAAAAGATTAAATTTATCAATTTAAATTAAAATTATAAAGAAAAATTATCAAACCAATTAAATTATTTACACAGATTATTAAATTCTTATTGCCCAAAATTCCGGGTCGTTACAGGATTTCTCACTCGATTCTTGATGGTGAAATTTTGATATAGATTTTTAATTCGATTCTGAAGTTTCCTATCATAGTTGTAGATTACGCGAGTAAAATGGAGGTTTCTAATCAAGGAACTGGATCATAGTCTAATAGAGTGGTCGAGTGAGCGATACTAGTTTCAAAATGAAATTGTGTGATTGAGCGAGCGATCGGATTTGATATTGCGTATGAATGATTTATGTGCATCTTATGAACTTTATTATAATTATATGATGGCATGTGAAACTGCAATGGCTATGATTATATGGTTGGATATTATGTGCAAGTAAGATATAGGTTCACGAAAGCAAAGGCTAGTTGATGCTTTCGGTTTCATGTGTAAGGTTTGGTTGCCCGACTAATAGGTATGAGTTTATATTGTTGTTTGGTTTGATGGTTTTAAGCCTTGGTATGGAAAGCCACTTGACTTTTTGTTGGGGCCCATAGTGGGGATTTGCAGTTTTCCGATCGAGTCGCGCAAAGGAGACACAGATAAAAAAATTTGTAATTTTAAGGACTTAGAAATCTAATAATCTATTTCAACTAATTATTTTGAAAAGTTAATGGGTTTAGAGACAGTTTTCTTAATTTGGGAATTTCGAGGAAGAAACTTTTCTAAGGGTGGAGAATATAACTACCCAAACTTTTGGCCATTGGATGTTGAATGTTTAATTAAAATAAAATATTGCAATAATAGTTTTTCAATATGTGTATTACTTAAAATCTTCGAATTGGAGGACTTAATATCTGAACTGTTGAATTAAATATTTGGATTTTAAATTTAATGGATTTAATAGCTTATTTAACTTATTTTATTAAGTAAATAAATGGGGAATTTATTTTGTAAATTCATTTGCAGTAGTAAATGGAGCAAATAAATTATTGGAAAATATATTTGTACTATTATGACTCGATTTTTATTGACGTATTTATAATAGTTTATTGATTTTTCCATAATTTTTAATATGGAAATAATTTAGATTATCGTTTGATAATTTTTTGCCAAAAGCAGTGCTTTTGTGATTTTTCAAAATCGGTAAACCAGTGTATATTGTTATTGTTTCGGGGTCGCGTTGCTATTCCAAGCGCGGCCGTATTTTTGTTTTATTGTTTGGAGTTCGGTAGCAAACCGAAAGCAGTGTAGCGAAATGCCAAAAAACTGAAATTATATATATAACCAACATTTAAATAAAAATGTTAAAAATCACCTTTCCTCTTCAACATGTACTGTCACATTGCAGAAAGAAAATAAAGAAATTTATATCTAACTCTTTAAAAAATTCTAATAACTAAAATAAAATAAAAAAACAATTATCTTTAAGTGTGAGAAGCCAAAATCTTCGATTTATGTTAGTATGAGGGGGTGCGGCAGCTACTGGAGGATGTCGATAGTGAATGTCGTGACTTTCTAAACTAGGATTTAGGATATTGGAAAGTATGGTCATTGATTAGAGAAATAGAGGTTGTTTTTGGGTTCGAGAAAGGAAATAGCACATGGAGTTGAAGTTTGGGAGGTCACGGTGTCTTCGAGGTGGTTGCTTCCATTATACGGATGAGACTATAAGGTGGATGTCGTGTCTTTGGTGAGGGGTCCAAAGGTGATGCATGTGAGCATAGAGGTGGAGATCAAGGAGCAGGATTCGTCGGTGAAGTCAATTTTGGTTTTCATGCATCGAAAAGGGAGAATGATTGACCATAACATACAGTGTTGCAGGTTTGGGCGAAATGTTTAAATGAGGAAGAATAATTTAATTTGGGGTAGTTAAGATTGAATTGTAATTAGTGATTAAATTAAATATATTTAAAAATCTAAAACTTAAATATTGAATAGCTTGTTCATACGCTCCAATCGACACGAATCTTTTTGCGTTGCGCTCGTAACGATGAAAGCTTCACGATGGAACCGGTTTGGTTGAATTTGGAGTAAGTTCAAATTTGGGCTAAAATCGATGCTAAAATCGGACGTTGTTTTATTTTACTTCAAATCGAAACGGTTCGACGCCAACAGAAATTTCGATGAGCATAACTCACCTCTTTGGATAAATCAGTATGTTATAGTAGATTAAATTTACTATTTATGTTTGGTTGAAATTGTTGGTCGTTTGGTTAAAATATTCACTTTTGTAAAACGATAGGTATTTAAAAATTTGAAATACAGGAAAATCTGTTGAGAAATTCAGATTTCTCAACGTAGTGTTTATCTATTATTTATTTCGGTTATATATCTATTGTATAAATTGTTAAATGCCGAAAATGTGATTGTTTAGTAATTTTGGATGTAACGCCAACATTGTGAAAAATTAAACATTTTTAGTAGACAATGGTAATTATAGCATTTGTTAGGTGCTATAGTGACTGTAGGTCCCGAATTAGTACTTTGGAATACTGTTAGTTGTGATTTGATTTGGAAATGATTTTTGATTTGGAAAAGATCTAACTGTTGGGAATTTCTATGACATTCTATTTAAATGAGTTTTTAAAACTTTTCTATTTTATTTCAACTTCTTATTTTTATTCTTTTCTAATGTGTGTGTGTATACATATATTAGAAAAAAATAAAAATAAGAAGTTGAAATAAAATAAAATATATATAAGTAAGTAAATGTTTTAAATGTTTATTTTTGAATTTGAAGTTTTTTAATAATTATAAATATTTATTTTTAAATTTAAATTTTAAAGGATTATCTTTATTTTTAAAGGGATTTCGCGGGTTTAAAATGGACAGAAATATTCGAAATAAATATTTATGAATCGTTTGTATAAAAAGTGTTTAAAAAGGGTAGACTTATAAATATTATTTTATAAGTGGAGAGTAGATTTATAAATGTTTTTTTAAAAATAAAAGAATGGTTTTATAAGTAATATCTTATAAAAAGGAACTCAATATTATTTTGGTAAGTTTGAGTAATAAATGCCATTTGGGAATTTATTGAAATTTTTGAGATGGTAATTTTATGGAAATTACAAGTTTTACAATTATATTTTTGAATTTTGTACATTAAGAGTTTTTGGTGTTATACTTGGAATTTTTCTGAAAGGGGTTTGTAATTATATTTAGAAATGTATAAAAAGAATTTTATAAATGAATTTGGAGTTTTATAAAAGAATTGCAAATAAGTCAGAGATTTACAAAATAAATTTATAAATGATATTTTATAAGTAGAAGTTTGATAAAAGGATTTATAAATGATATAATGGATGAGTTCAAAGGAGTTGTTTAAACAAATTTAGAAATTTATAAAAGGAGACTGAAATTATGTTTTAAATATATAACAAGAAAATTTATAAATAATATTTTATAAAGGAATTCTACAAGTAAATTTTAGCTAATATTTGTAAAAAGAAAATTTTATAAAAGATTTATTGTATAATAGAGAATTGATTTCCCAATTGACCTTCTTAATTATGGTGGTAGGGAATATTCTTTTTCCTACTTAATACAAAAGGAATAATGTTTGGGTTATCATTATCTTTGTTTAAAATGACTCTGTTTTAACCCAATTTTATATTTTGTTTTGGAATAAAATTCTTTCTTAAGATTTGTAAATATACTTATACAGTTGAGATAAGTATATTAATTTTTTTCAAGTATTTGAAAGAGTAAAGGGGACTGGGAAATATATATATTTTTGTGCAAGTATTTTAATACAGGTGTGTATAAAGTAATTTCAAATAAATGAAACGATTAATTTAGAGGCCTAGAGTTGCTTTGTTCTTAACGAATGTCATTTCCCTTAGGGATCTATAAATCTATATTTGAATTGTGTTTCTACTTGATAGTTAAATAAGTAACTATCAAATCTTGGCTAAAATATAGCTTTGGAAATATATAGGAGAAATACATGAGTTATATAGCACAATCATCTTTGACGATGTTGTACTGTGCATATAAATCTCGTCTCGTTCTCGTAGGGTAAATGATAGAGAGATCCATCCACTTAAACGGTTAGGGAGTGATCCCCATTTCTATTTATAGTTTGTTTATTTCTAAAAGAACCGGGGTTGAGTTTACTGAAAACTATCAAATGTTATTTCGAAGAGACTGGGATCGGATGAATTATCTGAAAACCACTTTGACTCAACTCAAGCCTCATCAACTGGGGTGCTGATATATTAGAGCGTATCATCACCTTTCTAGATATGGATTCATTTTATGGATTTGGCTAGAGCTCTCCATAAAGGTTGTAAAACAAGCGGGGTGATGATATTCAGTGCTATCTGGGAAGGGGTAGACCAGTTCTATGAGTTTGGGTGCAAGATGTTATTGTTGATCTTGGTACATTTTTCTAGAGGGGTACCATGACAGGCGATACCCTAGTAACATTGTCATTGGCGGAATCCACTCTCCAATATGTGCCTTTACGATTTTAGTTGTATACCTATTATGCTAAAATTTAATCATTGTAACAATTTCGGCTATGATTAATATGTATTTGTATTTTAGAAATTATTATATTATTAGAGGATTTCCTATAAAATATTTTGGCTATCGTAAGGTAAAAACCCATTCGTGTTTATGTAGGGATTGATCTTACAAGATACCTTTATTTTTGAAATGTTTTCATAACTTTAAAATATATTTGAGGTGTGTTTCTCACGTTGATTTACTAGACTAGTCTGGGCGTTTTTTTATAATGTTTCGGTCAGACCGAGCATATTTACAGATCTAATTTGGATGCTTTAGAGCTTTCAGGAGACTATCTGGAGGCCTCAAGATGTATTCATGTATATTCTATTTTTCCACTATTTTTTGGTGTATTTATCAGCAATTGTGAGGATAGGTAGTTATAAATGTCAAGGCTGATGTTTTATTTAGCATACTCTGATTGATGTCTATATGTTATTACATTTTTTTTGGTAAAGATCTATTGCATATTATATTTTACTCGTTACGTGTTGAAATTCTATTCTTTATTTTCTTTCTTTTCCCCAATAGTTTGCCTTTCTGGTATTCGGATGTTCGGCACGTGAATACCATGGATGAATTAGTGTCGACTTCTTAGGATCGAAAAGATGGGTCGTTATATGAAAAGTAAGTGTATTGACTTCAAATGTATGTTGGACACAATTCTAGAGAAAAACAAGTTACGTCGATCGACAAGACGTTTGCATATGGCATAAGAAATACGTGCTGGAGTGGAGGAAGAAGAAAAATGTACTTGAGTGGAGGTAGAAGAAACACATACAGGAGTGGAGGAAGCACATACAAGAGTGGAGGAAACCCATACAATAGGCGGAGAAGTTGAACAACAATGGCCTACATGGAGTGAAGGTGAACAACAATTTGCATATGGTAGACAATCTCTAGAGCAACAACAAGAATTTAATGGAAGGGGGTATAACAACAACAAGAGGAGTTAATTTTCAGTTACACTCTACAATAAGAAATTCCTACTTCGACTCTAGACTAATCGCAAAGTTCACAATTAATCATGTATAAAAGGAAGAAGAAAAAAGATCACACCGCTTAAAATTAGAAGGCTTAAGGAATAAGTTGTTTTGATATGGTATATTGTTGTTATGGCGTTGATATGTTGAAATTTTGGGTTGATGTGTTGATCTTTATATAAGTTCAAATGGTATGTTTTGTTTAATTTGATATTTGGATGATATGTTGATGTCTATTTTGATGTTTTGTTGATATGTTGATGGTATACAGTCATGATATTATAAATGTTGAGATTGGTGTGGATATATATTATTATGATGGTCTTATATATGATGATATATTGGTGTTATATATTGGTGTGGATATTCGTAACTCTCTATTTTTTTAAGGTCTGAAACTGTACTTGCGCATTTATGAAATGCACAAGCGTTATTTTCAAATAAAGCCTGCACATTTTTGAAATGCGCAAGCTTTATTCGAAAATAAAGCATGCACATTTCATATATGGGCAAGTACATTTAAGACCCCAAAAAAACAGAGAGCTGCCAATACCAATATAACACCCTACATCACCAACATAACCAATATAACACCATATGTCACCAATATTATCAATAAAACACCGTATATCACAATGTAAACAATATAACAAATATAACACCATATATCACCAATATAACACCCTATATCACCAATATAACTAATACAAAACCCCATATCACCGGTATAACCAATATAACATGATTTATCACTAATATAACCAATATAACACCATAACTCGCCAATATAACCAATATCACAACACAACCATATCATAACATAACCAACATAAAAATAGAAAACAAGTCTATAGTTCATGAATTCATACATAGAAAACAACTTAACAAGTACAAGATCTATTTTTATGACCTAAAGCACCACATTTACTACATCTATTCTGCCCGGATGATGATGGATCCATGAAACCTTTTATTCGAGCTGATCGTCGACATCTGGAATTTTTGTGCATTGGTAGTAGATGTATAATAGGACCTTCATAGATATCTAAATGACAACTATCTGATATAAGGTGGAATAAAGGAGCATAAGCTGTAATATACATAGAAATTGTGTACCACATTGATACTAAGTCAAAATAACCTCTATTCGGACCATGAGTCACGTGGACATGCTACTAAAGAAATGGGGCATGAAAAATGATCTAAATTTGGCATGTTGCATGAACACTTGGCTACATTACCATCGGTATCGTATAATCCAGCGTATGGACATCTTTCACTTGAAATTCTGTTATGTTATATCTCTCTATATACAAAGTCTTGATTCTTCCATTCTGTTTTTTGCTAGTGCTTCCCACTTCGGCATCAAATGGGACATCTATTCTTCTCCTTGAGTTCGATATTCATAAAAATAATGGTTTAAACGATGAAAAGTCCCTACAACCAATGATCTAACAGGTAAATTCCTTGTTCCTTTCAACACACCGTCAAAGCTTTCAAAAACATTCGTTGTCATCATATTGAATCTTATGCCACCATCATGACAAAGAATCCAACTTGGTTCCTAATCTCTCAAACTTTTTTCAATCCATGCATCGCCTTGTGGATTTACAGTCTTCAATTGTTTTCTTAGTTCAGTATATTTTACAACCTTTGAAGCTGTCTGTAACGATCCCGGATTTTTATTGAATTTAAATTGATAATTAATTTAATTTTTGAATAAAAAATTGTGAAATTAATCGATAATTAATATAAGATTCTGAATTAATTGAGAATTAACCTGGATATTTGAAAATAAATATTTATATAAAATAATTTTCAATGATGTTTAAAGTTAAATTCTATACTTTATAATATAAAATATGTGTTTTATTTTATCAAAGTATAAGTAAGTTTTAAAAACAATTTCTTTAGAAGTTAAATATCTATATATATAGGAATGTAAAATGTAAAAGAAATAAAATATAAATATATATGTATATAGAGAAATATGATAATAATTATTAAAGTTAAAATAAATATTTAAATTAGAAATATAAATGGATATATATAAGATAAATTAAAATATAAATACATTAGAAAAATTCTAATATTATGATAAATATGGGATTTTATTTATATTACAAAGCAACAAGACTAAAGACAAGAAAAAATACATTCAAATATGAAAAAAAAGTGAAACAAGACAACAACAAATAAAATATAAATATGCTCAAATATGAAACAAATAAACATGTATATGAAGCTTACAAAGGAAGACACTAGTATATATACAAGTTTGAACAAAGATAAGTGTAGATTAGGAAAAGAAGATAAGTAAAAGCTTATAAAACAAGACAAAGTAATTAATGCCAAAATATCTTAGCACACAAATTTTATCTCTCAGCTGTAACCTTGTTTAATCAAAAAAAGAAAAAAAATCTTTGACCTGTGTTGTACAAAACAAAATGATAATATACCCTGTTGCACAAACAATCACCTTAAACTTCTTTCTATATATTACCTTCATTCCTAGTTCATTCATTCAAAGAAAAATTGAAGTAAACATCATATAAAACTTAAACAAAAATTTAATTTAAAACAACAATCTAACTCAATTCAAATCAATGACCAAATTGAAGACTTCAGCTAGCAATTTCAAAATCTGGTTCAACAAAGAGTTCTGTTTCATTTCTTCTGGAAGCCACTGCGGGTAAACAATTTTAAATTAGACTGAATATATTTAATTGTTGCTTGTTAAATCTGAGATCTGAAATTACTTTATTATGTATATATACATAAATCTCCCATGTGTATGAATATTAGTAGGTGTGAATGTTTGTTATGTTGAAACCATCTCTGTCTTTTTGTTTCAGAGCATCAAGCTTGATCAAAAACCCAAATATCAAGTCTTATGATCTTTGTTAGGCCGAACGATTTAAACTTGACATGTTTGTTTGATTATAAATTAGAGTTAACAATTTATTTCCAGCAAAATAAGTTTAAGATAGCTCTGAAACATCATAGTATAGATGAATTTGTTTATACATGATAAAATCAAATGAAATAGATTATTGAATCGAGTAGATATTTGGAATCGCCATTGAAAAATATGATTTTTTAAAACAAGAATTTTGATTTTTCATTAAGCACGTGAGGAGAAGTTTTGAGTTGATCACGAATTGGGTTTCGACCTAGTTCAGGCGATCGGAGGAGTTCCGGAGGGCGAGCTTTCGCGTAGAGGTGGAGAAGTGACTGAGGAGGCGAGGAAAAATACTCTGGTGATGGTCAGATGATTGTGGTGGTGGTGGCGAACATCTCAAATTCGTAAACCTAATTTTGGCAAGGCTTAAGTTTTCAATTCGTTAGTCACCTATGATTGATCGAGTGCAGCGAGTTTTTGGGTGATGGAAGCTGGGTTGTAGACGAGGTCGTGGTCGGAGTTGCATGAATTATGGTGGTCGGAGGGTCATGGACGGCGCGTTTACAGGTTTTGGGGTGAGTTTCTGTCTCGAGTTCCAGGTTTTGTTGGAGGACTCGATTTTGATTCGAGTTGCTGTGGTGGGTTTGGGTGATTGTGATCATACCTGGAGATGGTCGGTGATGTGTGAAGGCTGTCGAAGGTGGCTGGAGTTGGCCAGAGCCACGGTTCATGTGCACCATGCAGATGAATTCTGGTGAACTTGTTTTGTACAGAAGATTTGAAAATAGACTCGGGTTTTACTCGAGTTGTTCGAGTAGTTTACTCGAAGCATTGGGGGGGTCTGACTCGAAGCAAGTTTGGTTTGTCTCGGTTTAGTTTAGTCTGGGTATAAAGTTTTGTAAACCTGTCTGCAAATTTAAATTTAAAACAAATTTGAATGAATTTAAATTTGTAAGCTAGATGTAAACAAAGTTTAAATCTAGTATGAAGTAAGATTCAAATGGAACTTTGACTCTTAAAATTTTAAAATGAAATTTGGATTTTAAATTAAAGTTTTAAATCAAGATTTTAAAACAAAGTTTAAAATCAAAGTTTAAATCAATATTAAAATATGGATTCAAGTCTCTTTGAATCCAAATCTGGAAATTTAAATTAGTTTTAAATCTGAATGTGTTTTAAACAAGTTTAAATTAAATAGTTTTTAAAAGTATATTTGTTTTCAAACAAATGTTTAACTTGATTTTGATAAAATTCTTTTATAAAGGTTTTCTTAATTTTGAGTGAAAAGGTTAAATAAATTGTTTTAACTTGAATTTGCAAGTTAAAATGTAATGTATTTTAAAGCTTAAATTTTAAAGAAAAATTTAAGTAATTTAGTTAGAACTTTTCTTATATGGGTTTATAAGTTGATATTTAAATTTGGTTAATGTTTTAAATATATAATCATTTTGAATCTTAAATTCAAAATGAAATTTGAATCTAAATTTTGAAGTGTAATGCTTTAAATACACCTTAATGTTAATGAAGTCATCATTAAAGAAATGGATTACCTTAGAGATAATTAGGGTATAAAAAATGATTTAAATGAATAAGATAATTAAGGAATGACTTAGTTATTTAATTTATGAATTAATGAATTAGACTAATTTATAATTAGAGATTAATTAAGAAAGTAATTAAAGAATTGTTAATAGTTAATGAAGGTCATTAGTTAAAAAAATTTAAATAATTAATTAATGTGATTAATTTTGATAATTAATTAGATTAATTAATTAATGATAATCATTATGATATTGTGTAAGTGCAATTACTTTATGGTAAGTAATTAAAGGTTTAATTTCTTTAAATAATTAATTAAGGGGTTGATTAATTATGTGATTGGTTTAAAGGTTAATTTAATTGATATGATTAATTAAGAATAATTTAATTAATTAAGATGATTGATTAATTAATTTATATCAAAAGTTTTGTAATTAATTAATCAGGATTGGATAATAAATTCATAAGTAATTAATTTGATTGGAAACAAATTGAATTAATTAATCCTACTTATAAATGATTATTGAATGATTAACCTTACTTATGAATGATTGTATTGTATGAGATGCCATGAATTGACTGTCCTATCTGATCTGTGTTATTTTGTTCTGTGAATTGAGCTGTGTGAACTTTATTCATTTATTTATGATACATTTGTTACTAATCTGTGGTCTGTGAATGAAGATAAGCGTTATAGTTATACAGCTTATCAACTATACTTCTGTGTTTTGATCTTGACGATGATGTTATTGCACCATTGCGTTAAACCCATGGACCACACCATACACACACAAATATGGATTTCACGAGGAAATCGATTAAGTCACAGATTTTTCAAATGATTTTTTAATAGACAATTTGAATTCAAACGGTTTGGAAATGGAATCAGGTTGAATGTGAAAAGATTTTGAAATGAAATTTCAAGATAAAATTTATTTTTGAATAACTTGATTACGCCTTGAAGTTTAAATAATTTGATTTAAATTTGAATTCAAAAATTTGAAATTGAATTCTATGATTTGAAACTAGAGATTAAAGATGTTATACAAGTTATATATGGGTTAAACCATTTTAAATATATTGAATTGGGAATTTTAATTTAAATTCAAAGGCTTTAACTCGTGCAAATTTAATTGGATTCTTCTGAAGTGAAAACGATTTGTTTTCAAATAATAAAAGCATTCACGTAAGAAATGGATTTCCAATTTGTGTTAAAAGGGATTTTTGAAATAAAAATAGTTTTCCAAGTTATGGAAACAGTTTAAAAGCTATAAGTTAAATCTTTGTAACTAAAGATTTAAATGAGTTATCCAATTGAAATGGAAATTATTTTGGAATCTGTAAATGGATCCTTGTGAAACTGGGTGAATTTTGTGAAATAAGTCTTTTAGTTTAAAAGATTTGAAATGGTAATTTGTTTAACCATTCAAAAAGAAAGATTTTGGATTTTATTAGTCGCGACTTAACTGAAATCCCATATCCATATGTTTTGAAATATTGCGCTCATTATTCGGTTTAGCCGGGAGAGGACCTTGTGTCATATAACCCATTCTGAATAATGATACGTCGTTATGGATTGCATTAAAGACCGGTGGTGAAGACCGGGTATGTGTGAGAACGATAGGATAACCATCGATTGACTCTGCACTGAGTAGCTCCGGTATAGAGTTTTCCCTAAGTGATGGGAAGTCCGATCGGGATTGTGAATACCCGGATTTGGAAGGCTTCTTATTAAGTGCCTTCGGTTCTGTTCAAACCTAAGACAGACTTGTATGGTTGTATGTCTGACACTACACTTTGAGATATAAAGCAGATTTCTTTCAAATACATATCTGTTGGTGGCGGAGAATTTATTCTCTTAGCTTAGCACCCTTCTCTAAGACAAACGAGCTCAGAGGTTACGTAGTTAAAGGTTATCAGTGATATACTCCCAATTTGGTAGTGTGGCATGTTGAGTGTTGCTGTGTGTTAATGATCATTTGTGATCAAAGCATGGTTTTTGTATAAAGCGTAGCTTTGTGGACGAGACTGCTTCAGGACCTCACACCTCGGAAATGGTCGAAACAGGAAAGATGCGGCAAGGTTATGAGGGTCGCGCCTTTTAGGGTGTGTCATTCCCTTCTGGTAAAGGGTGGTATCATGGTATGGAGCCCAGATATTTACTTGTGTGGTGGGCTTCAATCTCATTTTCTGTGCGGTTGTTGCTTTGTGGTTTAGAGGCGCCTCGGATAAAGGTCCCAAAGGACCGGGGGGTGGCATGCTCGAGAAGTAGTTACCTAATTACAGAGGTAACCCGACCTTGTGTTGGCAGAGATCCGGTTAGGTTCTCGGGACGTCCCGCCAGAGGCGTATCCATGGACAGTGGGAAGTTCCTTAGCCCGATCATTTGTTGGAAAATCCAAACGAAACAATACGCGCCTTGTACGGTTTTAGTTGTATAACCTGCCATGGAACGTGGCGGTAACCTGCTATTGAACATGGTAGCTATAGTAGGCATAAGTGCGAAATGCCTATGCTGGCTAAGATTAGTATTGTACTTTCGAAATGTTTTTCACTATGCACTAATAATAATATCAAAAATGGGTTTCGCATATCAAGCATTTTTTACTATCATAAGGAGAAATCTCCTCCAATTCTGCGTTTGCATGGTGTGTGCGGTGGGAGGCCTTATGGTAGTTTCATTTTTCAAAAAGCATTGCAGATTTCAATTTAAATTCTTTGTTGATTGTTTTAAAGACTACCTATTTTTGTTACTCACACCAGTCCCATGACTAACTCAGAGTTTATTGTTCCTTTCCTAAACTCTGGTGCCCACAATTTTCCACACGGGTAGTTTAGAGTTGGATTTTTCAGATAGTCAGGTTTAGTAGATTATCTGGAGCTAGTTGGGTCTATGGACGACCGGACAAGACTTGCTTATCTTGGTGACACGTGATTTGGGGTTCGAGCTATGTCTGGATTGATGCCTTGGAGATGGAGTTATCGTTTCGCTGTTGATATTATCTATTTCTTTTCCGTTGATATTCCTTATATCTCTGATAGTATTGATATCTATTGTATCATATTATATCATATGTTGTATCTGTCATTGTATCAATGTTATATATACTGATATTCTTTTCCTCCGTTGTGTTGTACATAATGGTGTTATAAGCTCCGGCGAACCAGATTCGACGTTTGAATCTGCGGCATTGGGATATGAGTGTCGTATTCGGTGCCGATTTTCAAAGGTCGAGTCAGGGCCACTACACCGTCGCACATCATGTATCAAATTATGAAGCTCACCCGAACCAAATCCGGCTTCCTTGAAATTTGCTTTTATATGCAAAATACAATATCGATGATGATGTTCGATACACTAAGCTTCTTTGAGCGAACGTAGAATTCCTTTCATATGATTTGAGTTAAATGTAATACATCGGTTACCTACAGAAGGAATATAATTCCATATGCAACAAATAAACCAACTCCAAGTTTATCAAGACTCTGTTTGCAAATAGCAAAGGCTATTGGAAAAGGACCTTGATTTGCATCTACATCAATAGCTACAAGTAATGTACCAAGATATATTCTATATAAATGAGTGCCATTAATAGAAAGTACAGGTCGATGGTGTGCGAAACCATTGACTAGTGGTTCGAAAGCCCAAAAAGCACTATCAAAAGCACTACAAGTGTGAATAACATCATATACAATTCCAGGATTGCTTTTTCACTATGCTAAGATATTTTAGAAATTCTGCATATGATGATCCCCAATCTCTATAAATTATTGCAACCGCTTTGTATAGTCCATGACAAGTTTGAGAATAACTTACGTTTGTATGAAACATATTTGACGTTGTCTCTTAAACTGTTCTTGCAGCCATATTTGTTTCAAATTTAATTAAGGGAAGTATTTCGCTACAATAAACTTTGATGTTGTTGGTCGATGGTTTGAGTTCGCAGTTGCATTTAAATAAGTGTGATTCCAACCATATGTTTTTATTTTCCACCAATTTCGAGATTTTCTCACCAATAGGCTAGCATGCCTCTCTAAGGACATTCTCCTCCACATCATATCGAAACATATATTGATTTGAATGCGGTCACCACTTGAATGAAGCTAAACATTTGATTGTCCATTCATATAATTGTTCAATAAGTTTCTCTTTATCTTCCAAACACTTCCACTTCTAACTGAAAATTATCCATAATTGATTTCGCCATCATTGTTGCAGTACAAAAATCATTAGCTAAGGAATCTCCATATGTAATTTGCTCTTTATCAACATTTATATCATCAACCTATTGATTATCTTTATATACGATTGCATCCTTTTTAACCTCCATGTTATCGACTCAAGCTCTGTCTACATCATCCACACAAGCTTCCTGCATTCTATCCAATTACACTTCGTTATCGTTTGCATTACCAACGTAATCGTCGTCGTCAGCACGACCAATGAATGCTTCTTCCGCTAGATTCTTCTAGAATTACAAGTACAAATAATCATGATAAGAGTAAATTGTGTGAAGGTAATTCAAAATGGAAATACTGTGATAAAATACTATTCACTTTGAAACTGTTTGAGATTGATTTGGATATATAAAGTTATGATCTATATGTTGTGCTTGACTAGATGATATTCCAACCATTTCGCCATATCTATTTAATAAATTTATAAACTCTCTGCCATAATGAGTTGTCATATAAGAAGGATGTGCCAAATATTGTGTTTCTTAAAATTTTGTAGTAGGTAAAGGATCTTCGATTGAAATTGTAGACTGATGTGTTCCTACCATAACAACATGTTTTTTTTCATAACACAAATTTATATAACTCTCATTGTGACGCCCCACCTCTATACCTACGCTAGCCAAGGACACTACAGGGTAATGTCGTCAACTAACACGGAGAATAAGGCTGGTTAGGAGCGACCATCTATAGCCTTTCTCTAACCGTCTATTGAATACATCGACGATAGACATACCAAGCAGGTCGACATACCCAATGAATACTTAAAACAAAAGCATAGGTGGTTGGAGGATCTATCAGAACAGAATATAACAACTCAAATGTAATATACATCACAGAACAGTAGATCATCATATACACATATATTGATACATAACAGAGTTTACAAACTGATACATGTCAAGTTGTATAGCAAACCACAATATACAGACGAATTCAAAATAATACATATATCAGAGTTACAACAAAAAGGGGCTATACAAAAAGCTTTAACAAAAAGAAGTTAGCGGAGTAGTCCATGCGGAAGCAAAATAGGCTAAGTCCAAATGCACCTAACCTGAAACATCACGGTCTGACCCGAGTATAAAATACACGGGTCAGTCTAGCTAAACAAATCAGTTAGATAAACTGAACAACAATAACCTGCAAGGTCACAGTGTATAATAAATATCTCTAAAAGAGATAACACAATCATCTAACAAAAGATGAATCATACCATAACAACCCTCATATCATCGGCAACTCATAGAAACAAAGGATAGGAATATCCCAAAACAAGCCATAAAGGCTAATAACAAATACCAATGAAGGTAACACAAGTTCCACAAGGTAATCGCTACATATCATGCGGCTCAAAAAGACCAACACCGAAGGGAAATACCTAGGGAATATACATATCAATGAAACATCATAAAATTTTGCACGTGCTCAGTACTGTATAAACAAGGATCCATGAGCCCGAAGACTCCAAACCCAAATATCACTCGAGCGGCTCATAAAGACCTAACTCCGAAAACGATACAATAGGGCAACAAACCCGAAGGCACAAACCCGAAGGTACAAACCCGAAGGCAACATACCCGAAGGCAACAAACCTGAAGGTGCAAACCCGAAGGCAACACACCCGAAGGCAACAAACCGTAGTGGTGAAGGTCCGGAGGCCCAGTACTGGACACCACTAACTGGCGGAATGTGTCGTAACTCTCCAAAAGGAATCCGAAAAGTGGTAACGTGAGTCCCATAACCACTCGTTCGCACTAAACGGCTTACTATCCGTTAGTTAATTTCACACTCAAAGCAATACAAAGTTTACCTCGTTTCATCGGTAAACCAGACCAAAAGGTCAAAACGATCAATCGAATAGGTTGGAGACTAATCGGAAAGACAAACGCATGGATTCATGGTCCGTATTTTACCTAACCGTTTAATCTCCCTTCCACTCTGCTCGAAGTGCGAAATCGTGTGTGTTTAAATAGAATTTATAAATTGGAGAAACAAGCTTTTAATATAATTTTAGAAGATTATTTATAAAAACCCGTGAATGAAGTCAAAAATAAGTTATCAAAACCAAAGATGCAATAACAACCACTAAGAACCAACTTGAATCGATAAAATTTGGAAAACACGCAAAAAGGAAAAAATAGGCAAAACAGTAGCAGGTCGGTCGACCGGCTACAGGGCTCGGTCGGCTGGCCATAAGCGGAAAAAAATGCTCGGGGTAGCAGGTCGGTCGACCGGACAGGGTTTTCGGTTGGTCGGCCCTGCAACCTGGGTTGTTTCCATCCTACCCAAATGATGAGCAAATTTCTCCCAATTTTGCAATCGGACGATTAATGGCACTAAGGGTTTATACCAACGACAACCCGGCATATATGCACTTCGATTCATCACCAAAACAAGAGCAAAACATCCATAAGAGAATGTTTATAAAAATTTGACTTTGAAACTCAAGAATTGGAATATTCATAAAATTAATCCAATAAAAAATCAAATGCATATGAATAAGTAATAGGAATTCATACCCCTTACCCATGAAACCAAGAGAAGTAGATGTGAGTTCAAAACTCACCTTTTTTACACACAAACAAAGATGAGAAGCACAAACACAAGAAGGAGATTAACTACTCTTCACTTCACTCTACTAGCTTCAATCTAAGAATAAAACACATATTTTCCAAAGTTAGGTTTAGGAAAACTTTCTGAAATTGAAGAGGAGAAGAGTTGCAGAAGATGAAGAAAAGCTTACCAACACCTTCTCTTTGATTTTGGAGCAAGAATTCAAGTTGCAAGAAGAACTAGAGCTTGGAATTTCTAATTCCTCTTCCTTTCCCCCATTTTCAGTTTTAGCTTAAGTTTGGAGGTGAAAATGAGTGAATGGGGAAGAGAGGGACTGAGTTTGGATATTTAGTTAGCTAGTGGGCTGAACCCAAACCCAAAACCCAACTAGAAAAAGTAGCAAAATTCAACTTACTCCAAATATATCAAAGCTTATACTCAAAAAGATCGCAAATGCCATTTTGAACTTAATGGAGGTGGTTTCGAGTCCTAATTTGGATGTTTGCAAAAAAGTAACATTTCGGACCTAAAAATCCGACTAACGGCACTATATTTAAATGAAACATTTAAATATAAAATTGTTAAATATGCGGGTTGTTACAGATCACCCCTCCTTACAAAATTTCGTCCCCGCAATTCCTAGAGACGATACTTGTAACAACTACATATATGCAACATTCAAAAGAAAAGGAAATAAGCTTAAGACGAAAAGATATTCTCACCATTCCCAAGCAAATATAGAAAACCCGGATAAGATTGTCGATATACTCTCTGGTTTTGCCAAGTACAGTCATTGGGATTAGCGGACCATTGAACTTTAACGAGCGACACGTCCTTGTTTTGAAGGTGTCGCACCTCCATGTCAAGTACGCGAATAGGTTGCTGTACAACAGATAAGTCCGGTGAGACCTCCAGCTCTTGCAAATCAGGAGAAGTAATAACAGAATCCGACTCCCGAAGACACTTCCGAAGTTGAGAGACGTGAAACACGTCATGAATGCCAGATAAATGAGCTGGAAGTGAAACTCTATAAGCCATAGGGCCAATACGTTCAGTAATAGAAAATGGTCCTATAAAGCGAGGAGCCAATTTCCCAGTCGTACTGAAACGCATAACCCCCTTCAAAGGAGAAACACGAACAAAGACAAGATCACCAACTGAGATTTCGAGAGGCTTCCTACGGCTGTCCGCGTAGGATTTCTGGCGGCTCTGTGCCTTTTTCATTCTCAACCGAATAAGATCAATCTTCTCGGAAGAATCCCGAACAAAATCTGGGCCAAGAATAAGCTTCTCCCCAGATTCCAACCAACAAGAAGGTGATCGACATGGCCTTCCATATAAAGCTTCGAAAGGAGCCATACCGATACTAGACTGAAAACTATTATTGTAGGAGAACTCTACAAGAGGTAGGTGATCCTCCCAACTACCACCGAAATCAAAAATACAAATACGGAGAAGATCTTCCAAGATACGATTTACCCGTTCAGTCTGTCCGTCAGACTACGGATGATAAGCTGTGCTGAAATTAAGCTCTGTTCCCAAAGCTTACTGAAGACTCTTCCAAAAATGACTTGTGAATAAGGGATCATGATCACTCACAATAGAACTAGGAACACCGTGAAGTCTCACGATTTCCTTGACATACAACTTAGCCAAATGCGAAGCAGTCCTATTAGACTTAATAGGAATAAAATGAGCAGTTTTAGAGAGGCGATCAACAATAACCCAGATACTAGAATGGCCTGATCTCGAACGAGGTAGGCCGTCAATGAAATCCATAGAAATCTGATCCCATTTCCACAATGGAATCTCTAGAGGCTGAAGAAGACCCAAAGGACGTTGATGTTCGGCCATAAAACGCTGACAAGTTATGCAATTACTCACATAACTCGCCACATCACGCTTCATGCCTTCCCAATAATAAAGACGACGCATATCCGCATACATCTTACTACTACCAGGATGAATGGTATACTTAGAACGGTGACAGTCATCAAGAATGTCATGTTTGACTACAAAATCAGAAGGCACAAAAAGACGGTTCTTCTTGCGAAGACACCCATGAGAATCAATGCCAAAATCCAGCAAGGCCTCATCACAGGATCCAGACTCACAAAGCTGAATAAGATGCAACAAATCAGGATCACGCCGTTGGGCATTGGCAATACGATCCAATAAAATGGGTCGAGCTCCTAAACTAAATAATAGAATAGGAGAATCAGAAGATGAACCTCGATCACGAATTTCACAAAAAGATAGAGTCTCAAGAACATCCCATTCGGAAAACATCATAGAAATAACAGCCGAATGTTTGCGACTAAGCGCATCAGCAACACGATTACCCTTACCAGGGGTATACTGGATATCAAAGTCATAAGAAGCAAGAAACTCGAGCCAATGCTGTTGTCTCATATTGAGTTCCTTCTGAGTGAACAAATACTTCAAGGATTTATGATCGGTATGGAGAATGAAGCGCACGCGCAATAAATAGTATCGCCAAATCTTCAAGGCAAAGACAATGGCGGCTAACTCAAGATCATGAGTGGCATAGCGAACTTCATTCGGACGCAGTTGCCTAGAAGCATAAGCAACTACCCGATCCTTCTGCATAAGAACAGCACCGAAACCACTACCACAAGCATCGGTGTAGACAACAAGATCATGGTTCCCCTCGGGAACTACAAGAATAGGATCATTAGTGAGAAGTTCCTTCAATGTCTGAAAGGAAGCTTCACACTTGTCAGACCAAATAAAACGAATGCCTTTCCGAGTAAGGCTGGTTAGAGGAAGCACAACATGGGAAAAATCCTTAATGAACCTACGGTAATAACCCGCCAATCCAAGGAAACTAAGAATCTTATGAACATTCTCAGGCCTCTTCCAATTCTGGATGGCTTCGATCTTTGAGGGATCGACAGAAATGCCATCGGAAGATACAACATGGCCTAAGAACATAACCCTATTCTCCCTAAAATGGCACTTGGAGAATTTGGCTCTAAGCTGATGATGACGGAGAGTACTCAAGACAATTCTCAAGTGATTAACATGCTCAGCTTCAGACTTAGAATAAATAAGGATATCATCAATGAAGACAAGGACGAACTTATTGAGATATTCCCAGAATACTCGATTCATAAGATCAACAAAAAAAGCAGGAGCGTTCGTCAAACCGAACGGCATAACGAGCCACTCAAAAGAACCATAACGAGTGCGGAAAGCGGTAAGAGGTATGCTATCCTCCGCGACTCGTAATTGATGAAAACCTGTGGCAAGGTCAAGCTGAGAAAAGACCATAGCACCACACAATAGATCGAACATATCATTGATCCTAGGCAATGGATACCTATTCCTAATGGTTAAATCGTTAAGTTTGCGATAGTCAATGCAAAGCCTAAGAGTTCCATCGGATGTCTTCACGAAGACGACCGCCGATCCCCATGGAGAAAAACTGGACTGAATCAACTGCTTGGACTCAAGCTCTAAAAGCAGCTCCTTGAGTTCCTTATTTTCCTTTGTAGACATCCTCATGGGAGGACGACTAACTGGTTGCGCGCCTGGAATGAGATCAATGCGGAACTCAATTTCCCGCTTGGGTGGCAAACCCGAAACAGGTATAAAAACATCAGAAAAGTCACAAGCAATAGGGATACAAGATATATCATCATCATCTCGTGAGTCAAGAGAACATAAAGCCATTTCGGAATTATCCACACCCCGAAGAACAAGAAATAACTGAGTAGGCGAATCCGGATGTCGAACATACAGAATTCTCTCCGAACAAATAATCCTGGCGTCATATCTCACTAGCCAGTGCATTCCCAAAATCATATCAAATCCCAGACAATAAATAACATGAAGATTCGCACGAAAAGAAAAACCACATAAAACAATCTCAACATCATCACAAAGCATGCTAAGGGTCGCGGATCCCCTAATAGGATTCACAATCCTTAAAGAAGTAACCAAACAAAAAACATCCAAAGATAAATCATCGACGAGCTTCTTCGATACGAAGGAATGTGAAGCACCCGTATCGAAAAGAACTTGTATACTATAATCATGAAATAAAATAGAACCTTCCAAAATAGATGGAGATATACCTTTGGGCTGAGAAGGACCTTCAGAAGCCTTAGCAGCATAAAGCTTGCTAGACTTGGCACCAGCCGGAACAGTAGGGCAAGTGGAAACATGATGACCTTCCTTCTTGCGATAACGGCAGAAGTGAGGCTTGGAACAAGCTCGAATAATATGATCGGGAGAACCACAATTGAAACACTTCCAAACGAAAGGTGTTCCAGAAGACTGAGGCTGAAAGCTAGAACCACCAGTCTTCTTCTTCTTAGAAGGAAAAGACCTGGACTTCTGGAATGGAAACTGCTTCTTATTGGGGTTCTTGGAAACCTCAACATCCTTACTACTATCACCTCCTTCTCGATGGTCTCGAGATGAAGCGTAGAATCAACCAACTCCTCAAAAGAAAGCTTAAGCTGGAGCAACAAAAACTTCTTATGATACTTCTTAAGACCAGAGACAAACTTCAAATTCTTCTTATAAGAAGTGCTAATGAATTCAAGACCATACTTAGATAAAGCCTCGAATGATGCAATATACTCAGAAATAGAAGATTTCCCTTGCTTCAACTGAAGGAAGCGACGGGTCAATAAAACTTTTTCAGATTCAGGAACGAACTTGAGTTCAAATCGCTCCCAAAACTGAGTCCAAGAAAGAGTAGATTCATCAATTTCGGCTACAAGAAGCTCATACCAATCAAGAGCACGCTCTTGTAATAAGCTAGAAGTTACAAGAACCCTATCATGGTCAGAAAGATCCATGCGAGAGAAAATACGCTCGCACGTGTGAAACCAAGCTTGGACTTCAAGAACAGAATCGGAACCCTTAAACGGCTTTCCTCTAAGATGAGAAAAATCACTGCATAGACGTGCAAAGGCAGACTTGCGAGGTGAAGAAACTCGAGGAGGAACTGGAGGCTGAGTGCTCCTAAACAACTCCAAAAACTGATCGGCAGACATATAAACGCCATCCGAATGTGAGCCACTGGATTGCCCAGCATCCGAACGTCGTCCCCTGCCTCTTCCAGCCATACGCTGAAAGTAAAGATAAGAACAAGATTATTCACAAGGTAGATATCGTTAATTCAAATGTGGAATACTACGGAACAAAATGCATTCCTAGACGTATTCCCACATTCTATCTAACCTTGATGGTAGAAGGAATAGAGAGACACGATGATTCAAAGATTTGTATCACTTATACGCTTTGATGTACCGGAATATGTGCACCTATTCTGTGTTTATCATATTTTGTTCTAAACCTCGCTCTGATACCAAACTGTGACGCCCCACCTCTATACCCACGCTAGCCAAGGACACTACAGGGTAATGCCGTCAACTAACACGGAGAATAAGGCTGGTTAGGAGCGACCATCTATAGCCTTTCTCTAACTGTCTATTGAATACATCGACAATGGACATGCCAAGCAGGTCGACATACCCAATGAATAATTAAAACAAAACCATAGGTGGTTGGAGGATCTATAAGAACAGAATATAACAACTCAAATGTAATATGCATCACAGAACAGTAGATCATCATATACACATATATTGATACGTAACAGAGTTTACAAACTGATACACGTCAAGTGGTATAGCAAACCACAATATACAGACGAATTCAAAATAATACATATATCTACAACAAAAAGGGACTATACAAAAAGCTTTAACAAAAAGAAGTTAGCGGAGTAGTCCATGTGGAAGCAAAATAGGCTAAGTTCAAATGCATCTAACTTGAAACATCTCGGTCTGACCCGAGTATAAAATACACGGGTCAATCTAGCTAAACAATCAGTTAGATAAACTGAACAACAATAACCTGCAAGGTCACAATGTATAACAAATATCTCTAAAAGAGATAAAATAATCATCTAAAAAAGGATGAATCATATCATAACAAGCCTCATATCATCGGCAACTCACAGAAACAAAGGATAGGAATATCCTAAAACAAGCCATAAAGGCGAATAACAAATACCAATGAAGGTAACACATGTTCCACAAGGTAATCGCTACATATCATGCGGCTCAAAAAGACCAACACCGAAGGGCAATACCTAGGGAATATACATATCAATGAAACATCATAAAATTTTGCACGTGCTCAGTACTGTATAAACAAGGATCCATGAGCCCGAAGACTCCAAACCCCAATATCACTCGAGCGGCTCATAAAGACCTAACTCTGAAAGCGATACAATAGGGCAACAAACCCGAAGGCACAAACCCGAAGGTACAAACCCGAAGGCAACATACCCGAAGGCAACAAACCTGAAGGTGCAAACCCGAAGGCAACACAGCCGAAGGCAACAAACCGTAGTGGTGAAGGTCTGGAGGCCCAGTACTGGACACCACTTACTGGCGGAATGTGTCATAACTCTCAAAAAGGAATCCGAAAAGTGGTAACGTGAGTTCCATAACCACTCGTTCGCACTAAACGACTTACTATCCGTTAGTTAATTTCACACTCAAAGCAGTACAAAGTTTACCTCGTTTCATCGGTAAACCAGACCAAAAGGTCAAAATGATCAATCGAATAGGTCGGGGACTAATCGGAAAGACAAACGCATGGATTCATGGTCCGTGTTTTACCTAACCATTTAATCTCCCTTCCACTCCGCTCGAAGTGTGAAATCGTGTGTGTTTAAATAGAATTTATAAATTGGAGAAACAAGCTTTTAATATAATTTCAAAAGATTATTTATAAAAACCCGTGAATGAAGTCAAAAATAAGTTATCAAAACCAAAGATGCAATAACAACCACTAAGAACCAACTTGAATCGATAAAATTTGGAAAACACGCAAAAAGGCAAAAATAGGCAAAACAGCAGCAGGTCGGTCGGCCAGCTATAGGGCTCGGTCCGCTGGCCAGAAGCAGAAAAAAATGCTCGGGGTAGCAGGTCGGTCGACCGGACAGTGTTTTCGGTCGGCCGGCCCTGCAACCTGGGCTGTTTCCACCCTACCCAAATGATGTGAAATTTTCTCCCAATTTTACAACCGGACGATTAATGGCACTAAGGGTTTATACCAACGACAACCCGGCCTACATGCACTTCGATTCATCACCAAAACAAGAGCAAAACATCCATAAGAGAATGTTCATAAAAATTTGACTTTGAAACTCAAGAATTGGAATATTCATAAAACCAATCCAATCAAAAATGAAATGCTATGAATAAGTAATAGGAATTCATACCCCTCACCCATGAAATCAAGAGAAGTAGATGTGAGTTCAAAACTCACATTTTTCACACACAAACAAAGATGAGAAGCACAAACACAAGAAGGAGATTAACTACTTTTCACTTCACTCTACAAGCTTCAATCTAAGAATAAAACACATATTTCCCAAAGTTAGGTTTAGGAAAACTTTCTGAAATTGAAGAGGAGTAGAGTTGGAGAAGATGAAGAAAAGCTTACCAACACCTTCTCTTTGATTTTGGAGCAAGAATTCAAGTTGCAAGAAGAACTAGGGCTTGGACTTTCTAATTCCTCTTCATTTCCCCCATTTTTAGTTTTAGCTTAAGTTTGGAGGTGAAAATGAGTGAATGGGGAAGAGAGGGACTGAGTTGGATATTTAGTTAGCTAGTGGGCTGAACCCAAAACCCAACTAGAAAAAGTAGCAAAATTCAACTTACTCCAAACATATCAAAGCTTATACTCAAAAAGATCGCAAACGCCATTTTGAACTCAATGGACGTGGTTTCGAGTTCTAATTGGCCGTTTGCAAAAAAGTAACATTTCGGACCTAAAAATCCGACTGACGACACTACATTTAAATATAAAATCTTTAATTATGCGGGTTGTTACACTCATTCCAACAAAAAATGTTGGATTTATGTCATCATCATTTTCCAGATCAATAGAAAAATAACCATCATTTCTAACCCATTTCACTATTGATTTTAAATCCTATTTGAGAGGTTGCCTTCTATCGCTTCATATACATGTTGTTTAAGCTATATAAAACTATAATATTTTTTATTTTATTTTTGATCCTTTACATTTACCACCAACATAGCTAGGTTTACCGCCTTCATCAACCAAAAATTCTCCATTGTAGTAAGATATGGTTAGGACTGTTGGCATTATCTTTAAAAATATATATTAAAACTTTACATTGAAATTCTTGATTTTGTGAAAAACTCTAAACTAAAATTTAATAAATTAACACTTGATTTGCAAAGAAGATGATGTTTCCATAGACAATCTTCAACCAAAAGCAAGAAAAGTAAGATTCCTTAGACAAAATTAGAATAGCATAAGAATTTGGGAAGGAATAAATTAGGTTTTGGTGAAATGGAATGAGTAGAAGTGAAATAGGGAGAGAAAAGAGAGCTATTATTATTTCGAGCTTGAAATATAAATATGCAAATATATTATATAAACTTGTGCATTTATGGAATACGCAAGTGAATTTTTTTTTAAAAAAAATATAGCTTACGTATTCAATAAATAAGCAAGTTGTATAACCATTATCACTCTATGGTATCAAAATCAAAGTTCAATATAACACCATATATAATATAGTATACCACCAATATATTTCACATCGTAACCAAAATATTTCAGCAAAATAAACATGACTAGAGTTCAACATTACATTCCAACCCAACATCAAAATTGAAAACAAGTTTATAGTTCATTATTTCATACATAGAAAACAACTATTCACTTTTTATCTGATGCTCTCCTCGTGTATTGAAAGTTGAGGCAAAATGTCGGCCCAAACCAAATATTTTCCCTTATTTCACAATTTAGCCTTTTCTAACTGACTAACTACGATTTGCATTTCAAGGGCATTCATCTCCCCTAGCACACATTGAAGGACGACCCTGTCAAAATAATTACAGAAATCAACTTGATCAGGGTTAATCTTATGTACGTCCATAAAATCAAGGCCTCGCATTTGTTTTAGTCCTGCAAACAACAACTTCACACTTGACTCCGCAGTAAAAAAAAGTGGATACGTCGGTTACTCGATTGACATAGCAAGAACAACACGTTGATGATTAACTACTTCCTGACCAATACAAATTTGTTTACCTCGTCTTTGATTCACTAAAACTTTGCAGAAATGAGTCTCTAACCTTGATGTTCCACAATCCAATTTCTGTGGTAATTTATCAAATTGTGTCTCCAGAACATAATCAACTTCAATCTCAATGTGATCCAGCGTCGCATTACTTCTTTGCACTTCATTTTCATCATAATATTTCATCTATTTTTCATCATCAAACTCCCAATCATCCATGTCTTACTTCAAAATAAACTAAACAATAATAAAATACAAAATTTAACTAATAGAAAAACATGTTAAACAAATTTAATAAACAACTAGGATTAGATTAGCTCATTTACCTTGCAACGAATAAGACGCCTCAAACTATAGATTATTTTGATTCGAAATTGAAATTGGGAATTAGAATTGATTTGGAATTTTTACCTCCAATTTGCGAAGATAAAGAAAAGTTTTCCATTTTGCGATAAAACAACTAGTTATTTGAAAGTAAACAATGGATAATTTTGATTTGAGATTGAATTTGGAAAGCATAATGGGTTAGGTTAGAGATAGAGTTTGGGTTTAAGGTAGATGGAGAGGAAGAAGCGAAATTGGGAGAGTAAAAGGGGATACTATTAATTCGATGCTCGTAATAGTATTTGCGCATTCCATAAATGCGCTAATACAATGTACACACCTGCACATTTATAGAATGCGTAGGTTAATTTTAATTTTCAAAATATAACTTGTGCATTCCATAAATGTGCAAGCTATATGAAACCCATGTATATTTCTACAATAAGCTTTCATACGAGCCTATAGTTGTAATAGCTTATTTTTGCAAGCTCATTTTAAAAATTTATCCTAAAAGCAAAGCATGGAAATATACTGTGGCAAAAAATTATAATGACCCGCATTTTAGACACTTGAATTTGAATATTTAATTATTTTAAATATTGGGATATTAGTTTTATAAGTCAAACAAATTAAATTCAAGTATAAGGGTTATTTGAATATTGGAACAATGATTTAAACATCGAAATTATTTGAATAATTGAATCTTGAATTTAAATCGAATAAATGGATTTCAAAATCCTATCTAAATTCAATTTAAATAATAAACGATTAGTGCAAACTTTTAATTTTGAATTAAAGTGATTAAAATGGTTTAAATAATAATTCATTTTAATAAACATGTGAAATTATCATTCAGGACACTATCTCGGACTTTGACAAAACCAATGCCATTGAATATGAAATAATGGATTATTGTACGCCATCGAGTTTCGTGACTATCGGACATGTTGTATGACTATGCGGCCTCAAAATGCGCAATGAAAACAAAAGGAGAATTAAATATTGTATAATTGTTTATAAATATCCACCCTTAAGATATTTCCCTCATCACTTTCCCACTCTTCTCTTTTATAATTTCCTCTAAACTAAACAATACCCAGCTGGCTTCTTATTTCAATTGTTTCTAAAGCTCCGCTTAATGGAATCGGATGATGTTCGATCCATTAGCATCATGGAGGACAGAGCTTCATTCTGGAGTGTGTTGATTTGGGTACGGTGAGATTTGGAGTTGCTTGACTAGGAGTAGCTATGAATAGGGCATGGGTTGTCAGAGCTAAGGGTGGCAATTGATGAAGTGGATGGTAGATTAAGCTAGTGGAATGAAGAAGAGTTTGTGGATGTGATTTGAAGGGTTGTGGTACTTTGTACGTGATCGCGAGTTGGTGTTCATCGTTTACCGTGTCATGCTCGTGATGAAACAAAAGGGCCAGGGAGGAAATGGAAGGCATGGTTGAGTTCGTATTGGTGCGTGGGGTTGGTTGGTGGTGGTTTGGTGGTCTTGCTGTGGTCGAGGCGGAATGCGACTTTGCACAATGGTCGATTTAGGGCTTCAGGTGGATTCTGGTAGGCGCATGTGGAATGGACGACAAAGGGTTGAGGAAGACAGGTGTGAGGCGAGAAGTCGGATGGCGCGATCTGTTTTAGATTTAATTGAGTGTGTGTCGTGTCACTAGAAGTTCGTGCACGAATTTTAGGTTTCTTTGTATCTGTGTGCATGAACGGGATTGGGAAGAAGGAGGGAAGGATTAAGGTAAAGGGGATTAGTTTAAATTAAATTGATTTTGATGATTAGTTATATTATCTAATTCAAATTATTACAAAATCTGTATCTTGTTCATACGAGGTCTGATCGAGGCGTCATTTTTGTCATTGTGTTCGTATCGATATTATCTAAGTCATCATTTGGATTCGTCAAATTCAAAGCTTGTAGAATTTTAAACTAAAAGTCGAACGCTGCTCTATTTTAGTTGAAACAAGAACGCCTCAACGACAACTGAAATTTTGGTGAGTTAACTACCTCTCCAGGCCCACTTATGTTTTATATAAGTGTAAATATTTTTATTGATGCCTGTTTGTTCCTTGTTTGGATGATTTATTGCTTTATCGGTTGGTTTTGATTTATTTCCGCCCTTGGAGCAAATGACATTTTATATGTATCCACCTAGTAGCGGATGACCCATAATATATGATTATATATTATATATGATGCGGGGAAAGGTTGGAGGGATCCAACAGGATTTCTCACCATTGTTGGTTATATATACATACATATATATATATATATATATATATTTGTGTGTGTGTTTATATATATAAGCTGTTATACAGGGGGACAGGTTGGAGGGATCTAGTGGGATTCCTCACACTGTTGATTTTTGTATTCAATTATTGTGATATGTGATGTGTTGGATGCCTTATTTGATGACATGGACATGATTTCACTTATTTAGTGCTATAGTAGCAATAGGCCTTATTTTTAATATTTTAAAAAATTATAAAATAACAATTTTTGAATTGAAATGATTTTTAAACTGATACTTGACATAATACATGTTTTAATAATCATTTATAAATTACAAAAGGAGTTTACTGAAATGAAACAAAAACATGGTTTTTGGAATATTAATTTAACTGTTTTGTGAAGTATTTCTAAATATAGATTTTCTAACTATATTATGAATGTTTTAAAACTTAATAAATGAGTCCATTTTTATTATAAAGGAAATATAGTTTTAAAGACAGAAAATTATTGTCAAGGACAAAATTTCTCAGCATTTTAGCCTCAAGAACAGACCTTCAGTATTTTAGCCTGAAGGACAAATTTCTTTAGGTATCAGTTTGTAGTTATTGGTGGCAGTTTTGAAAGAATGTTTTTCCTTATGAACAATTTTGGAAGAATATTTGTCCTTATGAACAATTTTTAGAAGAATGTTTGTCTTTGTGGTTAAAATATTGAGGTCGTGCCCTTAAGGCTAAAAATATACAAATTTTTGTCCTTTAAATTAATTCTCCCTTTTAAAGAAGATAGAAATAGTTTGAAACAAATATTTCTAAAATGGTTTACATAAAAGATTTGTAAATGCAATATTTTAGAAATAAAGTAAAAGAATTATAAATGGTGTTCCATAAATATTAAAAATGGATTTGTAACTGATATTTTATAAATGGATTTATAAATGGAATCTTATAAATAAAGGAGATTTAGAAAGGAATAGATTTACAAATGAACTTTACAAATAAAGTGCTTTTATAAAAAGAAGTTCTATAGAATAGGAAGGAGATTATAAAACATGGTTTTACAAATATCAAAAGGTTTTATCTTGATAAGTAGATGATGGTTTTTATAAAGGGAGACACATTTCGTTTTAAAAGTTAAGATAATCTCTTAAGGGAATGTTTTGAAAGTGATATTTGCAAATGGAGTTTAATAGTTTGAAAAGTGATTTAAATTGTTTTAAATGATAGGAAGATATGGATTTCAATATTTTTGTTGTAATAAATGTTTTTGAGAAAGCGAGGAAGACATAGACTATAACATTATTGTTATAGTAAGTGATCTCCAAAAGGAGATGTTTTTTATACTATAAATGATTTATTTATATCCTATATTTGATTTAAAGATTCGAGGTAGGTAACTTATATCTATTTTGAAGTTAAACATGTCGTCTATTCAAGGTCTGAGAGGTATTTGATTAGCTATATTATTAACTAATAAATTGTTTAAGTTCAACATCAAAAATTAATATTAAGTATAATAAATCAAATCCCTATAATAATATTTTTGGGTTGTCCTAAAGATGTTTTACACAACATTCATTTTAACCCAATAAAATGTGTTTTGGAAAAAAATGTAGCTTTCTTAAAGATTGGTAATATACTTATTACAGATTTCAGTATGTAGAGATATTTTCTAAATGCTGAAAATGAAATAATTTGTGAATATACTTATATCGTTAAGATTAGCATATAGAAATGTAATTCCAAATATCGAAAGGTTAAAATTGGTTTTGAGAATATATCACCGTAAAGATATTTTGACCTAAATATTCGGAAAGTGATTTAATTAATAAAATAATAATTAAACAGGCCTCGTGACTGGTTGTGTGGTAGATTTTATTTTTGGTTCCTTGACTAGATGTATAAACTGATTAGTCATGTACTTAACATGAAGCCAACTGAGTAGGCTTGATTACCGTTTGATGTTAAGTATGATGATTTGAGTAGAGCGAAGTGACTATGGCACTCCAACCTACCGAGCTTCCTTCTTGGCTAAAGGATAGAAAGTTGAGAGTTGGAAACGTGATAAGTGTATGAGATATGGTTTCTATATGAGGTTGAGGGCCTCTTATCGATTGTTGGTCTAGAGAGACCGCGATCGAATTTATCCAAAAACTATTTTAGACCAATGTATGCGTTCGAAAGTGAAATTTTCTTGAAGATATTGATTTTGAAGATGAAGATCTTCATGATGTAGGGCTACTTACTACTAACCTCTCGAGTGATTCCTATATTTTATATATACGGTAGCACTAGGGACTTCGTTATGAAAATTTTGGTTTGAAAGGAATGCTCGCTACTAATCCTGGGGATGATTCGACAAAAGGATGTAATAGGAGGGTACCTTTGGTTTGTCCTATTCCCGGACAACTTGTATGGACAAATGTCTGACATTGCATTTCTAAGGCCATGTACATTGTTTTTCACAAACGTATGTCTATTTTGTGGTGTAGTAGGTAACCTCTCTTATACTTAACACCCTTCCCTAAGGTGTATGAACTCAGGGGTCGTACTTTTGTAGAAATAAATTAATGTGTTGTTGGAAATGGAAATATGGCATTCAAAGTGGCATTTTTCATATGAAATGTAAAACGTTACCTCAAGCCTCACATAATAGTAATGGCAAAAACAAGGTAGATGCAGCAGGGCTAAGTGGGTCGCTTCTACTAGGAGATGTTCATGACCTTTCTAGATTACCATCTATATTTAGGGTTTGTTGTGTATGATGTGGCCATGGATGGGACGGGTTCGACTAGGGTGATAAAATAATTGATAACATAGTAGAGGTAGGTCGATCTGTATTGGTAGAGGAAAGTGGGGCCATGGCTCGGTACATTCTTTTAGAGATGTACTTTGATGGATGTATATATATTAAAGTTTTTCCTTTTTAAAGATCATTGTTATATGACATATTGTTTTGTTGCTTTGTGAAATCCTCTGATTGTTTAGTTTCTTCTTCTTATATACTTTCTTCTTTCTTTTTCCCTTAACGATCAGTATTTTTTCACTTGAATGCTCGATACATAATACAGTGGACATATTAATGTTGATTTTCGAGAAAACCCAAGTTACAAAAATGTTTACATAAAATAAGATTCCAAAATCTCATAAAACAAAGAATTTGATAACATCCAAAAATCAAATTTGAATAAATAGTAAACTTCAAATTGCAAACAAAGCTACAACTCATAGAAATATTACCAATCCTAGTAATAACTTCAAAATTAATGAATTAGCTCATAGCGTAAAATGAAATCCAGAAATATCGCATGACGTTAAGAGGTAGGAGGCAAATCTTATATAACATTGGCAGGAAACGTGAAGTAATGGGTAAATATCATGTTGAGTGAAATTTGGGGGAAGACTTCTCTTTTGGCATTGAGTTGATGCTAGAGACGTGGAAATCTTTTGGGATAGGGTTTGCTTATGACCGCACGAGCAACGAAAAGAAGAGGTCTCACGTGCTGTTTTATTTTCATTTACGGAAATTTTTTTGAATAAAATGGATATTGGATCTAAGGGAATATATTTTTTCTCTTTATTCATCCAGTTATATTATAAAGGTAAAAAAATTAACTTTTTAAAAGTATATTCTATATTTTCCTAATTTTTTAAAAGGGAAGATTTGTAAAATACTCGTTTTAAGTTTCAAAATTCATAGTCGGCCCCTACTTAAAACATTTTATTAAACAAATTCATATTTTCAAGTTTTTTAATATTTTCGAAAAACTCTATAAATATTTGCGGAGAGGTATTCGTGCTGTATATATCTGTAGAGTTTTCTTCAGATATTTTCAAAGAATTCCGCAAGTATTTGTAATTTTTCAAAGAAATTAAAAAAATTAAAATTTTTATCTCAACATAGAAAATCTGAGATTATTATTCAAATCTAAAATCTGACAAAAGACAAATTTATCATTACCAATAAAAAGGGGTTTAATTTAAAACATTTTTTTGGAAGGGTTTTTCACCTATCAATTTTGAAAATAAAGGGCAGAACCAAATTTTCACTTTTTTCAATTAGGTAAATTTTTATTTTTACTTGATAAAAAAAATTAACCATTATAATGTCTAACAGTAAATGATACAATAAGTAATTAAGCAAAAATGTTCTAAGAGCACATGAAAGTTATCTAAGATATGTCCTTAAAAAAACATATCCTGAAATTTAAGTTTTTTCAATGATAATTATTTATAATATTTTAGCATTAAATTCGATTGAAACCTATATAAAAAACCAAATATGAGAAAAAATTTATACAATTGTATTGTTAATATTTATTTAACATTGTTAAACATAATATCTTTAGCAATGTTATAATAGCGTTGTTACAATTATAAATTGCAAAAATTATATGAATGTTGGAACTTTTTTTTAAAACTATACAATGTTAGAATTTTATTATGATATAAAGAGGTTCACAACACTTATTGAATATTGTTGAATATAACAAATTTACATTGTTAAAAAAATTTAAAGTTCAACAACATCGCATATATAACATGGAAAAGCTAAATATGATACGGTGTAAACAAAACGTTGTTAAATACTATTTTTAATAACTATTTAGATAAAAACGGTAAATATTTATTTTATTACGACGTTTATGCAAAAAAGTTATCATGACAACTTATTACAACATTTTCTGTAAAATAAAGTTTTGAAATTCTAACTTTTTGCAATACTTTGTAGAACCATTGTAGATTCAATATTGTAAAATGGTGATTTTCTTGTAGTTACCATTTATATATTAATATATTACTTCCATGCTCTTTAATTGTCAATATTTCTTAAGACAGAGATGTTATGTGTGGTACTATTAGTATATTGACTAGATGAGGTAAGATATATAATGTATTTGTTGATATTCCCCAAGCTACACGTATTATACTTAAGTCATCACAAAATTGTAGGTATGGGTGAATAATCTCTTTTGATTTGTTGATATTCCTCATGATAAATATGAGATTAGGACAAAGAGCACAAGTTAAGAGTTGTATACGGTACAATTGATAATCTGTTATCCATCGCTTGGAGATCTATGATTAGTTGATATTCCTCAAGGTAAGTCTTAATACCCACTAGAGAAATCAAATGATTTCTATATTTTCTTAGGGTTGAAAAAAACGAGTGGAAGTTATTAGAAAAATGAAATGAATATATTTAGTTTTTCTAATATTGTAAGAGAATATGTTTTATAATTCAAATAATATACTATGATAAATTTGTGCAACCAATATAATTGATAAAATGTTTATTAGTTAAAATATACAAACAAACTGAATTAAGAAAGGTAGAGAAATATAAGATATACTTATTAATTTATCTTCCAACTCCTCAATTAAGTGTGAAGTAATTTGCATGCTAATTATCTTAATAATTTGAATTAGCAAAATTAGGTAGTTTTAGTTGTGCCGTGAAGTGGTGATTACGTTGCCGGATGCTTACACAATCAGGTGGCTGCAATTAACTATTTGTTAAAATATCCAATCCAACTAGTATTTAATTCAAGTACAAATAAGGTAACATTTGGTACTGAAAACTAAGCAGGAAAATAGGAAAAGCAAAAAATAGTAATAGACACAAGGAATTTACATGGTTTGGATATTAAGGAATCCTACGTCCATAGGAAGAATTTCTCTTTCTTCATTTGTCATCAGTTTGGTACAGATTTTCATGGCAGGGAGCAAGTGAATCCTTAAATGCATTCGAAAAGAAGAAAAGGTGAAAAATTCTCTTTCATGTTACAGTGATTTTCTATTTATAGTATTGAGATGTACGTGGATTGCTAGAATTCTTTTCTCGTCTTATGTTTCAGCCCTTGGATTTTACCAGATGTCATATATTTGTGTCATATGTTTGATGTGTCAGGATTTCTGATGTGTCTTTGGTGGGAATCTTGAGTGAAGCGGGAACTCCCGAAACTAGAGTTGAATTATTCAAAATTATGGCAAGAGAATTCAAATTTGAATTGACTTTGCATGCTAGTTCTTAGGGGACATTTGGTGTGACTTGTTAGTCTTGAGATACAACCATCCTGTTTGTAATGACTGTTGTATGATACCTGTGTGATTCTACGGTAATGATTTGCACATGCTTGTTTGACATCGTATCCGGGTGAAGTTATACCGCCCTACCTTAGCTTGGGTGTTGGTTTCCTGTTGTGGATGTGACTTGAGCTAGTAGTGACTCAGGTTTCTTACTTTGGATTTTCACATATCATTGACAGAGGTGGAGGGGTTGGTGTCTCTGCGGTCTCTGCTTTCTCTGCTTTACTTGCTATCTTATTTGGTAGAAATGGAGTTGCACTTCCCTATTTCATTCTGGGAGTTGATTTGACATATGCTTGGAATGTAACAACCCATAATCTTGTTGTTATTTTTAATTAAATTTTTATTTGAAAACTTTGATCTTCAAATCATTTAAAATCGAATTTCTAGAATTTTTCCAATTAAAGTTTGGTATTTTTTTGAAATTTATTTTCCACATTCAATAAATTAAACATTTTCTTAAAATTTTATATTTTCGGTCAAACTTTGACTTTTATTTGAAAAGTTTAAAAAAAAATCAAATTTTAAATTCTAATCTTTTATTTGAAGTTGGATATAATCATAATATCCGTTTCTGCTTTTTGTTTCATTTAATTCTGATTTATACTTTTAAAATTGAATAAAGTACATCGTTTTACAAAAAATTAATTTCTGTGTTTACTTTATATTTTTTTCTATGTCCGTCTTTTATTTTATTTTCTATTTTGTTTCCTATAGACTTTATTTATTTATTGGAGTTTGTTTGGGTATATTCTTTTATTTAATGGCTTAGAAACAAATCAATTAGGCATATTACTTTGTTTAATTAGGCATAGGTTACATTTGCTTTATTTCTTGCCTTTTTATTTACCTATCTATTTAACTACCTACCATAGCCGTGTATACTGTTTTTCCTAGCGGTGAGAAATCATTCCACAAATCACGTACAAGAAGATTTATTTCTCATTTCAAACTTGTCATTTTCATTTGCGATTAAGAATAAATATATAAGTTTCTTTCTCTTTATCTTATGCCTTTTTCCGTTTCCTAGCATTTACTTCTTTGCTTGCCTTCCAAACCACTCCATCTATTAGCGGTGAGAAACTTTATCAATTCACGTAAAAAGATTTATTTTCCACTTCTCATATTCATTTGCATTTAAGAATAAAACATATGCAAGTTTATTTCTCCTCAGTTTATGCCTTTTTGTTTCCTATCATTTACTCCTCCTTAGCCGTTTCTTTTTTTTTCTTCTAACTTTAGCCATGTATTTCTTTTGATAACTCACACACAGACAATTCTCAAAACTCCTCATTATCATATGTGTGAATAAAAATATATGTTCAAGCTCTAAAGTCATGGCTTCTCTTCTTTTTCCATTTCTTTTCTCTCTTTTTTTCCCTCTTTCTTTGTTTTGCTTCAAAGCTAGGCTCGGCCTCTTGCCTCTAGCCACCACCATGACCACCTCCATCGACCATCACCACCACCCAAAGCCTTGCCGTGACCATCATATGAGCCAAACCATCACAAACCTTGAACCAACATAGCCAAACTCCTATTTTCCTTCACCTCCTCTTCATGTAGCTCGGCCATAACCAAAACTCCACCATGCCTTGCCTTGCCTTGCCTTGACCAAAACTCTACCTCATGCCATGCCTATGATGACATGACCAGATCTGAACTCAAAATGTCGAGCCATTGAAACCATGGCCGAGCCTATGTTTGGTGTGGTCAAGCCCACTTTTGGGTTAGAGCAAAGGTTATGTCGCTATATTTCATATTTTTCCATTGTTTAAATTCTAATCTTTGTGTTAAGAATTGAATTATATTCTTATATATGTGTATTTGTTTGTATACAAAATTTGGATCCGACTCTTCATCCACTCAAAAAAATATAGTCGGGCTTTGACGTGCCTTTTCGAGCTTTGCGGAGTTTAGATTTTGGTTTGAATTTCAATTCTAGCTTTAAAAAGGTGAGTTTCATCACTGTAGACATATATTACTTATATTACTATGAAATGATGACAAGTGGATCTGTATAAATTTATATGTTATTCATACATGTCTGTGATATATTTATATGATGTTAAATATTGTTTACATCCATGTTACATCATCCGTTATGATATTATATGTTATGCTGTTATTTTATTTCCTGTTTATCACACTACAAGTTCCTTATCACTATGGGCAGAAATGATACATGCCCGAATGGATATTAGAATAAGGAAAAATCATTATGAGCTGAAATGATAGGCTCGAGTGATTTTTATTGTATTTATTTTACTTGGAATTGCGAGTTTGAAATGATAGAACTCGGATTTTTCTTTTTAAATTATGGATTGAAATGATATATATCTGTATCACTTGACCTAGGTTAGAAAATATTAAACAGGCCCATGGTTATATTTTAAAATAATATTTTCCTAAAAATTTATTAAGTATTTTTAAATAATATTTTCCTAAAAGATTATTAAGTAATTTTGAGTTTATAAATACATAAAAGTTTAACTTAAAATTTGATTTAATGCTTTAAATTATAAAGGTATATTGTTTTTCTTTAAGTTAAAATTTATAAGTTAATAATTGGTTTTAAGTTGAATTAAAGATCTTTATTGATGATAAATAACTTAACAACTGAGTTCGATTTAATGTAGAAGTTGTAAATCCAACCTAGAAATTGTTATGAGTTTTACTTTATGAAATGGACATGTTTTGTATAATAAATAATGTATTTGAACTGGTAAAATGGAATACATTTTTAATTGGACAATTTGTAATATAATTTATTTAACTAGAAAATCATAGTTAATTGATGTCTAAATGAATAGATCTATGAAGAAAATTTGATTGTTATATAATTATGATAAAATATTCTTTTTTGAAATGTTATGTTTTATAAGATAAATAGCTATGACTTTAAAATGGAAAAATGTAAGTTAAAACATACATGTGAGATGTAAGTTTAGTTAATATTTTAATTGGATAACATGATAAATGTTCTTTACTATAATAACAAAAACGAAAGAAACATGTAGAGTTTTAATTAATGCAAGAAACATGTAAAGTTTTAATTAATGCAAGAAACATGTAAAGTTTTAATTAATGAAAGAAATATGTACAGTTTTAATTAATGAAAGAAAAATGTAAAGTTCTTATTAGTGCAATATTAATTTAATTATAAATGCTCTTTACTGTAATCAAAACATAAATTAAAACGTACATTTGATAATGTAATTTTTAATTAGTGTAATATTGATTAAAATGATAAATGCTCTTTATTGTAATAAAAATGTAAGCTAAAAACATACATGTGACATGTAAGCTTTAATTAGTGTAATATTGATTAAAATGATAAATGCTCTTTATTGTAATAAAAATGTAAGTTAAAAACATACACGTGACATGTAAAGTTTTAATTAATGTAATATTGGTTAAAATAATAAATGCTCTTTACTGTAATAAAAATGTAAACTAAAACGTACATTTGATCATATAAGTTTTAATTAGTGTAATATTGATTAAAATAATAAATGCTCTTTATTGTAATGAAAATGTAAATTAAACGTACATTCGATAATTTAAGTTTTAATTAGTGTAATATTGATTAAAATGACAAATGATCTTTATTGTAATAAATGTAAGTTAAAACGTACATTTGACATGTAAGTTTTAATTTAATGTAATGGTGTATTTTAAATTGATTGAACTGATAAATGTTACTTACTGTAATAACAAAATGTAAGTTGATAATGTACATTTGATATGTTGGTTTTAATTAATGTAAATGGCATATTTCAAATGATTAAAATAATAAAGTTTCTTTATTGTAATAATAAATGTAAGTTAATAACGTACTTTTAACATAACATAAGAATTTCAGCTTTAAATTGGACATTACAGTAACAAAATTTATTTAACTATAAGGCTATGATAAAACGGCCATATTAAAATTTGTAAGTATATAAATACTTTGATTATATAAAATGTTAATGTGGAAAGTATTACATTCCAAAAATACTATGATTCCTTAAGGTTACATTTCAAAATGCTATTATTTTCTTAAGTATTGCTTTTCCAAAATGCTATGATCTCTTAAGGTTATGTTTTCGAAATGCTATTATTTCTAAAATGCAATGTTTTCAAAATGCTATTTATAGAGCTTACATTTTTAAAGTGCTATGGTTCTAAATTATTATGATTTTAATATGTTATAATTGAATGTATAAATTTTGGGAGTGTTACAACTTTAAAAATGAATATTACTTTTCTAAAGAGTAATGATATTGGGTTTATATGGTTTTGAAATGAATATGTTTGATATGAAATACAAACCATTTGAAAATGAAATAACCACGGGTTGTAATAATGTTTGGTTATTAAAGATGCCAGGATCGGAAGTTGTCATACTCTCTTCCAACACCGAAACCCTCTTTAACAACCGTGCATGCGGTAGAAATTCCAGAATGAAGTAAGATCGGAATTAAACCATGTATTTTGTTGAATTAGGAATAGGTTACATTTGCTTTATTTCTTGCCTTTTTATTTACCTGTCCATTTAATTACCTACCATAGCCGTGTATATTTTTTTACTAGCCGTGAGAAATCATTCCACAAATCACGTACAAGAAGATTTATTTCTCATTTCAAACTCCTCATTTTCATTTGCAATTAAGAATAAATATATACATTTCTTTCTCCTTAACTTATGCCTTTTCCGTTTCCTAGCATTTATTTCTTTGCTTGCTTTCCAAACCACTCCATCTATTAGCCGTGAGAAACTTTATCAATTCACGCACAAAGATTTATTTCCCACTTCTCGTATTTATTTGCATTTAAGAATAAAACATATGCAAGTTTATTTCTCCTCAGTTTTGCCTTTTTGTTTCCTATCGTTTACTCCTCCTTAGCCGTTTCTTTTTTTTCTTCCATCTTTAGCCATGTATTTTTTTGATAACTCACACAAAGACAATTCTCAAAACTCCTCATTATCATTTGAGTGAATAAAAATATATGTTCAAGCTCTAAAGTCATGGCTTCTCTTCTTTTTCCATTTCTTTTCTCTTTTTTTCCTCTTTCTTTGTTTTGCTTCAAAGCTAGGCTCGGCCTCTTGCCTCTAGCCACCACCATGACCACCTCCATCGACCATCACCACCACCCAAAGCCTTGCCGTGACCATCATATGAGCCAAACCATCACAAACCTTGAACCAACATAGCCAAACTCCTATTTTCCTTCACCTCCTCTTCATGTAGCTCGGCCATAACCAAAAATCCACCATGCCTTGCCTTACCTTGACCAAAACTCTACCTCATGCCATGCCTTGATGACATGACCAGATCTGAACTCAAAATGCGGAGCCATTGAAGCCATGGCCAAGCCTATGTGTGGTGTGGTCAAGCCCACTTGTGGGTTAGAGCAAAGGTTATGTCGCTATATTTCATATTTTTCCATTGTTTAAATTCTAATCTTTGTGTTGAGAATTATATTCTTATATATGTGTATTTGTTTGTATACAAGATTTGGAACTGACTCTTCATCCACTCAAAAAAATATAGTCGGGCTTTGTCGTGCCTTTTCGTGCTTTGCGGAGTTTAGATTTTGGTTTGAATTTCAATTCTAGCTTTAAAAAGGTGAGTTTCATCACCGTAGACATATATTACTGTGAAATGATGACAAGTGGATCTGTATAAATTTATATGTTATTCATACATGTCTATGATATATTTATATGATGTTAAATGTTGTTTACATCCATGTTACATCATCCGTTATGATATTATATGCTATGCTGTTATTTTATTTCCTGTTTATCACACTACAAGTTCCTTATCACTATGGGCTGAAATGATACATGCCCGAGTGGATATTAGAATAAGGAAAAATCATTATGAGCTGAAATGATAGGCTCGAGTGATTTTTATTGTATTTTTTTACTTGGGATTGCGAGTTTGAAATGATAGAACTCGTATTTTTCTTTTTAAATTATGGATTGAAATGATATATATCTATATCACTTGACATAGGTTAGAAAATATTATACAGGCCCATGGTTATATTTTTAAATAATATTTTCCTAAAAATTTATTAAGTATTTTTAAATAATATTTTCCTAAAAGATTATTAAGTAATTTTGAGTTTATAAATATATAAAAGTTTAACTTAAAATTTGATTTAATGCTTTAAATTATAAAGGTATATTGGTTTTTCTTTAAGTTAAAATTTATAAGTTAATAATTGGTTTTAAGTTGAATTAAAGATCTTTATTGATGATAATAACTTAACAACTGAGTTCGATCTAATATGGAAGTTGTAAATCCAACCCAGAAATTGTTATGAATTTTACTTTATGAAATGGACATGTTTTGTATAATAAATAATGTATTTTGAACTGGTAAAATGGAATACATTTTTAATTGGACAATTTGTAATAAAATTTATTTAACTAGAAAATCATAGTTAATTGATGTCTAAATGAATAGATCTATGAAGAAAATTTGATTGTTATATAACTATGAGAATATATTCTTTTTTGAAATGTTATGTTTTATAAGATAAATAGCTATGACTTTAAAATGGAAAAATGTAAGTTAAAACATACATGTGAGATGTAAGTTTAATTAATATTTTAATTGATTAACATGATAAATGTTCTTTACTGTAATAACAAAAACGAAAGAAACATGTAGAGTTTTAATTAATGCAAGAAACATGTAAAGTTTTAATTAATGCAAGAAACATGTAAAGTTTTAATTAATGAAAGAAATATGTACAGTTTTAATTAATGAAAGAAACATGTAAAGTTCTTATTAGTGCAATATTAATTAAATTATAAATGCTCTTTACTTTAATCAAAACATAAATTAAAACGTACATTTGATAATGTAATTTTTAATTAGTGTAATATTGATTAAAATGATAAATGCTCTTTATTGTAATAAAAATGTAAGCTAAAAACATAGATGTGACATGTAAGCTTTAATTAGTGTAATATTGATTAAAATGATAAATGCTCTTTATTGTAATAAAAATGTAAGTTAAAAACATAATGTGACATGTAAAGTTTTAATTAATGTAATATTGGTTAAAATAATAAATGCTCTTTACTGTAATAAAAATGTAAACTAAAACGTACATTTGATCATGTAAATTTTAATTAGTGTAATACTGATTAAAATAATAAATGCTCTTTATTGTAATGAAAATGTAAATTAAACGTACATTCGATAATTTAAGTTTTAATTAGTGTAATATTGATTAAAATGACAAATGATCTTTATTGTAATAAATGTAAGTTAAAACGTACATTTGACATGTAAGTTTTAATTTAATGTAATGGTGTATTTTAAATTGATTAAACTAATAAATGTTCCTTACTGTAATAATAAAATGTAAGTTGATAATGTACATTTGATATGTTGGTTTTAATTAATGTAAATGGCATATTTTAAATGACTAAAATAATAAAGTTGCTTTATTGAAATAATAAATGTAAGTTAATAACGTACTTTTAACTTAACATAAGAATTTCAGCTTTAAATTGGATATTACAGTAACAAAGTTTATTTAACTATAAGGCTATGATAAAATGACCATGTTAAAATTTGTAAGTATATAAATACTTTGATTATATAAAATGTTAATGTGGAAAGTATTACATTCCAAAAATACTATGATTCCTTAAGGTTACATTTTCAAAATGCTATTATTTCTTAAGTATTACTTTTCCAAAATGCTATGATCTCTTAAGGTTATGTTTTCGAAATGCTATTATTTCTAAAATGTAATGTTTTCAAAATGCTATTTATAGAGCTTACATTTTTAAAGTGCTATGGTTCTAAATTATTATGATTTTAATGTGTTATAATTGAATGTATAAACTTTGGGAGTGTTACAACTTTGAAAATGAATATTACTTTTCTAAAGAATAATGATACTGGGTTTACATGGTTTTGAAATGAATATGTTTGATATGAAATACAAACCATTTGAAAATGAAATAACCACGGGTAATAATAATGTTTGGTTATTAAAGAGGCCGGGATCGGAAGTTGTCATACTCTCTTCCAACACCGAAAACCTCTTTAACAACCGTGTATGCGGTGGAAATTCCAGAATGAAGTAAGATCAGAATTAAACCATGTATTTTGTTTAATTAGGAATAGGTTACATTTGCTTTATTTCTTGCCTTTTTATTTACCTGTCTATTTAATTACCTACCATAGCCGTGTATATTTTTTTCCTAGCCGTGAGAAATCATTCCACAAATCATGTACAAGAAGATTTATTTCTCATTTCAAACTACTCATTTTCATTTGCAATTAAGAATAAATATATACATTTCTTTCTCCTTAACTTATGCCTTTTTCGTTTCCTAGCATTTATTTCTTTGCTTGCTTTCCAAACCACTCCATCTATTAGCCATGAGAAACTTTATCAATTCACGCCCAAAGATTTATTTCCCACTTCTCGTATTCATTTGCATTTAAGAATAAAACATACGCAAGTTTATTTCTCCTCAGTTTATGCCTTTTGTTTCCTATCATTTACTCCTCCTTAGCATTTTCTTTTTTTTCTTCCATCTTTAGCCATGTATTTATTTTGATAACTCACACAAAGACAATTCTCAAAACTCCTCATTATCATTTGCGTGAATAAAAATATATGTTCAAGCTCTAAAGTCATGGCTTCTCTTCGTTTTCCATTTCTTTTCTCTCTTTTTTCCTCTTTCTTTGTTTTGCTTCAAAGCTAGGCTCAGCCTCTTGCCTCTAGCCACCACCATGACCACCTCCATCGACCATCACCACCACCCAAAGCCTTGCCGTGACCATCATATGAGCCAAACCATCACAAACCTTGAACCAACATAGCCAAACTCCTATTTTCCTTCACCTCCTCTTCATGTAGCTCGGCCATAACCAAAACTCCACCATGCCTTACCTTACCTTGACCAAAACTCTACCTCATGCCATGCCTATGATGACATGACCAGATCTGAACTCAAAATGCCGAGCCATTAAAGCCATGGCCGAGCCTATGTGTGGTGTGGTCAAGCCCACTTGTGGGTTAGAGCAAAGGTTATGTCACTATATTTCATATTTTTCCATTTTTTAAATTTAATCTTTGTGTTGAGAATTATATTCTTATATATATGTATTTGTTTGTGTACAAGATTTGGATCCGACTCTTCGTCCACTCAAAAAAAAAATAGTCTGGCTTTGTCGTGCCTTTACATGCTTTACGGAGTTTAGATTTGGGTTTGAATTTCAATTCTAGCTTTAATAGGGTGAGTTTCATCACTCTAGACATATATTACTTATATTATTGTGAAATGATGACAAGTGGATCTGTATAAATTGATATGTTATTCATACATGCCTGTGATATCTTTATATGATGTTAAATGTTGTTTACATGCATGTTACATCATCCATTATGATATTATATGCTATGCTATTATTTTATTTCCTGTTTATCACACTACAAGTTCCTTATCACTATGGATTGAAATGATACATACCTGAACGGACATTAGAATAAGGAAAAATCATTATGAGCTGAAATGATAGGCTCGAGTGATTTTTGTTGTATTTATTTTACTTGGGATTGCGGGTTTGAAATGATAGAACCCGGATTTTTCTTTTTAAATTACGGATTGAAATGATATATATCTGTATCACTTGACCTAGGTTAGAAAATATTATACAGGCCCATGTTTATATTTTTAAATAATATTTTCCTAAAAATTTATCAAGTATTTTTAAATAATATTTTCCTAAAAGATTATTAAGTAATTTTGAGTTTATAAATATATGAAGTTTAACTTAAAATTTGATTTAATGCTTTAAATTATAAAGGTATATTGGTTTTTCTTTAAGTTAAAATTTATAAGTTAATAATTGGTTTTAAGTTGAATTAAAGATCTTTTTTGATGATAAAGAACTTAATAATTGAGTTCGACCAAATATGGAAGTTGTAAATCCAACCTAGAAATTGTTATGAATTTTACTTTATGAAATGGACATGTTTTGTATAATAAATAATGTATTTTGAACTGGTAAAATGGAATACAGTTTTAATTGGATAATTTGTAATAAATTTATTTAACTAGAAAATCATAGTTAATTGATGTCTAAATGAATAGATCTATGAAGCAAAATTTGATTGTTATATTAACTATGATAAAATATTCTTTTGTGAAATGTTATGTTTTGTAAGATAAATAGCTATGACTTTAAAATGGAAAAATGTAAGTTAAAACATACATGTGAGACGTAAGTTTAATTAATATTTTAATTGATTAACGTGACAAATGTTCTTTACTGTAATAACAAAACGAAAGAAACAAGTAAAGTTTTAATAATGCAAGAAACATGAAAAGTTTTAATTAATGCAAGAAACATGTAATGTTTTAATTAATGAAAGAAACATGTAAAGTTTTAATTAATTAAAGAAACACGTAAAGTTTTAATTAGTGTAATACTGATTAAATAATAAATGCTCTTTACGATAATCAAAAGGTAAATTAAAACGTACATTTGATAATGTAAGTTTTAATTAGTGTAATATTGATTAAAATGATAATTGCTCTTTATTGTAATAAAAATGTAAGCTAAAAACATACATGTGACATGTAAGCTTTAATTAGTGTAATATTGATTAAAATCATAAATGCTCTTTATTGTAATAAAAATGTAAGTTAAAAACATACATGTGAAATGTAAAGTTTTAATTAATGTAATATTGGTTAAAATAATAAATTCTCTTTACTGTAATAAAAATGTAAATTAAAACGTACATTTGATAATGTAAGTTTTAATTAGTGTAATATTAATTAAAATAATAAATGCTCTTTATTGTAATAAAAATGTAAATTAAAATATACATTTGATAATGTAAGTTTTAATTAGTTTAATACTGAGTTTAATATTGATTAAAAGATAAATGCTCCTTATTGTAATAAAGTAAGTTAAAACGTACATTTGACATGTAAGTTTTAATTTAATGTAATGGTGTATTTTAAATCGATTAAAATGATAAATGTTCCTTACTGTAATAATAAAATATAAGGTTATAATGTACATTTGATATGTTGGTTTTAATTAATTTAAATGGCATATTTTAAATGATTAAAATAATAATCTTTCTTTATTGTAATAATAAATGTAAGTTAATAATGTACTTTTAACTTAACATAAGAATTTCAGCTTTAAATTGGATATTACACTAACAAAGATTATTTAACTATAAGGCTATGATAAAATGACCATGTTAAAATTTGTAAGTATATAAATACTTTGATTATATAAAATGTTAAAGTGGAAAGTATTACATTCCAAAAATTCTATATATGATTCCTTAAGGTTACATTTCCAAAATGCTATGATTTTCTTAAGTACTACTTTTCCAAAATGCTATGATGCCTTAAGGTTATGTTTTTGAAATGCTATTATTTCTAAAATGTAATGTTTTCAAAATTCTATGATTATAGAGGTTACATTTTTAAAGTGCTATGGTTTCAAAATTATTATGATTTTGATGTGTTATAACTGAATGTATAAATTTTGGGAGTGTTACAACTTTGAAAATGAATATTACTTTTCTAAAGAATAATGATACTGAGTTTATATGGTTTTGAAATGAATATGTTTGATATGAAATACAAACCATTTGAAAATGAAATAACCACGGGTTATAATAACGTTTGTTTGTTAAAAAGACCGGGATCGGAAGTTGTCATACTCTCTGCCAACACCGAAAACCACTTTAACAACCGTGTACGCGGTGGAGATTTCAGAATGAAGTAGGATGGTGGCGACGTTCCTTTGAGGTATATACGTGGAACCAACTTCCGTGAGTTGGCATAAGGTGGCTAAAACAGGAGCGATCTTAGGTAAATGAGATCATTCCTCTGATCAGACACACCCCTTCAATATTATATTCTGACTTTGAGATTTATTTGGTGGCCACTTTCGATTTTTGGTTTGGGGGTGTGGCTCGAGGTGGGTGGTAGTAGCTGCTACGTGTTACCACTTGCCCGTGTGCGTAATTGGTATATCTACCCTGGCATTGCCTTGTGTGTTGTTTCACCTACACTAGCGCACCTTGTACGAGTTTGGTTTTCTCCCATTACCCGTGGAGTATTTAGGGTAGCCTCCCGATCTAGAGGTACGCTGATACTGGATGGACTACTAGGACTATTATGTGTTAAGGGCTATATGGGTAACCCCTTAACATTATTTAGAAGTAAGTTTATTTTGCTATAGACATTATTATAATAACGAAATATTACTAGATAGTAAATAGTTTAATGGATCCTTAGAGGATGGACGGTCCCAAGCATCCTTTAAGTTACTTGTACCTTATATTACAGTTCATTTGAGTTGGTTTACATTGTATAAGTATATATGTCCTGACTCGAGTGTTTTGTGTTTTGCTTTACCTCGGGTCAGACTGAGTGATACAACATTTGAAACTCACCTTCGGAGTTAGAGCTTTGCTTGAAGATCTAGCTATCTATTTCTCTTTCATTTGTTCAGTTGATTTCAGTTATCTATTGGATTTCAGTGATGTATTCTGATTTGTACTTGATTATCATATTGAGACTTCTGTTGTATCTTGTTTAACTCTGGTGTATTTATATAGTAGCTTCATGAACTACTATTTCTTTGCTTCCGCTGCATTATATTACTCTATGTCTATGATACTGTGATTTATTTATTTGCTGTATATTCTGAGATTTGCCAAATTTATTTTACAATTCGGTACTTTGAGAAATTCAAATCCGACATGTGTGGATGCTAATGGTTGAAAATAACGAGTCGTTACATGGAACGTATTCAGAGCTAGCCACGATCTGAGCTGACTGCAATTTGAGTTGTCATCATTGAAAGTATGCTTGGGTTGCTGATGAGAGAAAGGAAGAGCTCCATATCTTTGTCGCCTACATGTAAATATGGTTCAGCATTGAAGCGTATTCTGAGTGGCCTTGCATGTAGCCCTTTAGAGTGCTTTTGACCTTTGAAGTAATGCTTAGGTTGCCCGCGGTATGTTGTGCATACCTATTCTTGTAGATGTTGACAAAGTATGGGCTTTGGAAATGTGATCTGCTCAGTTCAGCATGTACTACCTTCTATACCTCGATGCAATATTCTTATTCTTATTTGACCTTATGTATTGTCATTGTAAATTGTCCCTATTTTCTTATGAGCACATTATTTGCCTTCTTCTAGGACTCCCTTAATTACAGGGTTCGGGTCGGGTTAAGTACTATAGTTTCAAGATGGCTCCCTGTGCAATATGTGCTTGATTAATTCAATTCCTTTTTCTTTACATCTAATTTTTCTTGATATGAGGGTAGCCTTCCCAACGTCACGCCTTGCCCCATTTTCTTTCAGCGTCGCTCGAGGTAATTGCGGATGTAATAGTAAGGATACATGTAATATTAGTTAAAATAATATACTACAATAAATTTGTGCAACCAGTATAATTGATAAAATGTTTATTAGTTAAAATATACAGACCAACTGAATTAAGATAGACATAGAAATGTTAAATATACTTAATAATTTATCCTTTGGCTTATTGTCACTCTAAGACCCATGCAAGAGCAAATTTATACAACCACTAAAACATTCATGCCATGGTCGCATAAGTGTTTGTTTATACAAGGTCGCGTATCGTCTTCTATGAGTTTTGAACTCTAAAAGAAATATAAGATTTATGGATATTTGGTCCATATTCGATCATATACAGATGTTATATAGTGAATGATCATTATTCGTAACGTACAAAACTTTAATGAATATAGTTCATTCAAAATAAGCAGGTATATCATAGTACGAGATCGTGTATTCAATATTATTGGTTACAAAAGGACCTTATTATGTTATGTGTAGCACAAGATCTTTGCTCCAAGATAGATCTAAGAATACAATCATGGTGCAACTTATTTGATACCCTTAAACGTTAAGGTTGGCCAAATCCATTTTAATAAAGATTTCAGAGCAATCTTATAGTAGGAGTTTCCTTTGAATGGTTTGACCATTTGAAAGGAAAGCGAACGTACGAGAGTGGATGTAACTTGGGCACAATTGGGATGAAAGAGTGAATGGTCACTTCATGAAGATGCATAAGGCAAGAATTGTATAAAATACTAAACAATACTTAATATGGAATGAGAAATATGATTCTATTATAAGTATATTTTCATATAGAAAATTATTTTATGTAAAAGTTATTTCTCCGAGTTCAAGATAATTGATCTGCAACTTAAAACTGTAAACTAGTTGCAACAAATGAAATAAAATCTCGTAAGATGTGATTGAATGAAGCTTCAGGCTAATAACTCTATTATAATAATGATGGAAATATTGGGAGTATACACATAACACTTCAGAGTGGATGGACTAAGTTATGAAATAATAATTGTTTCAATTTTGATTGATAATAGACAGTTTGATTTTAGTATTAATATTGCAAATATTTTTTTTTCAAAGTGGGCTAATGGTTTTATTTCTTGCATAGGCTTTCTGGCCTAAGCCTATACATTACTGATCAGCACGGTAACAATACAATACAAAATAATGCTTTTCTTTCATATCTAAAACATTCTTCCACTTTAACAAAAGTTACTTAAATTAGGTCAGAGCTAATTCGATCATGGAAAATGCTTATTCTCTTTTTGAACTCCTATGCTCTTTGTCTCCCATCTCAAGCTCCCAATACTTGTTGTTTTCATTTGTTTAAGTTGGTGAGTTTCATTTTAGCAACATTTCAAGCTATATTATTAGATATAACTAACTCATCTTTTCCTTTGTTGTTGAAAGTCACATCGTTCCATTTTCTCTAGATGTGCCACACAGTAGTTGTCAGGAAAACTTTGACAATTTCGATCATCAGATCTAACACATCACTACATCGATTTAGGTAAATCGCTTCATCCTGTAATGATTTCACCTCTTAAGCTACCATGCAAATAAGTTTATGTATAGCCCAAACTCTTTTGCTAAAATTAAATTTGAAAAATAAAAGATTGTATGACTCTGTATCTTGCTACATAACTTGCATGTGACTTCCTCTAACAATCCCCAGTTTCAAAGTTTGACTTTAGTAGGTAGCCTAAAGATAAGATCTTTATAAGTTGTGTGACTCATTTTTTGATTACTAGATCTACTCCAGATGATTTTATACCATTTTACGGTCGGGTAGTGTGTTCAGGAGTCTATCCAAGCATCATGCAGTTTGAATTGCTTCTTATTATTGCTTTTCCATGCCAAAATTTCTTCAATTCGTCCAGAGAATAGAGGGGTAGCTGCAATTTCAGTTTCCTATCTGAATTTCTAGTAATCACTTGCATGTCTCAATTCCATTCTGCTCCCATTATGATACTTGCAACCTTAGTTGATGGAGTGCCATTAGCTGAGTAACTGTCCATCCCAACCGATCAATTAGACATTTACTATTTAGCCAGGGATCTCTCCAAAGATCTGTATTTTCTCCAAGTGCTATTTGTCTCTCTATTGATTCCTTTAGCTGCTCACTTTTTTTTAAGATATTTTTCCCGGGGGTAGAAGCATTGTAATCAATCTTTAGAGTCCAAAAATTATCTTTTAAATATCTAGCCCTCATCCACTTTGCCTACAGATTATTGGATTCGATTATTTTCCAAGCCAATTTGAAACCATATACTGCTTTCAATTCAAATAATCCTACCCCACCTTCCTTCTTAGGTTGGCATAATTCTTTGCAGCTAGCCTTATGCAAACCGCCACTCGAAATGAAATATGCACACATGGCAATGATTTTAGCAATAGAACAGCTAGGGATTTGAAAAGTTTGGAGCCATAATCTAACTTTAGAGGTAATTATTGTAAGTACAAGCTTTATTCTTCCTGCAAATGAGAGTAATTTAGACCCCCGAATTTGCAATTTTTCTCTGATACTATTTATCAGTTTACCAAACTTAACATCAAGTGTTATTGGATAGAGGCACATTAAACTATTTAACAGGGAGAGTTCTTTCTTGAACTACCAAACCCACTAAGAGAGTTTACTTGTTTCTACATAACTTGTTAAAGTAGCATTTGGTTTTAAGTTTATTCACTTTCAAACCAGCATATACTTCCTACTGCTTAAATATGATTTTAATTTGATCAATTCCGGTATTGTTGGCTTTGCATACAACTAGTGAACCATCAGCATTCATCAGATGTGTGATTGAAGGTTGTATATTATATATAAGGTTGAAATATTGATGATAACATGCAAGTTCCATTTGTAATGTGAACCACTCCATCGCAACAAAAATAGGTATGGCGATAGAGGACCCTCACGCACCTCCCCCCCCCCCCCCCCCCCCAAGGCTGATCCCTCTAGTGTTATGAATTTAACCTTTAGGAACCTCATTTATAAGCACCGAAAATGCAAAAGTCTTTAGACAGTAAGAAATTAGTAGTATCAGTTTATTAGAGATTCCCATAGATTTCAACAAGTGGATGATGAATTTCCTGTTCATTCTATCATGTACTTTATGTAAGTCAATCTTCATGCACATTTAATTTGCCTTTTTTTATTAAACTCTCCGACTAGTTCATGAGCAATCAAGGAGTTTTCTAAAATAAACGAGCCTTTTATAAATGCACTTTGACAATGAGAAATCAGATCATGAAGTACCTTGTTGTTCCTCGTGCAAATGATTTTACATAGGATTTTATAAGTGACACTACAACAAGCTATGGGCCTATACTCTATAATTATTTCAGGTTTATGAATTTTAGGAATTAAAGATATATGTAACGACCTGGAATTTTGAACACTTCACATTTAAATATCTGAGTTATTTTAATATTTAAATTTTAGATTAAATATTATTAAAATTGATTTAATAACCTTCTTGACCCCCTTTTAAATCATAAGTAGTGACCGTAAACTTGTTTTCAAAAATTATTTACTAAAAAATACATTGAAGAAAAATCAACCATTTGACCGAAAATTAGTTTATCGATAACTAGTATTTCATTTAATATAAGTTATCTGAATTCTTATTCGCTTATCTAATGATCAAATGAACATATTAGGAACTAATTAACACATATTATTTTATAAAGCAAATGAAATGTTCTAGAAGTTTCTAATGGATAAGATATATTAACAAGTTGAGAGTATTTAAGCATTTTGTTAAACTGAAGTGATGGGTGGTGAAGCTTCCATGACATAATAGGGAGTGAGAATAAGCTTATGTAACACCATTTTGAAGCCTATAAAAGGAGGATCATACTCTTGTTAAATAATCACAATTCACAAATAAAAACCAAACTTTAAATGTCTTCTTCTTCTCTAAATGTTCTAAAGAAATTTTTTGCAAATTAACTCCAAATCTTCTTAAACTTTGCCAAAGGCCATAGGATAATATTAGACCACCACCATGTTAAAATTTAAAGAAGTGAAGACATTCTCCCTCTATTTGGAATGGCCATGAGCAATTATGGGCTTCTAGCCTTGGAAAAGAAAGTAGAAGGGAAGGAAAGTGATTGCACTGTAATGGTAGGACGTGTTCTTGTGTTCGGTTGTGCTTGAGAATGTGTTTGGCTTGGATTTAAGCAAGTTATCTTACTATCTTGTTTGTATATATTGTGTGTGTATATGTTGTTTTTGAAATATAAAGTTAAAGTGACATAAACTAATTAAAGTTATGAACTTTGGATCCCTTGCTTTTAAAAGGAAGTGACAACTTTATATTGTTTAACATCACTTCTATTACGTTCTTAAACATGTCGCATGGCCTTGATGTGACAACCCACCTTTCTGACCCCTAGAAATGAAGCTCAATACATCCTCTGCATTTTTTATGTCGTTGCCCAAGAATCCAAAAGATAACTCGTCTTTGGGTAAAACGAATAACAGAAAGAACATAGTAGAAATACCTCATAACAGAATGGTTACATATAATACAAAATGATATAGTAAAAAGGTTACTCCTTGCAAGGAGCTATCGGAGTTAAAAAAAAGTACTACGTCTAATATATTTGCAGTGATACATTCTGCTTTACATTTTTTTGATACCAAATATACCAACATAATCACACAGCGGAAATAAGTAACTAGATAACTAAGGATACGCTTGCTCAATCACCATCTTCAAAGAGCTCCTAGGAAAACCTTATATTCTCGCACTACCCAAATATAATTTAGTATCTGAAAGTTTAGGTAAAATAAACAACCCGGTTAGACAAACTATCTGGTATGAGAAAATCTCTGAAACAAAGGGAAGTGTATTTAAAAATAATATGCGGGATCAGGCAGCTAACGTGGAATAGGTTTTCTCCCATATAAACAATAACCAAACATAACAAAAATGTAAATGAATAATAGAGAACAAATGCAAACATAGATGATGGGTACAATCAGTATAACATTCAGACTTGAAAGAATGAAAATAGTCTAAATAAAAATCCAATGGATAAAATAAGACAACGGTCCAAACTCGATAAAATGGACTAAACAAGATAACTATCCAAACTCAATAGAATGAACAAAACCAATAACTGAATAATGCAAAGAGTGGTTGACTCTTCCTGTTGTAATTAAAGAAAACAGATTCAAAGGTTCGAATCAAATAAGAACATGAAACTTTCCAACAAATGATTAGGAGGGTTCTCCCCTCTTACCAAAAGTATACCTCTAGAAATATACTTGAGAACTCCGATGGCTTTCTGAAACCTCCAAGCAGGATCCCGCCAACTGTTACTGAGTGTCCAAGTATTTCACGTCTCAATGCGCAACACCGAATCCAATCTAGAGTGGATGTGAAAGTACCCTAATGAGAGTAACCCCACATAGCTTGGCCCCCACTCACTCTTTGGGTTTAGTCATTTTCGATCTGTGCAGTTAAAGTACTTGGCAGATTTAATGCAGCGGAGGTGTAAAAATTCGTAGCGGAGATACGACGAGGATATAGCGAGATATATAGGATAACTCTAAAATAGCATATAAAACCCATTATTGATATTTTTACGAATATATATATGGTAATTAAATGAAATAATTGACATTCAATTGAATTATAATTAATGCGTAAACAATTTTAAAAAAAACATGTGCGAATATACTGTAAATAAATGTAAATTGGTTATATAACATAATTGAATTTAGTAGAATGTTATAATATTTTCATTTCTGAAAATATATAAAAATTCAATTAAATAAATTAATTTCATAATTTTTATAATGTATAAATGTCATTTTTCATTTGATTTCTTTTAAAGAAGATATAGCGGAAATAGCGGAATATAGCGAAAATAACAGAATATAGCAAAAATAGCGGGGATTAAAGCGGAAAGGCTTTATTTGGGGCTATATGGAAAAATCATAGCGGTAGAAATCTGCTATGAGATATAACATGGTTATAGCGGGTAATAGCGGGATATTAAATGCACAATTTTCGACAAAGGATAACAAAGCTTAAGTGAGCAACACATCGACTTAGAATGACAAAATACAAAGAAGGCTGAGGTAGCCGATAGTTGGAAAACCAACTATCAAGGATATAAAACGATCGTATATGGAAATTAAGTTCTTGTATCACCACTCATCAAATTCCACCTTGTACTATTTCTTCGTTAACAATAACATTGGATAAGTCAAGATAATGTTACCTCAAAGCATGTCCCATAATTACTCTTAACTTTTGAAATAACGACGAGTCTACTTCTTCGACGTTTAGTGCTAAGTATACAAATAAATCATTCCCATATAAGTGAATCGCTTTACGGAAATTAATTCATTTCCATAAACGAATCAAACCTTTTCTTTTTAAAAAACCAGAATTTATTCTTGGCCTCACATTACAAATATTAGCTTTAACACTTTGTTAAAAGAGTTCACTAACTTCAAATGTCAATTTAAAAAGGATTTAATAACTTAAAACATCCTTATTACATTGATTAATTAACTTTAAACTTCATATTGATTTTTGAACTTCAAATACCTTTAAATAATAAAAACGGTAAACCACCTTTAAACTATATTGATTTAATTAATTAGTAAAATATAATTAATTAAATTAATAATTAATTATCATTATTTAAAGTAAATAACAAATTCAAAACATCCTTGTTGCTTTGATAAAATCACTTTAAAACCTCATAAATTACGTTGATTAATTAACTCCAACAACCTTTTATTAAAAGGGTAAATCACCTTTAAAACATCATTAATTCAATTAATTAATAAATTTAAATATAATTAATTATGTTAATTAATTAAGTAATTAATTTCACATTATTTAAAAATTATTTATTAATTATAAACATTAATAAAAGAAAGATTAATTAGATTTAAAACAAGTTGATAAATTTTAAAAATTATTTATTAAAAAGATTTATTAATTTAAAAGCATCGTTAGCTAATTGATTAATTAACTTTAATTCATCTTTATTGAATGATTAATTATCCTTAAACAACATTAAATAAATTGATTGATTAATTTAACCAATCATTAACCAGGGAATTAGTTAAATTTAAACCACATCGTTAACTAAGTAACTAGTTAACCTTAACCCTTATTAATTAAATTAAATAATCATTATCAAAATGGTTAGTTAGTTTCGAAAACATCGTTAATCAAAATTTTACTTAACTTGTAAAACAATTTCAAGCACGAAGATGAAGCCAAACGGTTTCGATAAAAAGTGATTTTCCGAAAGTACCAATATAGCGACTATCGCTATACGGGCAGTTTGATAAACAAACTTTTAACATCAGCCATATAACCAAACATCACATAGCAATGGTTTAAGTACAATATAAGGTAAATAATGATGGTACAACATGTAATAAGTATTTACTAATGATTATATTAACTTTAACTGCCAAATGTAGCTAACCACATGCTTACTAACTTTCAAATGTGACAGCTTTTCAAAGCATGAAACAAACAAACAACCAAACAATCTCTTCATATATACAACAAGCATTCATGGCCTATTAACATGAACATTAACATAGTATAAGCTTGGTTTAAGAAGGTGTAGTTTTAGTCACTGAAAGCTATCCAAACTCTCGCTAACTAAGGGTATGACATAGCACTTCCATTCCTAAGCAAAAGATGGAGTTTTAGACCCTTAATGCACTAGGTAGGCTCAGCCTTGAAAGAAGAAGGAAGTGAAACTTTTTTTGGTAAGGTGGAGTGACTTTGATAATCATTGAACTCTGAAAAATGAACCTAAAAATAGGTCATTTTCCAACCTGTTTTTGGATTATTTTCTCTTGGATTTATTACGACCAATAATTTTCGATAATTAAAAATAATTAATTTAATAAAGTTTTGTGATTTAATGTTGGAAGAAATAAAATTTGTGATTTAATAATAAGAATATAAATGGGAATGAAATGTAATAGTATTAATTTAAGGTAATTGATAACTGCTTTAAATGTAATTCCAATTAATTGAAATGATTAAAGAGTTATAATTGGTGATAGATTGTAAATTAATTGTAATAATGTGTATATTAATTGAAAATTGGACTAAAAAAGTAATTGATAATTTAAAGGTTGTATTAATTAATGAAATAATGTGTAATAAATTGTAATTGGATAGAGTTGGTATTTTGTAAGTTGTTATAACTTGGTTTGTAAATACTAAACTTATAAATGTGATTAAAAGTTAATGGTGACGATTATTGTTTGTTACCTATTTGTTTAGTCTGTTAAGTTAAATTGGGAATCAATGACAATCATATGTAATTAAATATCACATTAATATGAGTTAAGATGATAACTGTAAAATGTGAATATAATAAAAGGTATAGGAATGTCAATTATATTCATTAGGCAATAACTGATTTAATAAAAAGAGTGAAACCAAGAAAAATTAATGCATTGGGATTTTAAATTATAATTAATGTGAATATTGGAAAAAAATTCAACATAATTGGAAAGTTGCATTAATAAATAAAAGATGGTAATTGTGGAATACTAATTAATAAAATATAACGCAATGTTGAAATATGCAAAGGGTAATAATTGATTGAATAAAAAGACTGAAGTCAAATTAAATCAATTTATTGGAATTAAATTATAATCAATTGGATTTAATTACAGTTGAAATTGAACACTGTAATTTGTGTAATATCAACACTGAATTGATGTGTAAATTTGTTTTAAATTATTGTAATTGTCTAAGTAATCAAAAATGATAAAATCGGTTAATTATAAGATTAGAAATTAAAAGGTGGTCAATTTAATAATAATTTATTTAATTAACGTGAAAATAGCCATTTTGGCCACTATCTCAGATTTCGACGAAACTAGTTTCATCGGATCCATAATGGTGAATTATTGTAAGGTTTCAAGTTTCGTAGCGATCGGACTTGTCGTTCGATCGTACGCGCTCGAAATGCGTAAAAATCGATTTAATTAAATTCAATTGAAATCAACTTGAAATAAGCTGATTTTTAAGCTAACTTATTTATATGATGGAATTAGGACTTGAAACTTGTTCCATTGACTTTAAAAATATTGAAAACATCTATTTGATATATGCGATGCCCATTTTCGTTTCGGGAACGAAATGGGCTTTTAGGCCGCTATTTGTCGTTCGTACTAATTGGTTATGTGTTTATTTTCTTATCAGGCTTCATTAGTATAAGTAGATTCTTATAAACCCTAGCAGCCTTTCATTTCTTATTGCCGTACGTACAACTCCCCCTGTTTATCTCTTTCTTCTAATGGTAGAAACAAATTCCAATATGCAAATCCAAATTCAACTTCCAAATCAATTTCAAATCAAAATCGAATCGAAAAATAAAAACTCCTCAAACTATATCAAATTGTATACCGATCTAAAGCTCTCGAAGAGCACCAGTCTGTTTTTCGACTTGTGTCACTATGTGTCTGAAAAATAGTGATTTAATCTCGACCGTCGAAACTAGTGTTTCGATTTTAACGGTGGTTATTGTCATCCTAGCGACGATCAGAGGGTATAGGCTTGCCGATGCCATCGAGCTGAGTGCATCCATGGGCTCGTTCGCATCTGTAGGGTCACAATTTCGACTGAATTGGCCAAAGATGGCCGGCGGTGGCGGAGATGCCCATGGCAGTCGTGTGGGGTGGCGGCAGTCCAGAAGGGGTTGGCTAGGGCTAGGAAGTCACGTAAGATGGTTGAATGTTGTCGAAGTTGCTCGGAGTGGTCGTGTTTTTCGGTGAAGGCGGCGGCAGGAGGGTGGTCTCATGTGTGTTCGATCGAGAAGGAGTTAGGGCTTTGCGTGATAGCTGGGTAACGTGGCAACTTTTTCTTTTTTATTTTAATTTAAACTTTTATTTTCAAAATTTCTAACGTATATAAATTTCGCAACGAGGTTCGAATTACGTGCGGTTTGTTTTGTTGGCATCGTATCGAAATTCCAGACATTTTGGAATTGATTTGGACGAATTTCGAGACTACTAGATTTTGGGCCATTATTTGGATTTGAAATCGATTTGTAGTCAAAGGTGAGTGTTTTAACCTACTCACAATTACTGAATTATTTTATGTCGGTTAAATTAAATTTATGATGTGATTAGAAATTAATTAATTAATGTTTGGTATGTTTAAACCGTCATTCTAGTTAAATTTGACTTTTATTACACTTAATCATCGTTAATTTTAAATTGTCAATTTAATATCTTTTAATGATAATCAATTATCTATTGATGTTTATTAGTTGATTTGGATGATGATTGTGATGGATGTTTGATTGTTGATATTGGACGACTGGATGTTATATTTTATATTGTTATAACACTGCAAGTTCCCTATAGGTTGAAATGATATATACCCAAACGATCTGTAGATTAGGGAAAAATCGTTATGGGTTGAAATGATAGACTTGAGCGATTTTAGGGATTTTATTTAATTTGGGATTGCGGGTTGAAATGATACATTCGTAAAATTTTAAATTGCGGATTGAAATGATAAATATCTGCATCACTTGACCATAGGGTATAAAATTATATACGGACACCAGATTGGTTAAATTAAATGATTTTTCATTCCTTAAATTTTGAATCCAGTTAACTGGCATTTTGAAATAGAAAATTGATTTATATATATATTGAATTATTCGATAATCCAAGCGTTAATTTTGAAATTAGAATCGATTTAATGAATTGTTCAAAGGAGTTAAAGTGGAATTTCAAAGTTGAAGTGGGATAGGAGATGCCAAACCCCGTAAAAATCTCTAATGCCGTTACAGTCATATTTATTTACTGTTGATTTAACTTACATAAGATCTTTTAGTTCTGCTCAAGTGTTTTGCCTTTTCAATTCGTTCGGGTCACTCTAAGCTTTCAGTTTATCGAAGACTGCTTTCTAGAGTATGAAGACAAAGATTTATACTATTGCTAATTATTATATTATTTTCACTGCATCATGTTGTTTCGCTGCATTACTTATTTATTCATTCCTGTTATGTAACTCTGATTTGTATCTAAAAGCTCTAATCAAATGTTATTTGTAAACAGCTTCATGAACTGTTTACTTGATTATTATATTTTGTCATTGTGCTGCGAGATTCTGTATTTCTTTTTCTTTCCTTTTCTGCTTTTCCTGTTTACCCCATAACAATCCTCGCTTTTGAATGGTTTGAATTTGACATGTGAGGTTTATTGTCGATTTAAACTGTCCAAAAGGCAGGTCGTTACAAATTTTGTAAAAGTGGTAAATTAGAAAGTTTTATAAAATTCTTTTCTCTACACTTTCAAAAAAAAGAATCGCTCAATTATAATTATTTTTGAAGAAGATATGGTCAAAAAATAAGAACCCTTTTCGGACTTGAAATTCTGAATCCAAAAACATTCTGTAAACAATTAATATTTTGAGATAGCTATACTAGAAATTTGAAGAAGCAATCAAGATATAAGTTGTAGCTATTGGAATTTTGCATGATCTGAAAAAAATAAAAACTTTATTTGGATAAGATATGAGAGAGAAATGATCAGTGGAAGAAGAGGAAATTTTAGAGAGATAAAAGGCTATCTAGAAGCCAGTGAAAATGTAAATTACCTAAATACCCTTTGTCCTTTACCCTCCATATTGTTTTGGCACCTCAACACCCTCCACCACACATGAAATTAAAGCCTCTAGCTTGTCCTGCCCTCATCATGTCAAAGAAAACAGCTTAAACATGTTTTGTACTCGAGTCGCCAAAATGTCAAATCATGTCTCTTAAGACATCTTTAAGTATATACATGTATACTTAAGTGTATACACCTTTGTATATACCAATATGCACTAACTAGTTTACATTATTAGCCATTTAAATGTTGTTTCAAATATAAACAAGGCTAACGACATTTCAAACAGCTTTTATATGATGAAATGTCAAAAATTCAAAAAACGAATTTTGGTCACATTTTCCGTTTTTCTTCAAACTAAATATTTTGTAAACTAATTTTGAAAACTATTTTATCTTTAATATTTATTATTAAAAGAGTTTTTATTTTAATTATAAACCTACTATTTGAATATTTAAAATTAAATAAATATTCAAAAATTAATGTGGTGAAAATTATGAATCGTTATACTTGACTTAATGTTTAAATGGTTGTTTGATTTATCTGTTGAATTGAAGTATGTTTTAATATGTTTGAAGCAAGAGTAGTCGCTATAAGTGCACTTTGATATCCCTAAACTTTAACTTGTGTAAATTGGAAATTTATGATCCTAACTTGGGATGATTTGATTTGATTGTTATCTACACATATTTTAGTGTGTTCGAAAGTAAAGAAATGGTTTGGAAAGTTGGAGAAATTATGAACGAAAGTTGTGAAAGTTAGAATAAAAATGAGGTTATAAACCCACTTTACAATATAGCCTATTTTCAGGAATTTCTATAAATAAATTGAAAGATATTCATAGGTGTTTCTCTCCATGGTTTTTAAGTACTCGAAGGGTAGCACTCATTATAAAAATTTCAGGTCTTAAATCATTTGTTAACTAGTCGTAAAGTTTGTGCATTTCAATGTATTTTTTAACAAAGACTTTAATAACATTTATAAATGCTGCAGTAAGTTGTTTATGATTTTATATACTTAAAAATATATCTAAATTTGGTATTTTTCTCTAATCTTTTTAGAAATGTTTTTTAACCTATTTTTATGTGTTTTAAAGTTGGTTTGAAGTTTAAATATATGTTTAATAATTATATTTGTATCTTCAAAGTAAAGAGGGTTCAAAATATAAAATATATTTTTCATCAAATTATAAATTATTTATTTTCAAGTAATATTTTACATTAATATTTAAAACCTATTTACAAGTATTTATAAGTTTCGTAAAAGGTAATTAATTAGGATTTACACTAAAAATCGATGAGAAAGACAGCTTTATTGTTGAGAGTTAAGATTGATGTCGAGTAGGGATATGAGCAATAGAGCTCTAATCTACCAGTTTCCCTCTTAATCGATGAATAGTTAGGTTGGAATGTTAAAACGTGTTAATCTAGTTTATTACTTAATTGGTTGAAAAGTAATTAACTTTTCTTAATGCTAAAAGCCGACGAAGCAGGCTTATCTATTTGTGAGAGTTAAGATTGATGTCGAGTAGGGATATGAAAAATAGAGCTCTATATTTCGGTTTTCCTCTCAACCAAGGAATAGTTAAGTCGAGAATGTCAAAACTGTGTTAATCGTATTCTTTTCTTACTCATTTATGAAAGTCATAAATACTATACTTAACACTAAAAGCCGATGAGGTAGATTTATTTATTTATAAGGTTTAAGAATGAAGTGTCTAGACAAAGTTTTGATTCGCAACAAGTGTTCTACCTTACCTGACTTCACTCTTAGAGGAGGAATAGTTAAGTTGGAATTTCAAAAATTAGTTCAAGTATAAAAATTGAAATTTCTACAGGCGATCGTTTTCATTATTATTAGTTAATTAGTTGACTATCAAACTTAACCAAATATTATCTTAGATCTTTAAAATAATGATTTTAAAGATAATACAAGTATGCAATGATTTTGTATTTGTTGTTATAATGTGTTAATAACATTTGTCTTTAACCCTTTTTTATTATACTCATGAATGTAAATAGATCTTTAATAAGAATGTTTAACGATAAGAATAAGTAAAATAATTTTGGGTTTTTAGTGGTAACAGTAGTGTTAAACCTTTCTGAGCGGATTTGTGCAAGTACGTAGGCCTTAAAATGGATATTTTGAAGGAAAATATATGTAAGAAATCTTCTGGAAACATAGAAAAAAAAGGTTTAAAGTAAGAAATTTCGTTAATGATTTGTTAATATACTTAAGAAATCTTCTTAACGATTAGTTAATGTACTTATACCATTCGAGATAAGTATATAAATAGTTTTTGAAGTATTAAAAGAGTACAACTAAATAGCAGAAATTGATAAATGGTGTTTTATTAGATACAAGAAGCTTTTACTAGTAAAAGAGGTTTTAACTAATAAATATTAATTAAACAAAAATGGATTAGATGTTGATTATGTGACTTAATTGTGCTTTGTATGACTTGATCGTGCTTTGTATGTTACTCGTTTATATAAAACATTTAGTCGTATACTTAACACTAAAAGCCGATAAAGTAGGCTTGTCTATCTATAGGAGTTAAGACTGATGTTCAAGTAGGGATATGTGGAATAGAGCTCTAACATACCGCCTTCACTCTTGACTAAGGGATAGTGTAGGATGAAAATATCAAAAATGTGATAAGTATACGAAACTTGGTTTCCAAATGTAATCATTCTCATTATTGTTGAATACGACCAAATTCGTCGATTCGGTCTTAAAAAGACCGGGATCAGTAAGTATTTCACTTTTCAAAAACTATTTCAAGACTGAGATACATATTCAATCTCTTAGAAGATGACCCGTTTGAGATATGGAAATCCAATTGGGAATTCATGTTCTGTTCGAGTGATGAAGACTCGGGTAAAAGATGCCTAACGTAATCCCGACATAGAAAATAGGTAAAAACAGAGTAGGCCTCACAATCTTGGGTTTAACTGACTCATTATGATATATCAACTCCTTATCTAAAGTATGTTTATTGATATGTTGCATGCGGGAGTTGTTGATACTTGGTTCCACATAGTTCGCAAAAGTGTTCAGACGATGGGCAAGTTATTTTTACCTTAACGATATATTTTATTTAGAGATATACAATGCTCAGAAGGTACTTTTGTGACCCATGTGCATGGAAATTTGGATTTCGGCTTGACCGAAAGGATCTCCATGGAAAATCTACTATGCAAACGTTCTTTATCAGTTTTGATTGTACCCTCTAATATGCTATTGAATGTAACTAATATAACCATTCCGACTATGTTATATATTTATATTCTTCACCCTAGACATTATCTATTATATCATCTTATTTGCTTATTAGATAGTGGTTCATTTGAGGGGATAATTGTTATTGCATTCCATGTAATCTAAAAAGTACCATTATATGTTGATCGCATATTTCTTGAGTTTCTTATACCGGACATATATCTGATGCTTGGTTTTTGTTTTCCCTAAATTCCTCATATGCTTTTTTGAGTAGTCTGAGAAAGACAGGTTTCATTGATGTTCTTTGGAGCTTGAGAAGATGAGCTAGGTCTTTCACCCACTATTGTATTCTTATTTTTGCTACATTGCTATACTGTACATATCAGAATTTGTAAGGGTAGACAGTTATAACTATCCAGACTGATGATAGTACTTTGGTTTTGTAAGTCCGAAATTTTTGTATCAGAGTAACCCTTTGATAATTCTTTTGATATTATATATTACCATTCCACTAGTGAGATTCTGATGTTGTTTTCTCTTCCTTCTTGTTCCTTTTCTTTTTCTTTTTATTTTAACCTAACAATACGTCTTTTCGGCACTTGGACGTTTGGTACATAAATACAATGGACGTATTAGTGTCGACATTCAAGGGTCGAAAAGGCAGGTTGTTAAAATTAGTATAAGAGTCGAAGGTTAAGCGAGAATCTTCTTTGGTGGGGTATGACCCATTAGGAGATTAGATAATGGAGTACCCTAGCATGAGTCGAGTATATTATAAATATGAGAGTGTATTTTATTTGTTATAAATGTGAGCCTTAAAGGTATCAAACTGCGAAAATAAAAAATCTTATATAAAATAACTTACGTAAGTGTAAATTGTTATAATATAGTTCGATTAACGTGGGGATCAATGATGTTTATCTATTATCCCTCTAATTAGTTTAGTTATGCCTAGCAAACTTATAAACATTGACTATCATTTGTTGATTATTGATTTGTGCTCAACCAGTTCATGGGCAGTTTTACCTTTCACTGCATGGGTTGGGTAGACAATATTCATAGATACATTGAAATGAACACTTTGTGAATTAAATTTCGCGATTTGACTATAAGGCGATCGATGGCAATATTGGGTTAAAAGTTTGATATAGTAAAATATGTTTATTTAATTCAAAGGAAAGATAAGTTATTTTAGAAATAAACATTTTCAAAAAGATTTTATATAAGAAAGTGATTTTATATAAGTATGGTTTATAAATGAAGAAGGATTTAACAGATATTTAGAGAACTTAAATCCTGTGTCTTTGAAAAATGTTTTTCAAAATTTTGGAAAAATAATAATAGTATTATTTGAAAGTAAATATTTGGGGAAATGGTTTATGATATTGCGATCATGGTACTTAGTAATATTTACAAAGTATATGATAACATTTTGAATTGATTTTGGTTAAATCCGAAAGGCATGAATTGGATGTAATGAATTCACTTCTATCGCTTGAAAATAATTATGGTGATGACTTTGGCATCATCAACGTTCATTTTCAGATTTCTAAGTGGGAGATGCCACAAGGTTGCTTTAATAAAACGAATTCTTATTTGATTCCAAAAGTATGATTTGTTATACAAAAGATATATGTGTGTCTTATTATTTCAAGGCGATTTGAAATAAAAATCCAGTGTTTAATTGTAAAGTTTCCTTTGGAAAGAAATTTGATATGAACTTTTTAATATAATTTTTTTATATATATGCTATGTAGGGTGCTTGAGTGGTAATGGCATAGCCTGGAATAAATGCTGGAACTTTCCGTGTTTTCCCTTTTTTGGGTAAAATGTGTTTAATAAATTATTGAAATTTGTTAAGCTATTTTATGGACAAATTAGCCTATGCATTATGATTGTATGGTATGTGCATCAAGTTATGATACAATATTTGGTTTTCATTTGTTAAAACGAAATGAATTTTCGGTGAGTTTGGACAGTTGGAAACTTTTGAATCGTTATAGAACCTGAAACCAAGTGTTTTACGAAAATATAAAGATGAGTTTATATAATAATTGAACTTAGAAGATTGTAGGGTTTAAACCAGATTTAAATTTAATGTTTTGTAGATGCTCTTAGGATATAGTGAAGTGTTGTACGAGTGAGAACCTAAATTATAAAATGTTGATAATCTTGAAGTTGTGTTTTATGAAATGGTTCATAAATGATTTTAGTATTAATATATTATTTGTATAAAAGAGATTGATAAAGAGAAATTAGTGTAGTTACGAAACCAATAGGATAAATATGTAAGTTATACATGGATCGTTTTATTCGCATAACTGTTTCTGATCGAGTAATTGAGTATGTAATTTTGAGGTGGTTTACACTAGTACGAAGAAGTATTTTTCACTGGATTCTTAATGGAGAATACTTGATGCAAATTCTAGATAAGATCCCAACGTCTTATATCATAGTATATGGCAAGTAAGGAGAATGAAGGCTTCTAATCAAGGAACTAGATCACTATGGAGGTCAAATGATCTATACTAGTTGCGAAGTGAAATTTATGTGATCGAGCAAGTGATCGGATTTGACATTACATATGGATGACACATGTACATCATATGGGATTTAGTACATGCATACTATATTTTGATTGGCTTATGGAGAGTTTAGGTGATGACTCTTCGACTTATTATAGGGTAGCATGAATAATCGGCTAAGTGATAACCTGAGGCTGTTGACCATAAGGTACGCTTAGTAGATTGTTCATCGTCCTTGTACGATAAGTGGATTTTTCAACTTGAGCTAATCGTGAGTTATGTTTGCTAATGTTTTGAATACCGTTGTGTATTGCTATATGATTTTTTCTTTTGTTGCTAGTGTTGGGATTTCAAGGATGAAATATTCTAAGTGAGGGAGAATGTAATGACCCAGAATTTCAGACACTTCGCATTTAAATATCTGAATTATTTAAATATTTTAATCTTGGATTAAATGTTATTAAAATTGATTTAGAAACCTTCTTAACCCCTTTTAAACCATAAATAATTATAGTAAACTTCTATTTGAAATTATTTACAAAAATAAATACTTTGAAAAGAAATCGATAATGTGACTGAAAATCGGTTTTTTGATAAATATCTTTTTATTCAATATATTAGGAACTAATGAACACTTGATTCATAAAGCAAATGAAATGTTCAAGAATTTTATAATGGATAAGAGGCCTTAACATGTTAAGGGTATTAAAGTATTTTGTTAAAGTGAAGTGATGTAAAGCAAAAGGGATGGGTGGTGAGGCTTCCATGGCATGGTTGGGTGAGCGCAAACAAGCTTATGCAACAACATTTTGAAGCCTATATAAGGAGGGGCATACCCTTGTTAAGTAATCACTAATTCACAAAGCAAAACCAAGTTTTTTAATGCTTTCTTCTTCTCTAAATGTTCTAAAGAATTTTTTTGCAAATCAATTCGAAATCAACTCGTACTCTGCCAGAAGCCTTAGAATAGTATTAGAACACCTTGGACCTTGTTAGAATCAAAGAAGCAAATCCATGCTCCCCCCTTTTGGAATGCCCCTAAGAAATTATGTGCCTTTAGCCTTGAAAAAGCAAGTATAAAGTAAGTGGAAGGGAAGGAAGGTGATTGCAAGGAGATGGTAGGAAGAGTTCTTGAGTCATGTTGTGCTTGAGCATGTTTTTAGCTTGGATTTAAGTGAGTTAACTCACTATCTTGCTTTTATATATTGTGCGTATATATATGTTGGATTTGAAATATAAAGGTAAAGTGGCACCAATTAAATAAAGTTATGAATTTTGGACCCCTCTCTTGCTTTTGAAAGTAAATGACAACTTTATATTGTATTACATCACTTTCATTACCCTCTTAAATATGTGACGTGGCCTTGACTTGATGTTTAAATGGTTGTTTGATTTGTGTGTTGAATTGAAGTATGTTTTAAAATGTTTGAAGCGAGAATAGTCACTATAAGTGCACTTCGATATCGCTTAACTTGTGTAAATTGGATATTTATGATCCTAACTTAGGATAATTTGATTTGGTTGTTATTTACACATATTTTGGTGTATTAGAAAGTAAAAAAATGGTTTGGAAAGTTATAGAAAATATGAACCAAAGCTGTGAAAGTTAGAAAAATAATGTGGTTATAAATACATTTTATAAACATAGCCTGTTTCTAGGAATTTTTATATATAAACTAGAACATATTTTTAAGGGTTTCTTTCTGTGGATTCTAATTACCCTTAAGATATTACTTACTATAAAATTTCAAGTCTTAAATTATTATTTAAAGTGGTTAAAAATAGTCATAAAGATTGTGCATTTCAATGTGTACATTAACAAAGACTTTAACAACATTTATAAATGCTGTAATAAGTAGCTTATGGTTTTAAGTGTTTGAAAATGATATTTAAATTTGGTATTTATCTCTAATCTTTTTAGAGATAACTCCTAATCTATTTTTACGTGCTTTAAAGTTGGTTTGAATTTTAAATATATGTTGAATATTTTTATATGTATTTTCAAAGTAAAGAGGTTTTATAATATAAAACACGTTTTTCATCAAATTACAAATTAGTTATGTCCAAGTAATATTTTACATATATATTTAAAACATATCTACAATATTTATAAGTTTCTAAAATGGTAATTAACTAGGTTTAACACTAAAAACGACGAGATAGACTTTTGTATTTGTGAGAGTTAAGACTGATGTTGTAACACCGCTAATTTTTGATAACATTATTCAGGAGATTTAATTAGATAAATTAAATAGAATAATGTAAATGTTAACTGATAAGGGGGTTGAGACTTGTATTGATTAATTAAGGCCGTTCCTAATATAATAATTGATTGGCTAAAGAATGGTTAGGTTAATTAAATTACATAAGGGTATAATTGGAATTGCCGCCCACAAAGCTTACCCATATATATATATATATATATATATATATATATATATATATATATTCGTTTTTACCATTTCTTACCATTCACGTCATTTTAAAATGCAAACTAAAAGATTGAGGAATGGCCGGCCATTAAGGAAGAAGTAAATTCAAAAATCAAAGCTAGAAAAACAAGCTTAAGGGAAATCAATCTAAATACAATCTCCTTATCTAAATCAAGGTGAATAATAATTTCATTTCTATTTTGTTTTGAATCATATATTTTTTGATTTAAGGGTAAATTCGTTTTTATGATATATTGGATGATGATATGCTTTTATATGGATTAAACAAGATTGTTTAAAAGGGGAAAAGCATGGTTTTAGGAAAAAAAAATAAGATTTAAAGATGTTTAAATGCCATGGGAAAATTATATGTTATGAGAAACATGATTTTGGAGTTGGGTTTCTATTTTTATAATTTTCCAAGCTATGGAAAGATTATTATGAATTTTCAAAGAAAAATATGGTTATTTGGGTTTATAAATTTATTTTGAAAATTATATTGAGAATTTGGGTCTGGAATTTTGATATGTTGGATAACATGATTAAAATGAATTTTTGTAATTTTTGAGGATTTTTCCAAAGTGATTTGTAATGCAAAATATATTTTTTAGAAGAGGAAATTCTTTGCAAAAAGTGGAAGGGTATAATTGATCAACTTAACCATGGTTTAGATCTGGATTAGCGGCAGTTATTTTTGAAAGAATTTGAAAAAGTTAAGGGAACCAATCTGGTGTTGACATGTGACGGGTTAGTTAGAGAAAAGTTTGCTTTATAAAGAACTAAACTAGGTTTACTCAGAAAATAGGTTCCGCCTGCTTTAGAAAGCAGCTTTCGACAAAGATGCATGTGCCTTTTACCATGATGAAACCAATACATAGTGGATTGGAGATAAGCGAAAGGTTAAGTGTCGAAAGCCTAGCTTCCGAAGTAGTCGAAACCTTGTTTTGTTTTTAAAAGAAAAAAAAAGTGCCTGCCTTTGTTTTAATTTAGCCTTCGACAGAGTCAAAGCGTTTGGTTTTGAAAAAGGATTGAAACAAGGTTTCGAAAGGGTTCCCATTAAATTATGAAAGCTTTCGACTAGGTTCCTTACTTATGAAAGAATGTTTTGAAAGAAGGGGTTCCAACCTAGTCGAAACCCTACTGTCATTCTGTAGCCTTTCGATGGTGTTGAAGATATCAATGCGGTCGGAAGGTACTTTGTTTTATTAATTTTATGCCGCTTCTAATAGCTATAGAAAGGGGATAGGGGTTTCGAAGACAATGGTTTCGAAAGGGGTTTCGACGCCAAACTTCCGTCATTTTACCTAGATATTAAATGCTTTCGAAAGAGATAGTGCCGCACCATCAATTTTTCCCCAATATTTTTATATGATAAAGATGGTTTCGAAAGAGTTGCTTTTGCCTATATTCACTTTGACCCAAATAATGTTTTAAGTGTAAACGCAATGCTTTCAAAAGAGGCACTTTCAATGATTTCTGAAGGATTGCTTCTAAGAGTGTCGAAAGGGATACTTTCAACTTGTTTTAAAGCTAAGCTTTAAAGTTAAATGCTAATACTTTAATTTATTCGAAAGGTTTTGAAAGGTCGATTTTAAAGTATTAAAAGGCGGGAGCCTAATGTTTTGAAGATAAGTTTTTAAGGCTTTCAAAGGAGGCTATCCTATGAAGTCGAAAGCTAGTTTTCAAAGGCATCGAAAGGTTTTATGACCCTAACTCTACTTTTATAGTAAAAACCCATGGATAAATCAAATGAGTTTTATAATGGTTTTAATAAGAAGCTATTTTTGATAAAGTAATAGGTTAAAGGGATTAACTATGTTTTATTTAAACCCACAGGAGTGTTATTGCTATGTTGTTATATTGCTTCTTCAAATTTGAATATATTCACTTTATAATGGACCCATAACTATATTTTGGTGATAAAGGGTAGAAGAATCAGTTAGGTTAACCTAAATTGATTAAACTCATGAATGGGTAGAATTGCATCCAGAACGTCAGGAAGACTAGAATATAGATGCTAAAATATAAAGGAAAGATAACGGCAAGGTCCAATAGGTTCTCAGTAAGCCCATGAGAACTGTGTATAGGAAAAGATATTGGCAGTGGCCAATAGGTTCATAGTTATCCCATGAAAATTATGTCTAAAGGAAGATGTCACGATGACAGGTTCATATTAGCCCACGGAAACTATGTATCAAGGAAGATGTCAGAAAGACAGGTCCATGGTTAGCCCATGAAAACTTTATATAAAGGAAGATGTCAGAGAGACATGTTCATAGTAAGCCCATGAAAACTATGATTCGATACTAGCAGGGGCCAGTAGGTTTGTAGTTATCCCTTGAAAACTATATCCATATGAAATATTGACAGTTGCCAATAGGTTCCTAATCAACCATGCAAACTAGGGTAAGAAGAAAGGATATTGAAGTTGCCAATAGGTTTTTAGTCAATCCATGAAAATTAGGATAAGTTCAAGATATTAGAGTTACCAATAGTTCAGAGTTATCCCATGAAAACTATGTAATTTGATAGGCAGCGCCTAAATGCTTAACTGGTTATAAGTCAGCCCATGAAAACTATTAGGTTAACAGTAATTCTAGAAACTATAATTGAGACATATAGTCAAAAATGAATGGGGATGGATAATCTAGAATTGGTTCGTTTGTTTTGCATATCATCATATTATAATGTTTTGAATTGTCATAACCATTGTGGATGTAGGAGCACAGTATATGGTTTACAGATGTTTTGAGATACTAGTGAGGGGAAACTCGTTCCGCTAAGCGGCATGATTTCACTAGATATCTAAATGATTTGAGATGGCAGAAAACTATTCATACCAGGCTTTATTTCTGATTCGAAGTTTATGTTTCCCCTTAAACTCTCAGGTACTCAATTGAATTTGAGTAGTTTGAGAGTGAGGTTTTCAGGTATACCTTAAGACGAATAAGCTTCCGAAGATGTGTAGGAGGCATGATAGTTGTTTAGAGTTCTCTTTTCTTTTAATTCCATTTTGTTTTTTGTAATGGCAAAGTTGTTATATTGCCTGTACATACTCTGATCATCCAAATGGGCATATTCATATGTCGCTCTTGGCATATGTTGAAATAAATATATTTTCTCTGAACATGATTTGCGGATATGAGATTATATAAGGAATAGAAAATGTTTTGATATGGAATATGATTTTCTTTGAAATTTAAATTTTTTATATGTTCATGTGTTTCTGTGTATCAATGAATCTAACGCCACTGTATTTGGTCGCCGAGGATTAATAACTATGGATGACTACAACATCCATAGCCATTTGTTTTGGGCCTCCAAGTAGGGGGACGTTACAGATGTCGAGTGGGGATATGAGCAGCAGAGCTCTAACCTATTCGTTTCCCTCTTGATCATGGAATAGTTAAGTTGGAATGTTGGAAACATGTTAATCTTGTTGTTTACTTAATTGTTTGAAAAGCAATTAATTTTTCTCAATACTAAAAGCTGACAAAGTAGGTTTATCTTGTGAGATTTATGATTGATGTCGAGTAGGGATATGAGCAATAGAGCTCTGACCTACTGGTTTCTCACTTGGCCGAGGAATAGTTAAGTCGGGAATATAGAAAATGCATTAATCACTTTGTTTTCTTACTCATTTATGAAAGTAATAAATACTATACTTAACACTAAAAACCGACGAGGTAGATTTATCTATTTGTGAGATTCAATAATGGAGTGTCTAGGAAAGGCTTTGATATGCAATCGGTATTCTAACTTACGTGGCTTCACTCTTGTAAAAGGAATAGTTAAGTTGGAATGTCGAAAATGAGTTAAGTATACGAATTGTGATTTCTATAAGCAATCGTTTTCATTATTGTTAGTCGATTAGTTAACTATCGAACTTAACCAAATATTATCTTAGATATTTAAAATAATTATTTTAAAGATAATATAAGTATGGAATGGTTGGAGTTTGTTGTGACAGTGTGTTAATAACATTCGCCTATAACCATTTTTGATTATACTTATGAAATAGATCTTTAAAAAGAATGTTTTGAAGGTAAGTAAAATGGTTTTGGGTTTGTAGTGACGATGTTTAAAATAATATTATTCTTAAAGCTTTTTGAACGGATTGTGAAAGTACTTAGAGCCTTAGAATGGGTATTGTGAAGGAAATTATAAGGAGTCTTTTGGAAAAAGATAGTAAAAGAAAAGTTTTAAAGTAAGAAATCTTATTAATGATTTGTTAATAAACTTATACCATTTTTCTTTTACAGTAAGAAATCTTATTGATGATTTGTCAATATATTTATACCATTTGATACAAGAATATCAATTCCTTTTGAAGTATTGAAAGATCATAAATAAATAGTAAAAATTGATAAGGTTGTTTTATTAGATAAAAGAAGATTTTACTAGTAAAAAAGGTTTTAATTAATAAAAGATTAATTACAAAAAAAGGGATTTGGAGTCACTTATGACTTAATCATGCTTTGTATGTTTACTCGTTTATGAAAAACATTTAGTCGTATACTTAGCGCTAAAAGCTGATGACGTAGGCTAGTCTGTCTGCAGGAATCAAGATTGGCGATTGAGCAGGGATATGTGCAATAGAGCTCTAACCTACTAGATTCACTCTTGATCGAGGAGTAAGTATCGAAAACATGGTAAGTATAATGAACAGTATAGCTCTTATATGAGACTTGGTGTTTTATAGAAAGCATGGTAAATAAGAGCAATATAGCTTTTTCGATGTTTTATTAAAAATATGATATTATACGAGACTTGGTTTCCATTTGCGATCATTCTCATTATTGTTGAATACGACCAAATTTGTCGATCTAGTCTTGATGAGACCGGGATTAGTAAGTGTTTTACTTATCGAAACCACTATAAGACCGAGATTGTGATGACCCGGTATTTTGGCAACATTATTTTAATAAAAGTTTAATCCAATTAAATAAAATGTAAACTCATCTTTTTAAAATGAATAAATCTTTTGGAAATATTTGCCATTTATTTATATAGATTTGTATTTTGAAAAGGAATTTTGATTTGAAAATTTAAAATAAATCTCTTAATAATATCTACCACAAAAATTTATCTTATATAATTGAATTAAAATGCTTTATCCTATTAACATTTGGTATAAAATATATATGGATGATATTATTTGAAATAACATCAAATTCTATCAATATAACATATAAATATAAGTAAGTAAGCTTATGAATATAATTTAAATATTGATAGTTAACATACAAACAGAATTAAAATGAAAACAAGAATTAAGTAGGTTTGGGATGCATACAACATAGAATTAAATTGTAAGAACAAAGTATAAAAAATAAGCACAAGTGTATAAATAATAAGACAAACATATGTATATGAATTATTTAAGCAAGAAAATAATAAAAGAAATATTTATGTGCAACATATCTTCATTCACAAGACCAAAGTATAACATGAAACCTGACACAAACAGTATATGAAGTTCAAGCTAGAAGTCAACAAAAACAAATGTTTTCAAACAAAATATCTTCATATCAAAGCCAAGTGTATACCTGCAAAGAGTATATTTTTATACAAGATATTTATACATAGCAAAACATAATTATAATATGTAAACATATGAGGAAACCATGCATTTAATTGCTATCATCTCAGCCAATACTTTGTCTATTCAAAATATTACAAATCCTCTCATTGCAGTAAAAAAAAATCTGTTCATATCAAAAAAAAATAAAGAAAATAACTTAACCAGTTAATACCTTCCTTTATACACTTTGTTATCTTCAATATGTAGATACATCCTCCCATTTTAGTTCGTTCAGAAAACAACTGAGGAAAACCAGAAAGAAAATATAATCAGTATCTTTATTTTACAAAGCTTAACTCAATTCAAACTGCAGTTTACACAAAATAGATTCAAAGACAGTTTCAAGTCACAGGTTTTCAAAAGGAAAATAGGAATTGTTCTCTGTTCAAAAGCTTGCGGGTGAGCAAACATAAAATTTACAAGTTTAAGTTTAATTAAACAGAAATGATGATTCATTTACTATATGGTGTGCATGTGTTTATTTTGATATGGATTTGTGTTTATATACAGTTGTTCTGTGAATATTGAATATGTTGTTCTTCTCTGCTATTTGTTACAAAGTTGATTTTCATTCAAACTCAAATTTTTTTATTAAATCATTGTTAAGCTTTGATTTCTCAACAAACAAGATGTTAAACCTATATTAAGATTTTTAGAAGTTGATTAAGCCATATTTGCAAAACATACTTCTGGAAATTAGTTTGCAAGCAGTAGAGTACTAAACGGATAAATTCGAGTGTTACTAAAAGCTAATTCAAGTTTATATCTTGGATGCTTACTGTAATTCATGATTTTTAAAACTAAAACGAAGATTTTTAGTTTGAAATTTTAAGAGCAGTTTGAATTTGAAATAAATTTGCATTTTTCTCACTTTTAGGCAATCGAATCATTAATAAAAGTTGAAATTTGTTTTGGAGCTAGTATGAACATCTATGATGTTAGGAAAATTATTGAATAATTTTTCTAATGCAAGAGTTGGACGGACGAATTCAATTTAGGGTTTGGGTTTCAAGTATTTGGGTTATGTCAGAATCGTGCGTATTTGTCTTCTATGTGTGATCGAGTGTCACGAGATTCAAGGGAGTGGAAGAGGAACGTGTTGTCGTGGTGTGGCCGAAGCTTGAGGGACTCCGGTGGTCTGTGCGGCGATGACGAGGCGTGGTGTTGAGGGGAGGTTGGTTACAGTTTTTCGAGAGAATGCCTAAATATCGATTCAAAATGTTTGAAGGTGATTCGAGTTGGGTATTCGAGTTTGTGGGTGATTTGTGATTTGCCTGAAGTGTTGGAGTTCGCCAGAGTTGAGGCGTGCCGCCGTGCACGTGTACGGCGGGGAGGATAGTGGCTGCGTTGTTGTCAGTGGGTAATCTCGAGTCATTACTCGAGTTAGCTGGTCGCTTACTTTGGGTTTTAGATCGAGATCGTGAGTGAGTCTTCTGATGCTTTAAATTATACTTAAGTTTTAAACTAAATATACTGGAAAAAACAAAGAGAAGAAGAAGGCATGCAGGAGAATGACCCGGGAAAATGGAAGAGAAACTCGAAGTGTAACTCAAGTTAGATCAAGGGAGTTTCGGGTTTTTACAGAACCGTGGTATTATAAAAACAAGGTTAAGCAAATTGTGTTTCAACCAATTTAAGCACTGTGAACATAATAAAGGTTTAACAAATTTGAATTAAGACTTTATACAGGTCTTAATTATTTTAGTTAATACTTTAAAATGTTTTTAACTCTTAATTAATCATTTTAATTAAATAATTAAGTTAAGTTAGGTACAAAGAGTATTAACATTTAAGTTTTGTAGTTAATAATAATTTGATTTTTAAAAGTTTAAAGAAGATTTTTTTTAAATGATAATTAAGTTGGACAATGAATATTAATTGATTCTTTTTGGGAAAGCAATTAAGAATAATTACTTTATAATTGTAATTAGAGTTTGGATTAATTAATGATTGAGTGATAAGTAAATTTGTAATTAACTACTTAATTTAACCAATGTATGATTAGTAGTTAACTAGTTAAGTAATTTAATTACGAATTAATAATTGATTAATTAAGTAATTAGTGGTTAATAAATGGGTGATTAAGTTATATTGATTGGTAATTAAAGTCACAAATTGATAATTAATTTAGGTTAATTAATTGATTTAAAGATAATGAAGAGGAGATTATCGATTTGGGAATTTATGACATTGGGGTATCATAAAAGACTACAGATTTGTGAATAATTCATAATTATTTTTAATACTTTGTTAATGGTAATTCAATCATAAGTAAGAATAAGATTTATCTTAACATTAAGTAGGATTTGAGACTTATTAAATTTATTCAGGTAATTAAAAGGGATAATTATTTAATTTACTAATTAAAGAATTTAAGTTAATCAATTAAGGTTTAAGATAAATTAATCGAGGATAATTAATCTGTAATTAATAATGGTACTTTAAATTTAATTACTATAGAGAAGTAATTAAAGAATTGTTAATGAAGAACGTTAACTGAAGATCGTTATACAATTAATTAAGTTCAATAAATTAATTAAGGATAATCATTCATGGAATGTGGTTAAGTATAATTACTTAATGGAAGTAAATAGATAATGATGATCATCTTAATGTAATTAGAGAATAATTAATCAAGGAGGATTAATTAAGATGAATGATTATGGGATGGTTAATCAAGAAATTAATTAATAAGCAGGACTTAAAGGTAATTGATTTAATTCAATTATGGATAATTAGGTTTATTCGAGATGGTGTGATTGATTTATCTTGCTTATGTATGATTAAATGATAATTGAATGCCCTGAATTGATTGATACCCCTGATATGAAATGGTTCGTGATATGATGTGTTGGGTGGGCAATAATAATGTGGTTATCTGTCAATGATAAATTGCCGAGTAAAAAGAGTGACATCTTTTATTTAAAGTGGAATTGCATTTCACTTGAATAACATGTGTTAAGATGAACTGAATTCGAAGAGACCAGAGTTGGGTATTGGTTAATACCCGAAACCACTTTGATTCTTTGATACGTGGAATCAATGGGCTGTAATGGAATGATTTTAGTGAATTGGACCATATAATCTAAGTTCTGGCACTTAGAAATTGATGTGTGAAATAAGTGATGTCTATAACAACTTGTGATGTGAAAATTGATATAAGTTACCCGGGTTCATATGAGTTGTAAACTTTTGTATTCCATGTTAGATGGGTTTACTCACGCGTGTTTCCAGCCTGACCCGGGTGTTACTTGGATGTAATGCTCGGGTCAGACCGAGTATTACAGATTTTTCAGGTAAGGACGTTCTGGAGCTCAGGAGGCGAGCTTGATGGCAGGAACGTATGGAGTGTATTCCGCTGTGATTTATTGTAGCTTATCTGGGACAAGTTGTTATAACTGTCCAGTGGTTGTTTAAATGAATGCAACTCTGATGTATTTAAATGTAATTAACTGATACAGTTTTTCCTTTGTACAACTGCTATTTGATATAATATTATATTTTGATCAGCTGCGAATGTGAAAATCTATGTTTGTTGTTTCCTTGTTTTTCTTTTTCTTCTTCTATCTCCTTCTTCTTTTCCTAACTATCTGGAATTTTCGGTGTCGAAAATTTTGGGTCGTTACAGAGATATAAGTTCTATCTCTTGGAAGTGGATATGTTCAAGATGTAGGAATCCAATCGAGGATTCGTGTTATGTTCAAGTGATGAAGACTCATGTGAAAGATGTCAAACGTAATCTCGTCATTGGAAATGGATAAAAATAGAGTACACCTCACAATTAGGTTTAGCTAACTCATTAAGGTATATCAACTCCATATCTAAAGTATGCTTATCGATATGTTGCACGTGGGAGTTATTGATAGTTGGGTCCACATGGTTCATGAAAGTTTTCAAATGATGGGGCAGTTATATTTATCTTAATGGTATATTTTATCTGGAGATATACGGCGCATGGAAGGTACTTTCTGACCCTGTGCATGGAGATTGGATTTTGGCTTAACCAAAGGGATCTCCGCAGAAAATCCATTATGCTAACGTTCCATATCGGTTTTTATTGTACCCTCTAATATACTGTTGAATGTAACCAATGTAACCATTTCAGCTATGCTATATATTTAAATTCTTCACCCGATACATCATCTTTTATATCATCTTATGTGCTTATTATTAGATAATGGTTCTTTTGAAGGGATAACTGTTATGACATTCCATGTGGCCTCAAAAGTACTATTATATGTGATAACATATTTTTTGAGTTTCTTATACAAGACTTATGTCCGACGCTTGGTTTTTGTTTTCTCTAAATTCCTCATACGCCCTTTCGAGTAGTCTGAGAAAGGCTGGTTTTTGGTGATGTTATTTGGTTCTCAAGAAGAGGAGCTAGATGTTTCACCAACCGTAATATTATTATTTCTGCTGCATTACTATATTGTACATATTGGCATTTGTGAGGATAGACAGTTATAACTGTCTAGGATGATGATAGTACTTTGGTTTTGTAACTTCGAAATTTTTGTATCGGAGTAACACTTTGTACTGTTCTTTCGATATTATATATTACAGTTCCACTAGTAAGATTCTGATGTTGTGTTTCTTCTTTCTTGTTTTATTTCTGTTTCTTTTTATTTTACCATAACAATTCATCTTTCTAGCACTTGGGTGCTTAGCATATGAATACCGTGGATGCATTCGTGTTGATATTCGGGGGTCGAAAAAGGTAGGTCATTACAATATAAATGTCTGATTGATTTTCTGTATGAACTCACCAGTGTCTATTGCTTCTTGGTATGCTTTTAACATGTTGTCTTTCATATTTACGCAATGCATTTTGAAGAATTGTGCCCCGATACCATTAGGGCCAAGGCTAGAATCATTGTGAATCGAGAATATGGCTCTTTTCAACTCCCCCTCATGAATTCTGGATGTCAGCATTTCCTCTTCTTCCAGAGAGATCCTTCTTTGACTTTGAACTTCAGGTAGAGACTACAAGTACTCTCCATTATTATATGTAGTGAAATATGCAATTGCTTTGGCTTCTAATTCTTGAATTTTCCAACTGCTTCCCCCTGTTCATTCAAACAATTATTTAAATTATTATGACTCTTCCTTTGAGAAATTTTAGTATAAAAAATTGGTTGCACTCATCTCCCTTTGTAAGCCATTTTTCAGTAGCCTTTTGTTTTAGTTTTATTGCTCGTTGTTGGAGATCCTCGTTTTGTTATCTTTGAAGAGAGTAGAAGTCTGAATTTAGACCTTCGTGCTAATGGTTATCATTAGTTTTCTTTCGATGTCTTCCAGTTGTTTTTGAATTCTTTGAACCTCATCTGATGGTTTTGATCTCCTTTTATCTAGTATATATGATATTTTCTTCATTTCACCACTTCTTCATGTAAATTTCAAACCTATGTGGAATAATTCAATCAACCCACCAGAAAGTATGTAATTATTAAACTCATCAACGTAACAGACCTTCAATCTAGGTCTACCTTTCTTTTCATTAGTTCTTAGCACATCATTGAAATCACCAGTAGCTAACATTGTTTGTGAATCAGTCTTGAGTTGCTGACTAGTTGTTTTCATAAATTATTTTTGTCAGTAGCCCAGTTGCTTGCGCAAAAAAAAGTGGTGTATAATTATAATCCCCCTATCTTTTTAAACCCAACAGTTATTTATTGCCCGTCTGAATTGACATAAGTTGCTGGCCATACATTTATATCCCACAAAATTATAATTCTACCCTTTGCAAGATTAGAGCTATTTGATAAAACTATAATAATGGTATTTGTTTTCATAACAAAATACTACATTAGAAAATATAGAAGTATCTAAAATCTTGCAACTATTTTTGAATTATAGATTGAGCTAAAGTTTTGAGAAATAATTCTTTAATCATATGATTATACATCATACAGTCTTAGTGAATTATGTGAAGACTGTATGGATCGTGTAATATGGATCTAAGTAGTGCGAAAATGTATGAACTGATAAAAGATAGTAGTAAAGTAAATGAATAAGATAAGAATAAGCACACCAGGAATTTTATACTGGTTCGAACTTCCCGTTCTACATCCAGTCCCAGAATATACTCTGGATTTAACTCTGACTATAAAACCCCCACTTAACCTGGAGGAATAGGTATATAAATACCTGAGCAGCCGAACATGATTTTTGCCATAGCAGCCGAAGAGGACTTTCTGCTTGAGCAACCAAACAGAACTTCTACTTGATACAGAAAAGCTTTGTTGACAAGTATGTTCTTGATAACATAGATATGTCTTGAAGTACATCCTTCCTATAATCAAATCCTCAAGTATTTGAAATGTATGTGAGAATAAGAATGGAAGATATTTCTTAGAATCAAGGAATATGTTAGTAATTCATAGATTCAAAGAAATTACATATAGAATGTTGTTAGAATGCAAGAATATGAGAGCACAAGAGTAATAGAGAGTAGTTAGGATGATTTCGATGATTGTAGAATGTTTGGAAACAAGTATATATAGAAAACAGAGAGTTGCTGCCATTGATGAAGAGTTCTGACGAAGAGAAGAAACTCTTCCCATTCAGAAATCGATCGCAACCCTTCGCAGAGAAAACATGTCTTTTGAAAATATGATAGTTAGATTCAGGTCAGTCGACTGGTCAAAAATGGTCAGTCGACTGAAAAGTAAAATTGTGTAAAAAAATTATGCACAGATGTGCATGTATGCGCAGCATATACAGAACCAGTCGATTGGGCAAAACTGCCAGTCGACTGGCTGAATGTTTGTAGCATATACAAGCCATTTTTCAAAGAATCGAGATGTGTTTGTGTTGTGTTTTCTTGAGGATAGATTTTGCAAAATTTCTGAGCTCAAAAACAGATAAACACACATAGAAATGAGGAGTTCAATATCACCATTTTTATTGTCTCTTTTTGTTGCGTGATGCCATACTTGAGCATTGGCATATGTGAGCGTCGCCTTGTCATGAATCAAAACTATGTGATTTAAAAAATTGTATCTCAAACGATTAAGGGTAAAACATCCATTCATTGGGAGCGACATAAAGTTGTGAACTCTTAGGATTGATACATATGAATGCATGCAATCGTAGGTCTAATGATACCAAAATAACACAAACTTTGTTAAATTCACCAATGTATTATCGCAAACATGAACATGCGTATTTGATACATATGTAATATACCTATGGTAAGTCATAGAATATAAATAAAGAAAGTAACATAACATGTAAAAGAAAATAAAACGATTTAATTTGATTAAATTTGTGAGTGTATTAGAAAGGAGTTCCAAACGTACTTAAAATAGAATAAGTTTAAATCTCAAAAGGCATTCCTCCCTATGATACATAATGATGTATCATATAGAATAATCACATTGGAAAAAATTCGATTGGTGATGAGTAAAGTTGAGTTAACTTCTTTTTGTCCGAGCATGTACATAAGAGTAAGTATATAGGGTCAAATTTAAGTTCATCTAAAAAAGTCTACAAAATCATGTATAATAAGAGTTGATGAAACAAACTCTAGATATTCTAGGTTAAGAAGTTGATAGGTTGTGTGAGTCGAAAGACTAACATAATTCATGTTTGTGAGGGATCTTGTGTGGACCACCCCAAATAAGTTTGGGATTGGTCAATATTGATAGACCAATTTATGTTATGGACATAAGCTTTATAAACTTAAAAGACAAATTAGTTTTATACATATATACAAACAATTCATAAGATGTTTATATGCATATATTCTATTGCACTGAGAAACAATTGTTATTTCAAGAAACACCTACTCACGGCGAAGGAATTTCATTTAGAAATTATGGATAGAAAAATAAATTTGGATATGATCCAAAGATAAAATTAATTATAAAGGATAAAATGAAATTGAACATGCCTAAATGGACCCAACTAATTAGAATGTCAAATAAGAACTCGCATGCATTAAAGAAAATCTACGATTCTCTCATAGATGTCAAGAAAAGAATTTCCTCAATTGTGAATGAGCCATTAAGAATATTAAGTCTACTATATTGCATGATGCGCAAATCCAAAATGGATTCAAAGTACATTATGAAAATATGATTTTGATAGTTGTACCCGAAGGGATATTATGCATCGATCACAAAAGTGTCTTTGAGAACTAATGTAGTTGGAAAATGATAGGTACGTTAATAAATAAATCGAGAATTTCAATTATTGAAATTAACATAACAAAATCATCATTCAATATATTTAAGTTAATATGGATTTTACTTAAAAAATTATCAATGAATATGATTTTGAGTTTTGATATATGTATTTTGAGATAGAAATTTTGAATAATGATTCAAAATATGCTATTTGCGCTTAGTAACCAAAATGCCTTGAAGCCAGCGAAAGTGATTACGAGTTTGTGGGTTGGATCAGATTCAAGAATTGATAGGAAAGTATCCTTCAACAAGCATCAAATTCGAAAAAATATTTTGATAGAAAAATCAAACATTTTGAACTTTAGTTAAAAGGAAACGTATATCTATAAGGAAGAACCATAAAGGTATTAAAACATTTCGAAACTATAAGTGATTAACAAACTTACAATTGTTAACAATGTATTCGTGTTGAAATCATTTTAGTTTGGTTATTAAATTTTTGATATAGGATTTGAAATTGGCATCTTCTATAATCGATATAAAAGGATGTTAGGATTGACATAAACACCATATTAAAATGTTTAATATGGAGCATGCAAATGAATTTCTTACAAAATTGGCAATTGGAATAACCGTACATGTTGTATTTATGTAGTATCAAAATTTTCTTATGTATTTGGTATATAGGGAAAGTATAGAGTCTGAATTATGATCACTAAATAATAGCGCGGAATGTTCTTGAAATTTACGAAATACGAGATAATTGTTTATAAAAACTATGAACTCCTTATGAAGGAGTACAAGGACTCGAACTTCATAAGTGATATTGGATATAGTACGTCAATCCCAAATTCATGTTCTGTCTTAATTTAAGAACATTAAGTTGAAAATGTTCCAAACAAGAAGTAGTGATCGATTTAACCAAATACTAAGTACATCGCTTTGAATAATGACGCCATATAAAAAGTATAAATGTATGCACAAATTTATAATAAAGCTAGTGGAGATTCTAACTGTTGATAATCCTATGACATTGTTGTATGATAATAATACTGCGATACAATTCGTAAAAGAGCCTGAAATTCGCTAGAAGTCGGGAAAAAACCTCTAAAGGGTTCTACATGATAATGGTCGTTTATCAACATCAGAGAGAGTTAATTGACACTGTAGATAACTAAAACAATATAGCACACCTTTTCATTAAGAGATTGGCCCAATTAGTTTTTGATAAAACCAATCGAAAGGAGGTGGAATAAGATTCCATAATTGATTGTAAATGCAAATGGGAGATTGATAGAGTAAGGGGTATACCATGAGACTATTATGCAATTTTTTACATATACCTAACTCGATAGCCAATCTCATTCATAATAAAAGCATTTGATTTTTATAATATACTTTCTTATGTTGTGATATAATTAATTAAGTTATTAATTAAAAGTGTATATAGAAAATCTTTAAATGATAAGTTATGTGATAGTTATAATGTGTTGTGATAAAGAGAAATTTATCACATTAAGATATCATATTATTTTAAACCCAAATCAAGAAGTTTCGAGAAAGGATATCGTTTATCTTTTGAGACCAAAGTACGTAATGCTCTTTAAATGTTAGGTAATGTACTATTCTTCGTTACTAAGGGCACCGAGAGGTTACATACTGATGGTTATTGGATAACCATAGAATGATTCCCTTGAGAGTTTCATATTGGTTAATTATAACTAAGATCAAACAAGAGATCTTGAAATGACGATGTGGCATAGTTCCCACAACTTGCGAATACTATGGACTTCAATGTGGATAGTTCACTTTCATTATAATTAAATCATGGCACGGCGATCTATCAAGCAACCATAGTTGGATCCAAGCTAAAGAAATAGAAATGAAACACTATTCAATAGAGAATTCGTCTCCTCTGTTATAAGAAGTCAATATCATAGTCAACTGTAGTAAACCCAAATGCAAAGTCTTAGATAGAATAATACGGTTAATAATAAATGTTAGTATTGAACCAATGATTTTGTGTTTGTGCTAACCAAGTTGAATATGAATGATATTGGAATTTTAACCAAAACCAAATTCTATAAGTCCTAAAGTGATATAGTTTTAATGAAGAGAATTTATGCAAATAATTGTTACTATATGATACAACTTATGATAGTAAAATAGGATTTTATCGAAAAGACTAGTAAGCAATAATGTTGGCCAAAATGTCATATAAGGTGTCAGTGGATGTTAATTTTCAAATTGTTCGACATTAACCATTGATTGAATTTACAACTTTGAGTCTAACAACCACCCTTTTGGACGGTTTAAATCGACAATAAACCACACATGTCTAATTGAAACCATTTAAAAAGGAGGATTGTCAATGGGAAAAATAAGAAAATTATAAGATAAAAGGAGAAATTGAATTTGAAATTTTTGATGCACACTTCATGTTTTGGTCTATAAAATTCAATTGATGATAATTTTGAGTGAAAGAGAAATTCAAATGCAGATTACACTAGTAATCTAGTTGATAGAAAAATTACTAGTGAAACGTGATTTTTGTTGAGACATTTAGTAACTGCATCGTTTTTCAAAGAAAATATCTGCATATTTTTCATTTCAAATAATTTTCAAATAGCAGAAAAATTTCTTTTAAAACCCCTTGGAGAAAATCATTTTTGACCATATTTTCAGATTAGTCATTTTTGAAAAATTAATTTCATAATTATTTTTGAGTTTGATTTTAAATGACTATTTTGACTAATCTGACTCCCTAAGTTTATCGAAAAGAAAAATAGTGATTGAAAAAGTGATGAGTGTTAATATTTATCAAATATTATGACTTGAGACGATATAACTAATAAATTTCTTTAGAAATTTAAACAAGAGTTATAAAACTGTTTGTTGGAAAAAATTCCATGACCATCTCTATATCTATCATATTTCTAACAACCATCACTCATCAAAATTCTATATAGTTTGTCGATATGTGGTACTTTAAACAGGAATTGTTCGTTTTTCATTTTTCACATTTTTTTTGAGAAAAAAAAGGGGTAATAATAATAATAATAAATACCAAAGCATTCACTCTCATTTAAAAGTCCTCATGGTTATGCATGGGTGAATTACTTGGAATTTGTTATGTGCTTCCATGCTCATTTAAAAGTCCTCACGGTTATGCATGCATGGAACGCATTTCAAAAGTTGATTTTTTTTAAATAAACAAGTTGATTCTAATCCCATTTAAAAGTCCTCACGGTTATGCGTGGTTAGAAGATACTTGAATTTATTTTTTAAAATAAAATTGGAATACTACTAATCTCATTTAAAAGTCCTAACGGTTATGCATGGTTAGTAGATATTCAAATTCCTGATATAAATATACCACAAATAGACACAACTGTATGGTTTTATATGATGACATAATTCCCATCATTCTAAAAGTGGAATATGCGCCTTACAAAATATTTATGATTTTTGTTTGACTTCTTATCGAAATTTAATATTTATATTCAATTGAGTTTTAATGTTGGATTGATATCGATTACTTTATCTCTATTTTTTCTCTAACACTATTATTCTTTTGCTGATAACAAAAGGGGGAGAGAAAAGTTAAGATTTGTCTAATAAAATCAAGCAAAGGTCAAATAATTTTCCATTTGCATCTAAACTCATTTGCATATTTTTATTTGTATGCATATATGTAGGGGGAGTATTGTGTAGAGAGGAAGTATTTAAATAGGGGGAGCAATTAGGATATATCTATAATCAAATACATTTAACATATTCAAAATCTTAAATATATGTTTGTTATCATCAAAAGGGGGAGATTGTTGAATATGCGCTAATATGATTTTTGTTTGATGATAATAAACATATATACATTCGTTTAAATGTATTTGTTAATATACTATTCTATTTTTCACAGTTTAAATAAATATTTGTTGAATAAAATAAATTACACAGAATTTGAATTCAAACAGATATTTTATTCAAATAAATATTTATTACATTTTTGAATAGTACAATTTCAAGCTCTCACTATAACTATACAACTCTGATTACAATTACATCACATTTCATATTTACAGTTCACCTCACTACATATCACTCACACTCGTATTTATCTTCAACTTCCTTCCAGTTTGAATCCAGCATCTGAGAGATCTGCAAAAATATAAACTAACGCAGTAAAATTGAAAAAGAAATATTTTTGCAAAATAAAATAAAATATGATTTTTGAAAATAATATTTGCCTCAGTTATTTGGGTTGTTTGTCATCATTTAAATTTGAATTCATCATACACGAACAGCTTGTGACATACACAGTGTATCACTGTATATGCCACAAGGCCGTACACATCGATATACAATTGATTTACAGGGACAGGTGAGCACAGGTCAAACCCAAATGAAAAGTCGGGTTCAACTCACGTGCAATATATTTAAAATCACGACACGAGCACAAGGTCAAACCCGAGATGTAAAACTGGGTTCAACACAAGGCTACATGAAGTATGCAAGCAGGACTAACAGGTTCAACCCAAGATGCAAATGTACAAATGCTCAAACTCAGTGGCAATCACAAGCTACAAACATCAAATGCCAACCAGAAAAGGTGCAATCCAAATATGCAGTGCATACACAAGTCACGATGTCGAGCATGCATGAAACAGTGGAATGAACCAGTGATACAAGGCAACAAGTACAACACTGCACAAATTCAACACAGCACCAAAGAACAAAGGCTTAAATGATCAAGTGCTCAAAGATACAACAACACAGAGGCAACATGAATGTAAACTGCACATAGACAGACATGAACAATGTCACAGCAAACAAGGTGCACCAGACCAGACCAGGTTACAAGATGATCAAGGCAGACTCCAAGTTCAAGTGGACAGTGAAGGCAATACACAAGTGAAGTAAACAACAATGTCGAGCTCAATGCAATACAGTGACAACTACATAATGCAAACAACAAAAATACAGTGTCAAGCTCATGTATGCAACAGATAAGGATGCAGATACAAAATGACCAAGTGCAACTGGACTACAGCACGACCAAATGGCCAAGATAAAAAACCAGAGTTCAATGCATATGAGACCAGCAATGCTCAAGACCACACAGGCATATATGTCAAGTAAGTACTACAAAGACCATGTCAAACACAGAGACCAGATGCAAATGACAACAAGCACATGAGCAACATGTACACATTAACAATCAATCAGTGCAGTTCAATCCAGTAAAACAAGAAATGAACTCAAACCAAGTGCATCACTGACCATACACCAAAGCTAACAGCAATGCCAAGAGACGCAAGTGTTACTAGATAACAAACAAGCATGAAACCAGTCAATGCCGAGGCTAAACAAATCAATGACATCGAAACAATGCAGTATGGCCAGAGTGAAGATTACAAGACTGCAATGGATACAACAATGCCCAAGATAACTTGAACAAAGCTACTACAGGAACGCAGACAGTGGCCGAAGCCAATTTACAAAATATCGAAGTCAAAGAAGATTAATAAACATCAAAGACTAATGACCAAGTCACGTATCAAAACGTTGATTATCAAAATCAAGTTGTACGAAATTTATCAAGTCAGAGAAAAATTCAATGCCAAGTTGAACCAGCAAAATCATTCACCGTGATAGCCAAGAAAATTGACCACGAAATCAAATCAATACCGTGTGAATCAAGCTACCAAAAATACGAAAGTGACAAAGTCAGAACAAATCCCAAGCATCAATACAAGATCGAACGGCCATTGACGAATTCAAATATATTTAGACGAACGTAATTCAAGGAATTCGAACGCATATATAGCCCAATCATCACTGGCAATTTCAAGCATCGAATTCGAGCAAGCACAAAATCAGTAAAAGCAAAAGCATACAATTACATACCAAGAACGAATTCGATCAACGAAGCAGCCGCGGTGAACAAATTAAAGAGCATCGAAGTCGAACAGTATCAAAGGTCGGCGCTTCAATTTGCAAAAAACCCTATTTTGGATCACGAACGAAAGCCCTAATCTGGATTGAAGGACAAAGCCGCCGCTATCTCAAAACAATGAACGGAGCAAATAAAAAGAAAAAGGAACGGGTTGAAGAAGTGAATAGGGGCCGGCCTTGTTTTATTATAAGGCTTTAGTTTTAAATAGGGTTTTATTTTATTTAAATTGTTTTTAATTGTATTTTCTTTTTAAACCGTTTTAAATTTCTAGTCGTGTGACTAGGGCACAAGCTACGTGGCGTAGCTTGAGAATTCGCAACTCGGTGGTTGAGTTGTGGCAAGGTTTTGAGCGTAGAGTTAGATTAGTCAATAGCGGGTACAACGAGTTTACGTGTGTAAGCGAGGGACTATCTAATTTCTAGTAGAAACCTTGGGGGCAGCACGTAGGCAGGGTTTTGCCCAAGCTGGGTAAATTCTGTGTTGTTCTGTTTTTTCTGTTATTTATATTCTGCAATATCTGTGCTGCTATTCTATGATCTGAATTGAATATTTTATAAACTTCCGCGATTAATTTTTGTAATTAACACTATCACCCTATTCACCCCCCCCCCCCCCTCTAGGGTGAAATCGATCCTACAACTATAATACTCAAATAAATAGTTCATGAAGCTGTTTTATAATATATATTTGATTACACAAATTTTACGACAATCAAAGTACAATTAACAACATACAATAATAACGCAGCAGAAAATTTCTAATAATATAATATATCAAACTCTGTCTTCGTCCTCCAGAAATAAAGTCTTCAACACTAAAATGCTCAGGCTGACCCGATCGTAATGAAAAGACAAAACACTCGAGTCAGAATTAAAAGATCTTACGTAAGTTAAATCAACAATAAGTAAACATGAGTATAATGGCTTCAGAGATATTTACATGATTTTACATCTCTTATCCAGTGTATAACGTGCACGCAATAACTTAAGAGATGTTTCAAGATTTTCCATCTCCAAAGGATCCGTTAAACTATCTATATGTAGTAGAATATGCTATATATGTAATGTCTATTAGTAAAGTAAAGTATTATAATGACCCGTATTTTTAAACATTTAAAAATATTAAATTAAGTAAGATGTTTGAAAAAATTGTTAGGATTAAAAAAAATTAAGATTTTACTGGTACAAATTAAATTATAATACTAGTTATGAGCTTAAGTAAAAAAATTATTAATGAAACATGTTTGCAATAATGTAAGGATAATAACAAATGCAAGTGTGTATTTTAATAACATTGGTTTGAGTGAAATTAACAATTGTCCGAATGAAAATTTCCAATTGATTGGAATAATAAATGTTAATATAGAATAATAATTTTTTTTATTAAAGAAGAAGTCATATTTTTACTTATTTGAAATGTTTGGTAGCTGAAAGAATGATTGCAGAGATGAGAAACTATTATTTGGTAAGAAATATATAATTCCTGTTTGTATCCAATAGTGTATAAATATGTTTAAATTACTACTAGATAGGAAATAATTGTTCTATTTCTCATTACATTTATTTTTGTCCATTTTGAAATTCACTTTGTAAACAATTAAAATTAATGTAATTGAATAATTTCAATTAACGATAGAGAGGACGCCAAATTGTAAATTAATAGGTGCAATTAAACATAGCTTATGTTTTGTGAAAATATAAGAAAAGTTGATTTAATAAAAAGAACATTTATATCAAATAAAATGAATGTTCATTTGTGAATGTAGGTTTAGTTTCATTAAAATAAAGAATAGAGTGATTGATTTAAAGGAAGAAATATATGCATATTTGAATTGTGTTTTAGCATACAGATGGATTACAAGAGTAGGAAAATAATTTATTTAAGTAAGTTATTTATTACTCTACTATATAAACAAAAAATTTACAAAGGTGTTTAAATGACTAAAGGAAATAATTATTCTATTTTTCATCCATTTTAGTTGTCTGTTTTGAAATTTAACTTTGTGAGTAATAGCAATTAGTGTTACTGAAATATTTCAATTAGAAGAGAAGAAAACGTTGATTGCAATTAATAGATTAAATAAAAGAAACGCACCTTTTGTGTTAAACAGAAAAGATGTTTTTAACGGAAATAAAAGATCATTTTGGGCAAACCAAATTGAGCGTTTTCATTTTTTTAAGGTAAGTAAAATTTATTTATTATGCATAGATTAAAAAAACTAAATGCATACAAATTTGAATATTGTTTGAGTTAATGAAGTTAATTTGGTTACGTTTCACCAATTGAATTTCAGAAAGGTTGTGCAACGTACATGGTCCCTTCATTTCTTTTGTTATTAATTATTGCATGTACGTTTTAAAATAGTTATCTTATTATTAATACTTGATCTGTCCCTTTCTCCTTCTGTTTAATACTTGAGCCTAGACTTTTAGTTTGTATTTAATTCTTGCCACCTTATTTTCGCGTATACAAAATTTCACTTTCCTTTAGTTTGCAAACTTTTTCATTCCTACGTACACTTATTTATGCATTATTAATGCTTGAAGCTTTCAAAATAAAATGTGATATTTATTTTTTCCTCTCCACCTTCATTTCTTATTTATTAAATAACCTGTAGCTTATTTCTTTCGTTTGCAGTGTATAATTGTGTTCTTTTTTTTTGCCTGTCTTATTGGGTTTGTTTTAGACTAATAGGCTCTTTAGTAAACCAATAGACCCTAGAAACCCTAAGAGACTTTGGAACTTTTCTTTCCCACCTATTGATCTTATATTTCCTATCTGACTAAAATCAAGTACGTATAGAAATTCTTCATTTGAAAAACTTTCTGCATACTCTTCTTTTTCTTCTTCTTGCTAAACTACAGAAAACTCCAAACCCCAAAACTCTTAAATCTCCAAATCAAATTTCATCCTTCTCCTTCAAAACCCTAGCCTACCACTCTCCTCCTACCGCCACCCACCTCCGTTACCATCCACAACCCACGGCAGTAACCCATAGTCAAAGCCCCACCTTTCCCATCCTCTTCTTTCTCCTTTTTTTCCTTCTTTTCCCCTTCCCTTTTTCCCACTTTCTTCTCCTTATTTCCATGGCTTTTGTATTCCACAAAACTACTTCAAATCAAATAATTAATTTTTTTAAATCATGTATAACATCAACAGAAACAACTTTTTTGTTTAGCCCTTCTTCCCATTCTGAATATTTCTATATCAAAAACTCCTAATTTCAAGGCCTTCCTCGGGTCCAGTTTTGGGGAAAATACCCTATAATGTATCAATCATATCTCCTTCAGGAATGAATCAAATTATGAGATTATTTTTTTCAAATTATTTTTTTTTCTATTTGCTTCAACTTTCTCTTAGATTATTTCTTCAAACTCCTTAATTTGCTATGCCAAAAACTCAAATATTTTCGAAGTATTTTTGAACTCAGATTTTTAACTCAGAAAACATCTCTGTTTGTTCTGACCATAACTTCCTCAAGACCAGAGATTTTTGAGTCATACTTTTTTTGAAAGTGGAGAGAAAGGAATTTTCAACAACTTCCTAGTTAGTCACTTTTACAGATTCGGTAATATTCTGGTTCGAATGTTTTTTTAAATATGACCTAGTTTCAGGTTTGTCCGTAGTTTGGATCTTGGGTTGTTTGGAAGTTGGAAGTAGTTGAAACTTGTTTATGGATTCATATTTGTGTCTAAGATTTATTGGATTTGCTTTGCATTTGGATCTGTGCTAGGAATCTCCATATTGCTCCATTTTTATCATCCACCTCTATAGCCACGAAAGGTGAGCAAACACTCACAACTACTAGATTTTTTTATGTTAGTTAAATTGAATTTATGATATGATTAGAAATTGATTGTTTTCTGTTTAGTATATTTTAAATTGTCATTCAAGTTAAATATGACTTTTATTGAATTTAATTGCAATTTAATTTAATATTGAATTTAAATTACCACTTAAATACCTGTTAATGACAACCAGTAAATTGTTGGTTGTTATTGGTTGATATGATCGTGTTGTATGTTCAATTGTTGATATTTGGGCGACTGGATGGATGTTATTGGTTGACATTTTGGATGATTGGATTTTATTTATGTATATATGTTTGTTATCCCTATTGGTTGAAATGATACATACCTGAGCGATCTTATTGATCAAGGGAAAATCGTTATGAGTTGAAATGATAAAGCCGAGCAGTTTTCATTAATTTGGAAATGTTGATTTTTTTGATACTGATTGAAATAATATATACCCATATAATTTCTTGAATTTGGACTTTTATTTCGAATTGAATTATTTGAAACGTTTAAGTTAATTGAATCTTTATATTGTTTTAATTAGAAGATAAAGGTTAATATTTTGAATTATTTGAAGCCCTTTAAATGATTATATTCACGTTGTACACTTGATAGGAGATGAAATCACGTAACATCTATGAAACCATTCCACTAATATTTCTATTTTATTTGTTTTGACTTATCTTACATAAGATCTTTTAGTTCTGACTCGAGTGTTTTATCTTTTCATTACGGTCGGGTCAGTCTGAGCTTTTCGGTGTATTGAAGACTATTTTCTGGAGGACGAAGATGAAGATTCCGTATATTATTGCTATTTATTATTCCACTACATTCTATGTTCTGCTGCATTATCTTTTTATTTCTAATGTACGTATAACTTTGATTTGAATTATAAAAGTGTAATCAAATGTTATTTGTAAAATGGCTTCATGAACTGTTTATTTGATTCCTATATTTTGTCGTTCCGTTGTGAGATTCTATGTTTTGTTTTCTTTTTTGCTTTTTTCCCTATTTACCCCCCATTAACAATCCTCTTTTTTGAATGGTTTGAGTCTGACATGTGTGGTTTATTGTCGATTTGAACCGTCCAAAATCGTGGGTCGTTACAGTTGGTATCAAAGCTTCGGTTTAGACATACCTTAGCCTGTTTGGATTAACTCATTAGAGATAGGGTAGTAATACCCTAGAATGAGTTGTCTGAGTGTATATACGAGAGCGCATATTAGTTAGTGTTATAAAAATGTTTTATGTAAGTTTTGAAATGAAATTATTTTTTCTAATATTATATGATATATATAAAGGAATAAATTTTTATAACTAATATATATATTTGTAATGTGTTTGATTTATGAAATGGTAATATTTAGTTTTTATCATTTATTGTTGATTAGTTAAGTTTTCGTCAGTTTATAAGCATTGACTAATTATTGTTGATTGAATTAATGGACTAAACACTAGCTTAATAAAGGTGTATTAAAGAGAATAAAATGAATAATTAGGATATTTGTTTATGAAATTGAAATGTTGTTGCGAATTTCATTGTTTGTTGACCGGTAGTTTCAACTATCGAAATAAAATGGAATATCTGGATATTTTGGTAATCGAAACCTTCTAAATTAATATATGAGTTGAAATTTAGAAATTGTATTGAATTATGAAGTTGAATTTGGTAACCTCAATTTGAAAGGAAGTGAACAAGGTTAAATTTGTTATGTCTATGTGTATAAAGGAACAGAATTATTGTATACATTCTTGGCTTGTAATGTAGTAATATACTAGTGTGAACTTTAACCCTTGGCATGTTTAAATTGAAATTGTGATTAGGGAAATGTTGTAAATGAGATTAACTTGTGAAAAATATGTTTATAAACTTAATTAAAATTTGAAATGGGTTAAAAATAAAATTGAAAAAAAAAGAAAAAGTGAAAAAAATTGGATAAACAAATATGAACTAAGTGAAATGATTATAAATAAAGCCATGACTTGTAAATTGTTATGAAATAAATGGATGTTGCAATAAATGGTTATAAATAAAGTTGTGATAACTTTAAATTCGAACAATGCCTTATAAAAAGGAATTAAGCTATTATAAATTGGTTATGAATATAAGAAAATTCATTATGAAATGATTTGCAAATAAATGTAGTAATAAATGAGGAATATTACATGTGAAATGAATTTAATTTAAATTAAAGAGAAATATAAGAAATATAATTAAAATGAATATATTAATGTTTTATGTTAAATGGAGAAATTCTATGGAACAAATATTAAAGTATAAAGTGATATTTGTGTTAATCAATGAGATCAAAAATGAATTTAATTGAAAAGTAATTATAATGAAACAAACTGGAATAATTACGTAAGTTGTATGTATATTATTTTATTCGCAAAATTAATTTGCTCCGGATTTGAGTACACAAGTTCTATATGAATTACACCACTTCATGTTAGGATTTTTCATTCGATTCTTGATGGCGAATATTTGATATGGATTTTTTTTTATTCTAAAATTCTCTATCATATTATATGGTTATGCAAGGAGAATGATGGTTTCTAGACAAGAAACCTTACCGAAGTCCACATTAGGGAAGTCGAATGAAAAATACTAGTTCGAAAGTGAACTTGTGTAATCAATCGAGCGAAGGAATGTGATTTTGCGAAATGATGACATATGTATATATTATGTTCTAATATTATTGATATGCTTTGACATTGAAATTGAAAGTTGTTGGGTTTGATATCTTTGTAATTTAAATTGGAATTTTCCTTCTTCAAAACTACTATTAATTTAAAACCATTTTACAAAACTATTTTCTTGTATTTTTCTTATACAAACAATCTTATTCTATTTTATTTACAAAATTATTTTAAAAACTATTTTATTTACAAAACTATTTTATTTACAAAACTGTTTCACAAACTATTTTATTTACAAAACTATTTTACAAACTATTTTACACAACTCTTATATACAATACTATTTCACAAAACAATTTTATATACAAAACTATTCCAAGTTGAAAACCTTTTATAAAGCAAAGATGTTCAATCCCATATAGCTTTTCATACAACGAAATTGATTTTGGAAAAAATTTGATTCTTGTATAAGATGGACTTTATATAAGTATAAGGTGATTTTGAAAATTGTTGATTTTGAAAGGTATTCGATTTGAAGAGATAAATCTTATATACAACGGAATTTATATAAGAATGATTTGATATATTCAAGATTATTGATCTTGGAAAGTACTTTATCTGAAAATGAAATCTTATACAATGGAGTTTATGTAAATATGATATTTGAAGCTATGATTTTGAAAGGGTATTATATATAGTATGTTATATTTTAAAGTAAGAGGTATGGGGAAGTACCCTCTGCGAAGAAGTATACTATGATATGCTTTGACCTAGATGGACTTGGGGAATTCAGGAATGGATTCGACCGATAGACTCTAATATACTTTGGTGAATTTAGAAATGGATTCGAACCGATATGATTGTCCGGACTCAAACTCATGAGTTCCTCGACTTTTTTCAGGGTAGACGGTTCTTTAGTTTACCCAATGGAGGTGCTTTCGATCCTGAGATATGTTGTTTATGGATCTTCCAGGAAGGAAGTGCATCCATTGCGTAATTCATTGAATCAGCAGTTACCACTGCAGCAGGGGTCAATGGTCCGTTGTTTACGAAATGACTATGATATTTTTCTAGAATCCGGAAGATGGAAGGATCTTTTGGAAAGTTTTGTGTCCATTATGTAAACACTAGATCAGCAGTGGGCCACTACTATCATATCATCGTTGTTTGACATCAGATTTTGAGCTCTGCTTTTCATACCTGTTTTTAAGTATTTTTCACTGGATGTTAAAACAGATCTACTAAGTACTTGGAGATTTCTAGTCTTACGCCTAATCAAATATGACCAGAGTCTGCAAGAACGAGGATAAACTTGTTAAAACATCGAGTTATAACAGTATTTTGATAAAGTATTATATAAAAGATATTTTGGTCATATTTTTCATTTCTAAATACTTTAAAAAAAATTAAATATTGTTTATTTATGTACAACATAGTTTAATAGTAAATTATTAGTGTTGTAAATATTTTGAGAAGTTATTGACTAAATAAAAAACATTTAAAGTTAATGATTGTTGATTTATTAATGATGTTTAAAAGTATTTTGAGATTTAAAACTAACAAAATTTATAAATAATGGATTTAAGCTTTTCAATAACTTCTTTTTAAACACAAGAAATGATGTAAATAATTGTTTTCAAATAATTTAAAAATATTTATAAATATGTTATTTAAAAAAAATGGTATTTATAAATAAGCAAGAAATTTTACAGAATAATTTTTCCATAAAGTATTAAAGATGATTGCTTTGTAAATGAAGTTTTCAAATGAATATTTTATGTAGAATTTATATAGGTTTCTTTGAATGTATAGTTTAAAGATATTATATAAACGGAAAAAAATGATTTGCAAAGTTTATTTAAAGTAATATACTTGACAAATAAATTTGAATCTCTATTTTGGAAATATGGTTCGAAATATTTACTTGATTTTGAAGTACACATAGAAAATTTATAAGTTTATTTACTATTTTAATTTTGTATTAAACCGTAATAAATGTTTTTCCATGATTTGGATATTCAATTTAAAATAAGTGTTTAAAATTTATTGTAAAGATATGAAATTTTATAATTTTATTTGGATATTTAATGTAAGAATTGAGTATACTATTATTTTCAGTCTAAATAATCTAGAGTTTGTACTTATTTTAAAATAACTAGTTTAATAAATTATCAAATTTAAGGAACTTTATTTTTTTTTAAAAGCTTATCGTAATGTCTTAATATAAACTTCAAACATTGTTTAAACTTTTTGGAAAATCCTTGCAAAATGCTATGGGGATGTTCAAATATATCTTATATTCTGACTAAGTGAATGAGGTTAAATGTTTTAATTGAATTTTTAGATATATTGAAATATTTCTTTTCTCTTCAAGTGCGAATACCAAAAACTTAAATTTTTATTCTATAACAGAATTAAGTTATGAACTTAGGTAAGGTAGTAGGAGATTAAGTGATATTTTATGAAATGATTCATTAATGACAAATCTTTAATGGAAAACAAATTATTAAGTGATTGACTTTTATGTAAATAAATGAATGGAAAGGTAAAAACTAGTAGAATAACATAAGTAAATTTAAAATTCTTGTTGTTTGGCTGATGGAAAATTTGGAAAAGAATACTTCAAATTGTTTGAGGTTATATGAATAATCTATTAAGTAATTATCTAAGGCTTACAATTAGAAGTTCTGAACCTAAATAAACCATTAGTTTTGGTTGCTATGGATGTGTGATGGATTCTTTGTTGCCTATGATGATTGTATAGTTTTGTTTGCATACGATTGTGATATATTGTTTGTTGTTTGAGCAATTGATTTGAAACAACTGAAATATTATTCTTTCACATAATTTTAACTCTTTGGATTATATAGGTGAAATACAAGTTATGGAAGCAATAGCTACTGCTTTTGGTTTCATAAATAAAGTTTATTTGTCCAACAAATAGGTATGTTTTCGGATTAAGGTTTTACAACGATATTATATTGCTTTCCCATGGTTTGGGTTATTTTATTTTTAAATATGATGTGTGTGTATATAGTGAAATTATTGATATCATTATTTTCCAGGCGATTCCGCGCAAAGGAGACTCTATTGAAATTTTTCGAAAATTTAAGCCTTTGAAATTTTTATGGAAATTGAGTTATTTTAGAATTTTATTAAACTTAAATATGTAGGTTTAATTATTTATAAATTGATTGTTTTAAATAAAATATAACAAATTTTTGGATTCCTTCTTATTTCTTTTCGGGGACGAAAAGTTTTGAGTGATGGAGATTGTAACGACCCGTATTGATAAAGATTTAAAAATATTAAATTAAATAAGATGTTTGAATAAAATTACTAGGATTAAAAAAAATTAAGATTTTACTGATACAAATTAAATTATAATACAAGTTATGAGCTTAAGTAAAATTTCTATTAATGAAACATGTTTGCAATAATGTAAGGATGATAACAAATGTTAGAGTGTATTTTAATAACATTAATTTGAGTGAAATTAACAATTGTACGAATGAAAATTTCCAATTGATTGGAATAATAAATGTTTCTTTATTAAATAATAAGTCATATTTTTATTTATTTGAAATGTTTGGTAGCTGAAAGATTGATTGCAAAGATGAGAAACTATAATTTGGTAAGAAATGTATAATTCCTATTTGTATCCAATTGTGTATATATATGTTTAAATTACTATTAGATAGGAATAAATTGTTCTATTTCTCATTACATTTATTTTGTTCATTTTCAAATTCACATTTGAAACAATTGAAATTATTGTAATTGAATAATTTCAATTAATGGTAGAGAGGACACCAAATTGTAAATTAATAGGTGTAATTAAACATAGTTTATGTTTTGTGAAAATATAAGGAAAGTTGATTTAATGAAAAGAACGTTTATATCAAATAAAATGAATATTTCATTTATGAATGTAGATTTAATTTCATTAAAATAAAGAATAAAGTGATTAATTTAAAGGAAGAAATATATGTATATTTGAATTTTGTTTTAGCATACAGATGGATTACAAGAGTAGGAAAATAATTTATTTAAGTAAGTTATTTATTACTCTGTTGTATAAAAAACAAATTTATAAAGGTGTTTAAACGACTAAAGGAAACAATTATTTTATTTTTCATCCATTTTAGTTGTCTATTTTGAAATTTAACTTTGCGAGTAAATGCAGTTAATTTTATTGAAATATTTCAATTAGAAGGGAAGAAAACGTTGATTGCAATTAATAGATTTAATAAAAGAAATGCACCTTTTGTGTTAAACAGAAAGGATGTTTTAATGGAAATAAAAGATCATTTTAGATAAACCAAATTGAACGTTTTCATTTTTGAGGTAAGTAAAATTTATTTATTATGCATAGATAAAAAATTAAATGCATATAAATTTGAATATTATTTGAGTTAATGAAGTTAATTTGGTTATATTTCACCAACTGAATTTAAAAAAGGTTGTACGATGTACATAGTCCCTTCATTTCTTTTGTTATTAATTGTTGCATGTATGTTTTAAAATAGTTATCTCATTTATTAATACTTGATCTGTTCATTTATCCTTCTGTTTGATACTTGAGCCTAGATTTTTAGTTTATAACTCTTGCCACCTCATTTTTGCGTATACAAAATTTCACTTTCCTTTGGTTTGCAAACTTTTCCATCCCTACGTACACTTCTTTATGCATTATTATTGCCTGAAGAACTCAAAACAAAACGTGATATTTATTTTTGCCTCTACAACTTCATTTCTTATTTATTAAATAACCTGCATCTTATTTCTTTCATTTGCGGTGTATGTTTGTGTTCTTTTTTTGGCTAAATCTTATTGGGTTTGTTTTAGACTAATGGACTTCTTAATAAACCAAGAGACCCTAGAAACCCTATGTAACGATCTGCCTTTTTGGACGTTTTAAGCAGACACACACGTCAAACTCAACCTATTCAAAAGGGCAGATTGTTATGAGGGAAATAAGAAAAGAAAAGGAAATAAAACAAATAAAGAATCTCGTAGAGGAATGACAAAATATAATAATCAAATAACAGTTCATGAAGTTGTTCACAAATAACATTTGATTACACTTTTACAATACAGATAAGAGTGGCATATAACAGGAATAAATAAATCATGCAGCAGAACAATATGATGTAGTGGAATAAATATAATAAATAATAATAGTATAAATCTTCGTCTTCGTCCTCCAAAAATAAGGTCTTCAACCCTGAAATGCTCAGGCTGACCCGAGCGAGTTGAAAAGACAAACACTCGAGTCAGAACTAAAAGATCTTATGTAGGTTAAATCAATGGTAAATATGAGTGGAACGGCGTCAAAGATGTTTACCGGGTTTGACATCTCATATCCAGTGTCTAACGTGAGTGCAATAAATTAAAAGATGTTCGAGATCACAATCTCTTAAGGATCCGTTAAACTATCTACTATGTAGTACAATAGCTATTATAATAGTGTCTACATTAAAGTAAAGTATTAAAATAGTGTTAAGCCGTTACCTATATCCTCCTTAACACATTTTAATATATTTCCACAGTCAATACGGTACCGTAATTCCTCCGTAAACTAGAGGGCTATCAGAGGGCACTCCATAGGTATGGTAATAACCAGACTCATAGAAGACGCACTAGGGGATGTAAACGTGGCATTCGAGGCAATGTCATGGTAGATATGCCAATTGCACTTCCGAACTGGTGGTAATGCATAGCAGCTACTACCGCCCACCTCGAACACACTCCCATAATCAAAATCGAGGGATGGCCACCAAGTCAATCACAAAGTCGAAATATAAGAGCGAAGAAATGTGCTCGATCGGAGGAATGACCTCATTTGGCCCGATATAGCTTATGTTTTAGTCACATCTATGCTGACTCATCGGAGTCAGGGTCACATAAGTACCTCATACAGAATCATTCCACAAACCATCCTACTTCATTTCTGGAATCTCCACCACGTACACAGTTGTTAAAGTGGTTTTCGGTATTAGCAGAGAGTATGACAATATTTGATCCTAGTCTCTTTAACAACCAAACGCATATTTCGCACCGGGTGGTTCTTTACATTTCAAAAAGTCAATTCACAATTGATTATCAAAATATCATATTCGGTTTCAAATCATATCTCTTTCGAAATCATATCCACTTTCAAAACTATATTCACTTTCAAAATCATATTCACCTTTAAATTTATCGATAAGATAGGTTAATTAAATCCTAGTTCCAAATTCATCATATTTACTCAAATATGTTATTTCACAAAAATGTTTCAATTTCAAATTCCAACTTAGATCGTATCATCATCAAAGATTTTAAATATAAATACTTCAACTTTACATGGTCTGAAATTCTGAAATTAGTTTAGATAGTTTAAATTAGTTTCAAAAATAGTTTAAAATAGTTTAAAATAGATTAAAACAAATTAGTATAGGTTAACATACTTTAAATAGATTTGAAATAGATTAAAATACTTTAAATAGATTTAAAATAGATTAAAATGAATTAAAATAATTTAAATGAATTTAAAAAAGATTAAAATAAATTTAAAGTAGATTAGATAGATTTAAATTATATTAAATAGATTTAAAATAGATTAAATTAAAATAGATTAAATATTTTAAAATAGATTAAATATACTTAAATTATGTTAAATAGATTTAAAAATAAAATAAATACACTTAAATATTCTGAAACAGGTAAAATGGATTATATTGGATTAAATAGGTTATAATAGATTAAATAAATTAAAATAGTTTACATTGATTAAAATAGTTTAAATTAGTTTAACAAGATTTTAAAGTTATATTCAAACAATTCGATAACTCAATTTCGATAAAATTCATTTATTTTTGATAATTCAACTTTGAAATTCCAATTTAAGTCCTTTGAACCATTCATTAAATCAATTCCAATTTCAGCATTAACACTTGGATTATCAAAAATAACTCAGCTTTATATAAATCAATTTTTATTTCAAAATGCCAGTTAACTGAACTCCAAATTTAAAGAATTTAAAATCATTTAATCTAACCAATCCGATGTCCGTATATAATTTTCTACCTGAAGGTCAAGTAATATGGATATTTACCATTTCAATCCGCAATTTAAAATTTTATGGTTGTATACCATTTCAAATCGCAATCCCAAATTCAATAACATCCACAAAATCGCTCGAGTCTATAATTTCAACCCATAATGATTTTTTCCTAATCTACAGATCGTTTGGGTATATATCATTTCAACCCATAGGGAACTTGCAGTGTGATAACAATATAAAAATACAACATCCAGTCATACAATATCAACAATCAAACATTCATCACAATCATCATCCAAATCACCCAATAAACATCAATATATAACTTATTATCATCACTAGGTATTAAGTTGATAATTAAACTCAAAATTAAACGATGATTAAATGCAATTAAAGTCAACTATAACTATAATGACAATTTTAACATACCAAACATCAATCAATTTATTTCTAATCACATCATACATTTAATTTGACTAACATAAGATAGTTTAGTAATTGTGAGTGAGTTAAAACACTCACCATTGGTTTCAAATCAATTTGAAATTCAAAATAAGGTCCAAAATTCAGCAATCTCAGAATTCGTTCAAACAAGCGTCAAAAAGTCTGGAATTTCAATACGATTCTTGCAGAATAAACTGTGCATAAAATGGACCTCGTATGTAAAAGTTATGTATATTAGAACATTAAAATAAATAAAAAATGTAAAAAAAAACAAAAAAGAGGCTACTCGACATCTCCCTCCCACGTGCACTGCAAAACCCTAACCGAAGTCGACCATGTTCAGACGAGCCGTCGCCACCTCACTATCTTCGATCGCACCGCCTATGAACCCACCAGAACACCGCGCCAAGTTCCCTGCTCCTCCCCTACAGCCTCGCGAACCCCCATGCTCGCTCAGATCGAAGCACGACTCCAGCCATCACCATTTTATACGAACCGTAGTTCGAATTTTGGCATCGATCCAACCAACATCTCATCAAACAACCCACTCTGATGAACTGTGCTCACCGCTCTCTACTACCCAGCACCTTCGACTCGACGATCAGACCAAGTTCATTGGAATGTGATGAATGACCGAGAATAAACCATCGAATTCTATGCACATAGAAACTCAGATCGAGAAACAGACTGTAGATTTGACTTGTGCTTGTCCAGAGCTTCAAATTGATATATAATATGATATAGTTTGATGTCACGACCCAAATTTTAGCGTTTGAAAATCGACACCCGTACTTCACTCGTACTCGAATGCCGTAGATTTAAGCATTGAAATCTGATTCGTGCTGGAGCTTATAACACATTAAGTACCACAACACAGCGGAAGAAAAGAATAATATCAACATATACAGCATTGATACAATATCTAATACAATATGATACAACATGATATCAATATCAGAGATACAACAGCGGAAATGTGACGACCCGGAAATTTTTAACATTAGAAATGGAATATTTAATTGATTTTTAAATATTTGGAAGTTAGTTTAACTTGAATTTCAAAAAATTAACTATGATTTTGGCAATTTAATTATTGAATTTAATTTATTGAAGTTGGATAAAAATTTGAATCTTCAGTTTTGAGCTGATTAATTTTTTTTAAAAGGCTTAGAAAATTTATATTGATAATACTGAAGATAATGGAAGCTTCAGAATTTGACTTGGAAATGCTTTGTTCAGTTTTGAAATTATATGATTTAAATTGATATTTAAAAATAGCCATCCAAGGCACATTCTCGGAATTCAACGAAACCTGTTCCGTTGGACCCGTAATATTGAATTATTATCCGATTTCAAATTTCGTAGTGTTTGGAATTGTTGTATGAGCATACGATATATATACGCGCTGAAATTAAATCGAAATTTAATATAATAACTAGGTTCAAAAAGCTATCTTCTTTATACGATTGAATTAGGACTCGGAACATTTTCCATTGTGTTCGTAATAGGGATATAACGATATAAATGTCTAGCGGCACACCTCGATAGGAGGTCGAAATTTTAAGTTGCATTTATCGAGACGGTTTGAATTTAAAAAGATTAAAATATATATATTATTTGCATATGTCTTATCAGCCGAAATTTTTAGTCAAACTATATCTTCTCCTATTCTCGTGCCTTCTTATCCCTTCTGTAATACGCTAACCATTTACCTTTAAATCGCGTTATTCCTTTTTCTCCTCCATCAGAGCAAATCGAATGGCCAAGCATTAAACGAAATCACGTATTCTCCTCCATCCCCAATTCCAAACCTTCGGCCTCCTCTGAATACAAATTCACGAGTCGAAATCCTATAGCAACCGGAAAAAAAATTCAATTCCAAGTCCCCTCGTTTTCTAAAACGAAATCGTTCCCAAATCAAATCGCGGCTCTGTTCAAATCAAATTCAATGAAGAGGAGACGATAGGGGGCAGCTCGATTATGGGGTTGCGCTTGCAGTTGGGCACTCAGTCGGAGGTCGTTTTGGTTCGGTAGCACGTCGAAGTGAAGGTGGAAAATAGGACACGATTGGGGATAGTCACGTTCATGGGCGTGCGGCTCTGCATGTGATCTCGATCTCGCTGGGGCAAAAGGAGTAGGCGACTCGCGATTGCCGTCGAGGGTGGCTCGCGAGCTAGCAGTGGCGGATGTCGTGGGCTTGGTCGACGAGCTCGTATGTAGACAGTAAGGTACAGGTTACTTGTTTAAATATAAATTTGATAATATATACATATATTAATGTGTAAGGATACAGTGAAAATATATATAAGTGAGATTTTATTTTATAGTAAAGAAAATTTTAAATAGTTCTGTTTATTTTGTTTTAATTAATACATGTATATGAGTTTCAAAAGGAAATTTATTTTTACTCAAATTTAATATATATATATATATATGGGTTATTTCTGGAATAAGTAGTTTCAAGGAAGAAAAACAAAATAAATCTATACAAATATGCATATTTTCATTTACTGGTCGAATTTTAAAAAATAATGAATGATGGATATAAATTTTTATAAACTTATTTAAATTATTTAGTTGCTAAAAGATATTTTAAAAGGAGAAATTGAGTTAAACTAAATTATTAGTTGAATTAAAATTTTAATGGAAAATTGAATTATTCAATTTATTTCGAATATTAATAAAATTGTATAAATGTTTATACAAGGTCTAAAATGTAAAGAAATAAGCCGGAATTGGATTGGATTTTAAATAAAAGGGCAAAGGTGAGATCTTCTCACTCAAGTTTAAATTGGAATTTCCAGTTTGATTTTAAATAGTAAATTTAAATTGTTGATTGTGTGCTTGAATGATAATTTATTATCAGTTGTATTGAAATAGACCATATACGCCGCATAATAGCGAATGATATTATATTTAAACCCATATACCGTGATATTCCACCTCGAAGTGGAATTGGTATTATATATGTATATGGAGTTGTTGATTTCCTGCATTATATAGTGGATGAGACCCTATGCGCCGCATAATAGCGGATGATATTATATAAATCCCATATACCGCGATATTCCACCTCAAAGTGGAATTGGTATTTAATTGTTGTGCAAACGTCTGTAGATGCAGGGAAACGGGTTGGAGGGATCCAACCGGATTCCTCAAACATTTTATTTTCTTTCATACATTGTATGTTTATTTATTTATAATCTATGTGTGATTATATTGTGATTTAAATCGTTGAGGGCTATAATTTAGCCAAATATATTTTTGGTATCGTAGGATACCAGAAATAGATAAAATTGGATTTTTGAAATTTAGTAGAAAATTTATAGCAAATTAATTTTAGAAAATTGAATAAATTTAAAAGAAGGAATTTGTTTCAAAAGATAATAAATTTGGTGTTTGAAATAAATTTGAGAATCAATTTGAAATTTGATTAGGTGTTTTGGAAATAAATTAGAAAGTCAATTTGATATTGATTTGGTAAAAATAATAAATATTTAGGAAATCGATCTAAAATTGACTTGGTGTTTAAAAATAAATTTTGGAAAACCAATTCTGAAAGTCGATTTGGTGTTTTGAAGTAAATGTTTGGAAAAATCAATTTAGAATTTAATTCGGTGCTAAAAATGAATATTTGAAAATCGATTTGAAAATCGTATATCAATGGATATTTAGAAGTTTAAATTCACAATGTGAATTTATAACGGAAAGGGAAATTTGTTTTAAAAATAAACATTTGGTTATTTTTAAAAGTGTGAAAGGAATTTATGGATTCGGAACGTAAATTTAAAATAAATCAAGAAAGATTTATTAATTGATTTGAATGAACCATTTTGAAATGGAAAATTTATTTTCCCTGGAAAGCTGAGTATGATTTTGAAGTAGCCTATAAATATAAACTAAAAATTTTTAAGGATGGTTTTAGAAAGGATACTTTGGATAAATTATTTTCTTAACTGGTTTCAAACCTTTAAAGTATGGATTTATTTAATTACTTATAGAAGGGATTATTTTAAAGATTAAAATTGATATTTGTTTTAGGAAACAGTTATTTGAATAGTTATACCCTATCTACTAATTTTATTTTAAAATTAGTTGGGACTTGAAATCTTAAATATGATAATTAGTATAATGTTTTCATAACCAATATTTTAAGTAAGTATTTAAGATGGTTTTATGTTAAATATTCCAAGAATATTTTGGATAAGTGATTTGAATTATTTTAACTCGGCAGATTTTCAGTGGAAATGAATAAATATTTGGAAATATATTCCGCGTAAGGGAAATGATTTGAAATTTGTCTTCAAAGGATTGAAATGTGGAAATTGATTTGAAATTTGTTTTCAAAGTGTTGAAGTGTTAAAATTATATCTTGCGAAGATATTTTAAAAATAATAATTGGGAAAAAACTATTTGAAATTTAGCGATTGTTGTGAATGATGATTGATAGTTAAATAACCGACTATCAATATTGGCCTTTTTAATTTCATTTGAATTTTGATGCGACCGGGGGTCGAATTCCAAATGCATATTGGAAAACCACATCGAACCTTTGTGGTTATGATGGATCTTTTGTTTAAAAGATCAAAGTGGAAATTTGTTGTGATTTGTTTGAATATGAATGTAACACTTATTTTTAAAATAAACGCTCGTTTTTCGGATTAGCCGGGAGAGGACCTTATGTCATAAAACTCATTCCGAATAATGATACGTCGAAATGGGATTGCATTTGAAGATGGTGTTGAAGACCGGGTATTTTCGAAAGCGAAAGGATTACCTGTCGAATGTCTCTGCACCTGGTTGCTCCAGTATAGAGATTTTATCACCCTTTGTGATGGGGATTCCGGACGTGATTAGTAAATATCCCGATTTGCAAGGGCTTCTTTTGAAGTGCCTTCGGTTCCGTTCGATCCCGGAACGGACTTGTATGGATGTGTGTCTGACATTACACTTTGAAATGTAAAGCTGGTTTCTATCAAATACATTTCTGTTGGTGGCGGAGAATTTATTCTCTTAGCTTAACACCCTTCTCTGAAACATACGAGCTCAGAGGTTATGTAGTTGATGGTTATTAGTGATATATCCCCAAAATTGGTTATGTGGCATACGAAGTGCTGCTGATCATTTGGTGATCAAAGCATGACTTTGTGAAAAGTGTAGCTTTGTGGACGAGACTTCGTCGGACCTCACACCCCGGAAATGGTCAAAACAGGAAAGATGCGGCAAGGTTACGAGGGTTGCGCCCTTTAGGGTATGTTATTTCCTTCTGGAAAAGGGTAGTATCATGGTATGAAGCCCAGATATTTTAGCTATGTTGATGCTGCAAATTTATTATACTTTGTGGTTGTTGCTTTGTGGTTGAGGATCCTCGGATAAAGGTCGCAAACGACTGGGGGATGGTATACTCGTGTAGTAGTTACCTAGTTACAGAGGTAACCCGACCTTATGTTGGCAGAGAGCTGGTTAAGTTCTCGAGACGTCCCTCCGGAGGCATACCCATGTGGCAGTAGGAAGTTCCTTAGCTTGACCATTTGTTGATAATCCAAACTCCAAAATGCGCCTTGTACGGTTATAGTTGTATAACCTGCCATTTACTTATGGTGGTCACCATTGTTTAGATGGTAGCTATAGTAGGCATAGTTCGGAACGTCTATGCTGGCTAAGATTAATATTATACTTTCGAAATGTTTTCTGCACTATTCACTAATAATAATATCGAAAGGATTTTACGTATTAAGCATGTTTTACTATCATAAGGAGAAATCTCCTCCAATTCTGCGTTTGCATTGCGTGTGTGGCGGGAGGCCTTATAGTAGTTTCATTTTCCAAAAGCAGCGAATTTCTTTTATTTTCTTTGTGAAAATAACTGTTTTTAAGATCACACGACTGACCTGAAGTTTATTATTCCCTTTCTAAACTCTGGGTGCCCACAATTTTCCACACGGGCAGCCTAGAGTCAGGTTATCAGTTAATCTGGAGCGAAGTCAGAAAAGAGATGCTGTGGAGATCAGGAGCAAACTGGATGGCGAAGCGTATCACTAGTATATGTTATATTCTTTTCCGCTGTTTGTTGTTGTAACACTCTGATAATGTAATATGATGTAATGCAACAACTGATATAGTTCTTTGTTTTAAAGATATTCATTTATCAATTATATTGTTCCGCTATGATATGTGAGATTCTGTTATTGTTCTATCTTCTTCTTCTTAAACCCTAACAGTTTGGTTTTCCAACATTCGACTGTGCGGCATTGGATACAGTGGACGTATCTATGTCGACTTTCGAGCGTTGTAAAATTAGGTCGTTACAGGAAAGATAATACCATAGCGGAACAATATCACCAAAAGACATAAGAGTCTCCAAAAGAATCCAACTCCATACCGCAACTCATCTTCAAAACTCCAAAAGCTAAATTCACGAGCATGCTTTCCAAACGCGAAGTGAGAAACCCTCAATCACGTTGTATTAAGTAAGGTTAGCCCAAATGCTGAAGAGAAGCAAATGCGATCTCCAAATCCAAAGGATGGATGCTATCAAATCTACACCTACTATTTGACTATCCAAAAAACCCAACTCTACACTGCCCGTGTGGAAAATTGTGGGCACCCAGAGTTTAGGAAGGGAACAATAAACTCCGGCTCTGTCATGGGACTCATATGAGCAAACAAAAACAGTTTATCTTTAAAAAAAACAAAGGATTTTAAAGTTGAAATCCGCAATGCTTTTTGGAAAATGAAACTGCCATAAGGCCTCCCGCCAGATACCAATGCAAGCGCAAACTTGGAGGAGATTTCTCCTTATGACAGTCAAAAATGCTTACCACACAAAATCTTTTTGATATTATTATTAGTGCATAGTGCAGAAAACATTTCGAAAGTATATAGCCAGCATAGACATTTCGAACTATGACTACTATCGCTACCATCTAACCAGTGGTGACCATCATAAGTAAATGGCAGGTTATACAACTAAAACCGTATAGGGCGCGTATTGGATGATTGGATTTCCAACAAATGGTCAGGCAAAGGAACTTCCCACACAAAATGAAACGCCTCTGGAGGGACTCCCCTGAGAACCTAACCGGATCTCTGCTACACAAGGCTGGGTTACCCCTGCTTGGAAGTAACTACAGACACAAGTATGCCACCCCCCGGTCGTTACCAACCTTTATCTGAGGCGCCTCAACCAACAACCACAAAGCAAAGTATCTGGGCTCCATACCATGATGCCACTTTCAAAATCAACATAAGTAAATATATGGGCTCCATAACATTATATCACTTTTCATCCAGAAGGAAATGGACATACCCTCATGGGGTGCTGTCTTCAAATAACCTTGCTGCCACGATTCCTATTTCGACCATTACCGGGTTGTGAGGCTTGACAAAGTCACGTCCACAAAGCTACACTTTTCACAAAGTCATGCTTTAATCAACAGATGATCAGCAGCACTTCGTATGCCACATTACCAAATTGGGAATGTATCACTAGTAACCATCAACTACATAACCTCTGAGCTCGTACGTCTCGGAGAAGGGTGTTAAGCTAAGAGAATAAATCTTCGCCACCAAACAGAAATGTATTTGATAGAAACCAGCTCTACATCTCAAAGTGTAACATTAGACACACATCCATACAAGTCTGTTCCGGGTTCAAACAGAAAAGAAGGCACTTCACAAAGAAGCCCTTGCAAATCCGGATAATACCTAATCACGTCCGGAATCCCCATCACATATGGAGATCTCTATACCGGGGACCAGTCGGTGCAGAGACATTTGACGAGTTATCCTTTCGCTCTCGAAAATATCTGGTCTTCCCCACCGGTCTTCAAATGTTATCCATAACGTCGTATCATTATTCGAAATGGGTTATATGACACAAGGTCCTCTCCCGGCTAAACCGAATAATGAGCGCAATATTTAAAAACATATGGATAATGGGATTTCATTCAAGTCACAACTTATTACCCAAAACAAATGGTTTAAACAAATTACCATTCTAAATCTTTAAACAAAAAGATCTACTTCAAAAAGTTCACCAATATTTCACAAAGATTCATTCACAGCTTTTCAAAACAATTTCCTTTTCAAATTGGATTATCTCATCCAATTATTAAACCAAAGGCTCAATTTATAGCTTTCAAAACTATTTCCAAAGATCCATTCATAATTCTCAAATCAATTCCCATTTCAAACCTTTTGTGTATAAAAGGTACACCATTTAAAATCCTCTTCGATTTCAAAACAAAATTTAACAATCTTTCACAAAGGTTCATTCATAGCTTTCAAAACAATTTACAATTTCAATTTGAAATTTTTCAACACAAATTGGAAATCCTTTCTTTATATGAAAGCTATTATTATTTGAAAACAACTAGTTTTCGTAACGGAAAAACCCGATCTCGTTTGCACGAGTTAAAGCTCTTCAAGTATAAAGCTTGGTCTAAATTCAAATTCCCAAAACAATACTTTTTAACGGTTTAAAAACCCATATAAACACATTTATAACTTGCAAAACCTTTTTAAACCCTAATTTCCAAACATAGAATAAAATTTCAAATATTAAATTCAAATTCAAATCAAACCATTTAAATTTCAAATCTTTATCAAGTTATTAAAAATACTTTTATCTTTAAAACTCCTTTTCAAAAACTTTTCAAATTTAACTCAGTTCCATTTCCAAAAACATTTGGATTAAAAATTCAACCTTTAAAATCATTTCAAAATATCTGTAACTTAACCAATTTCCTCGTGCAATCCATATTTGTGTGTGTGTATTGTGGTCCAGGGGTTTTACACAATAGTGCAACAACATCAATCATCACAAATTAAAATACAGAGATATTGATAAGCTGTATAATCCTATAATGCTTATCTTTATTCATAGATCACAGATAGTTCATCATAGATAATTAAATTACATTTCACAGATAAATAAATTACATTACAAATGGATAAATTAAATTACACATCACAGCACAGATCAGGATAATTCATATCACAAAGCATCACATATCAGGGATATCAAACAATTCAACATCCAATAGAATCCAAATATCAAAAAAATCAATTTAATTATCTAATTTGAATTAAATCAGATTAACTACTCATGAATAAATTACTAATCATGGTTAATTAACATTAATTAATTAATTACAAATCACTTGATTAATTATTCTTTAATCATTTATTAATTAACCTTTATTAGTTATTCCTTAATTACATTGAGTAATTAGCCTAATTTCACAAATTAATATCTAACCATTTTATAGTAATTAACCTTTAATTAATCATAAACAGTAATTACCCATTAACTAATCACTTAATTATTCTCTAATTACTTAATTAATTAACCTTAACATTTGAAACACTTAAGAATAATTATTTCAATATAATTATTCAAACAATTCTAACATATTTTTAACTTTAAAACCAAGTCTTTAAAGAAACTTATTTTAAAAACTTGATCATAATTTAAATTCAAAACTTGGATTATTTTCTTGTAAACTTATTTTTATAATGTACCTTTTAAAAAAAATTAGCTTTAAAACTTCATATGTCTCCCTTATACTTTCTTAAACTTTGTTTTCTTTTTATATTTGAAAACTTAATTTCACATCTTCATTTATTGCCAAACTGGTAGATAATTTATTCTTAAATTTAAAACCTTAGAACTTGATTTCTTTTAAAATTTGGAAATCTGGTCTCCACGTTATCAAACCCGATCTAGTCACACAAAATCCACGAGTCCAAAACCCCAAATACCCGAGCAAAATGCCTATCTACTTCGAGTCTCCCCTGTGTAACATTCCAGGCTTCATTTTTTTTTCCTTAGATCTATATTTTAGCTCCGTTATACCTGGCACTAATCTTGCAAACGCTCGATCCTAATCACGAGCTAGCACACAAGCTACTCGAAGTCTACTTCGAGACATCCACCATCCCTTCCTCTTCCAGGCTACTAACACAATCGGAGCCTCGTGCACATGCACAGGCAGAAAGACTATCTCCGACACAACCTTTGGCCATCATCAAGTCAGCGATAACCCGACCCATCCTCCAGACCACCCATAACCCATAAACTACGATGAATTTGCAAATAAGAAATCTGACCCAACCTGGAACAAGAGTTCGATCACCCAAACTTCCTCGTGCTTCCACCTCCGATCATTCGAGGTCATGCGATTGCCCCTGAAGTTGAACCATAGTCTCAAGCTCCGATCCCACCACTACTAGACAATCTCGATGCACTGTGGAGGTTACAGTAATCCCTCTTCTAACATCGATCAAACTAGGTAAAAAAAACCAAATCATCGTCGATCGTTCGCCACGGCGAATGATGAATTCTCCGGTTATTTTTCTGAAGACCATCGATGCTCCAGCCTCCTTCAACCTTGATCACGCGGATCATTACCTCTCCGTTCGACGAGAATTGATGAAAATTTCTTTTCTGTTCATTTTGCAAATTTGCCCTCAAACCAAAACTAAAAATCTTGAGAGTATATTTAAAAATCATATTTTTTTATTACAAAACAGATTATATCAATGAATCAGTTAATCATCTAAGTTGAATTTTGTCAAGCTTTTAAATTTTACTGTGATTTTTATTCCCAGTAAGGATTTCTTCCAATTTTCACTTAAAAATATTTTTTTATTTAAGATTTTGGTTTGTTCAAACAATTTCATTCAAACATTCAAGCCTATAGGTGAATGATTTAAGAGATTTTTTTAGGATTCTGTTTCTAGCCTATAACACAAGAACATGTATATATATATATATATATATATATATATATATGTATGTATGTATGTATGTATGTATGTATGTATGTATGTATGTATGTATATATAACAGACATGCACTGATACATTCAAACATACAGGCATATTAAACAACATTCCAGAGCATCCTTTAAGCATCAATACCATATCAAAGAGTATAGGCAAATATAAGTGAGTTTGCTCACCTGATGGGTTGCACAGAGCAGAGAGCGGTTTGGGAGTGTTCTTGCCTTTGAAAATTGATCTGGGTTTTGATGTTTTTGAATTAAATCTGAATCTGGTCTTAGGTTGAACTTGAATTGCTTTTATTCTGTTTTGATTTCAGAAATGCTTCCAGGTTGAAAACTTTGATTTGTTCGTTTTTGATCTGGTTAAACTGGAAGCTGGTTTCCTTAAGTTTGATCTTGCTTTCAGGCTTTGATTTTGTTTGCTTTCTGATTTCTAGGTTGTAGCCTGGTTTGAGATGATCTTTGTTTTGATCATTTGATCTGAGATGATCAGATCAATATTCTGATTTGATTTCCTTTGATTTAAACCTACAGGTTTGTATTTTTTTATTGTGAGGATTTGCTTCCTTTTGATTTTGATCTGGTTTTAGTTGTTTGAGATTATTGTTTTCAGACATGAAAATGAAGATGAAAGAAAATGTTGAGAAAAGAATATGAGGAACTCTTGGAAAACAGCCTGTTTATTTCTTTGTTCATTTTTTTCATGCATGTTTTTTTTCTAATCTCAAATTAAAAGAAAAAATTATTTCTTTTGCCACTTGTCTCATAAATTTACATTTGTTAATCTATATGATTATTTGTTAAACACTTGTCAAAACCCAAACTTTTATGTTTAAGTCCTTTCTCTTAAATTTATTTATACATTTTGTTTTTAAACCTTCATGTTAATATATTTATGATTAATGTTTTATTCTTTTATATTTACAACAATTTTTATTTCAAAAGATATATATACATATATGTGAGTTTTAAAACTTCCATTCTTGTTTATATACATATATACATTTCAATTACTTGTCCTTATATATCTTTCAAATCAAAATGCATTTTACAAAAATTAAGAAACAAGATTTTATTATTTTCAATATATAGAAATTTTTAATTCAATATATTTATTAAATTTCAAAATCACGCTTTATCTTGCACCTATACAATTTTCAAAACAAATGATTTAAAATCAATTTGTTCACTACACATAAATAATTATATATATCCATATATATTAGTTCCTTGGAATATAAAGTTTAGTAAACCCAATATTTATTTATAATATATTTATCCTTGAATTTTTTTAAATCAAATTCCAAATTAAAAATAAATAAACATACATCTTATTAATTATGAAAATTCAAACACAATTTATATTTTATTCCCAAATCTTCAAATTAATTCTCAGTCAACTCATAATTTAACCAAAATTTTATATTAATTTCTGAATTAATCAGGCTTAAAAATCAGGAATGTTACAAATTCCCCCCTTAGAAAATTTCGTCCTCGAAATTTGCAAGATAGGGAGACCATCAAAAGAATATAGAAAGATTGAGAGATCAATCACCAGATCAAACTAAACATCTATTATGCATTTGGCTTACCAAATCAGAATATCAACAATAGATACAAGAACGAATCTATTTAAAACTTCACAAGATATTCGGGTCATCCAGATTTACGAAGTATGCAGGGGCATTAGTCAGCTCGAAGGATAACCAACCATTCGTAGAATATGTCGGGACCCAAAGCATAGACAGATATATAGATACAATCCCAAAACTTTTTAGTTTAGAAACCAAAGTGTACCTATCAACCATAGCAACCAAGCAAACAATTCATCCAAACAAACAATTTTGACCTATCTGGAGTTTATGTCCCATACCAACTCATCTTTTGATTTAACCAAAATAATAATCTCTCACCAAAACTTTTCTCTCGAGCTGACACGAAAACATCAAAGAACTGGAATCATATGATGAGCAAAAGAAATTGATATAGAAAGATCTTTCCTTGGTGTTACAGGTATTGACCATTTGTAGTGGTACTTCCCTGTCCCATATCTCGTCCTCTTCTTGCACTCATACTTACTATCAGTGGATAGTAAGAGAATTTACTGAGGCATACGGACGGATATCTTAGGGATATACTCATTCTAGGGCATCTTCACCCTATCCCTAATGAGTTACATAATGTGTTATACTCCTGAGCTAAAGTTTCAACCTTCAGCTCTGATACCAAGATGTCACGACCCAAATTTCAGCATTTGAAAATCGACACCCGTACTTCACTCGTACTCGAATGCCGCAGATTCAACCGTTGAAATCTGATTCGTGCCAGAGCTTATAACACATTAAGTACCACAACACATCGGAAGAAAAGAATAATATCAACATATACAACGTTGATACAGTATCTGATACAATATGATACAACAGGATATCAACATTACAAATACAACAGCGGAAAGATAATAGCATAGCATAACAATATCACCAAAAGACAGAAGAGTCTCCAAAAGAATCCAAGTCCATACCGCAACTCCATCTCCAAAACTTTAAAAGCTAGATTCACCAACATGCTTTCCAAACGCGAAGCGAGAAACTCTCAATCGCGTTGTATTAAGTAAGGTTAGCCCGAATGCTGAAGAGAAGCAAATGTGATCCCCAAATCCAAAGGCTGGATGATATCGAATTTACACCTACTATTCGACTATCTGAAAAACCCAACTCTAGACTGCCGTGTGAAAAATTATAGGCACCCAAAGTTTAGAAAGGGAATAATAAACTCTGGCTCTGTCATGGGACTGGTATAAGCAAACAAAAACAGTTTATCTTTAAAACAAACAACAAAGGATTTTAAAAGTTGTAATCCGCAATGCTTTTTGGAAAATGAAACTACCATAAGGCCTTCCGCCACACACACAATGGAGGCGCAAACTTGGAGGAGATTTCTCCTTATGACAGTCAAAAATGCTTACTACGCAAAATCTTTTTGATATTATTATTAGTGTATAGTGCAGAAAACATTTCGAAAGTATATAGCCAGCATAGACATTTCGAACTATGCCTACTATAGCTACCATCTAAACAGTGGTGACCACCATAAGTAAATGGCAGGTTATACAACTAAAATCATATAGGGCGCTTATTGGATGATTGGATTTTCAACAAATGGTCAGGCAAAGGAACTTCCCACACAAAATGGAACGCCTCTGGAGGGATGCCCCCGAAAACCTAACCGGATCTCTTCTACACAAGGTCGGGTTACCCCTGCCCGGAAGTAACTACTGACACGAGTATGCCACCCCCCGGTCGTTACCAATCTTTATCTGAGGCGCCTCAACCAACGACCATAAAGTAAAGTATCTGGGCTCCATACCATGATACCACTTTCAAAATCAACATAAGTGGATATCTGGGCTCCATACCATGATATCACTTTTTATCCAGAAGGAAATGGACATACCCTCAGGGGGCGCTACCCCCAAATAACCTTGCTGCCACCATTCCTGTTTCGACCATTACTGGGTTGTTAGGCTCGACGAAGTCACGTCCACAAAGCTACACTTTTCACGAAGTCATGCTTTGATCAACAAATGATCAGCAGCATTTCATATGCCACATTACCAAATTTGGAATGTATCACTTGCAACCATCAACTACATAACCTCTGAGCGCGTACGTCTCGGAGAAGGGTGTTAAGCTAAGAGAATAAATCTCCGCCACCAAACAGAAATGTATTTGATAGAAACCAGCTTTACATCTCAAAGTGTAACGTTAGACACACATCCATACAAGTCTGTTCTGGGTTCGAACAGAACCGAAGGCACTTCACAAAGAAGCACTTGCAAATCCGGATAATCCCTAATCACTGTTGATACGCTATATTTTGATCAATGACAATGTGCTTCAACAAAAAGGAAGAGATATGTGCAAAGCTGAAGGAAGAACGATGAAGACCGAGGATAGCATGAGTATAATTTAAATATAGGTCTTAGTTTAGATTTATTATTAAAATCTATCCTCAAGAGGCTTGCACAAACACTAGAACACGTTTTATAAACTTCATTTTCTAGATAAACATTCACCGTGCAAAAACCAATAGTTCAGTCGACTGAACAGGTAAGCCCAGTCGACTGAACCTGTTACACATATACAGACATGCACAGTTCCAGTCGACTGAAACAACCTGCTCAGTCGACTGAATTTATTCCTGAAAAAAATTTCTTTACATTTCCATTCGACTGAAATCCCTGCTCAGTCAACTGAATTTAAACCTGCGAATTTTCTCTAAATGGACACCTTCTTCCTCCCAAGAGTTGCAACCATTCTCCAATGGAAATGGAAGCATCTCTTGTCTGCATCTCTAGCCAACAAATGCATCTCTTCTACACCTATATATACATGGTTCTAACATCATCAATTTACCAATTTTCTTATGCTTTAATCTCACTACTTTCCTGAACATATTTTATATTCTCTAAAAGTTTTCAAAGCAATCACCAATCTATTGCTTGAATCTCTGCTTTGTTTATAACATTCTTTTGATTCATAGCAATTCACATTTCCTTAATCTTCACAAACACATTGCATACTCTCCAGGATAAGATTATAGGAATATTGTACTACATTAGACTCATTAGTGTTGACAAGAACACAACAAGTCGAATAATTATTTATTAGTAATTGAGTTGAAGTCCTCTTGGTAGTTGAGGCAAGAAATCCCGTTCGGTTGTTCGGGTAAGTTGTAAACCTATTCCTCCGGGTTAAGAGAGGGTTTTAGTTAGTAGAATTCCTAAGTGAAGCTTGGGGACTGGACGTAGGACTAAATGTCCGAACCAGTATAAAATCCTGGTGTCTACTTTACTTGTTGCTTATTGTTATTTACCTATACCATCCACTATTCCATATTATACGATCCTACCGCATCGCTTCTTTCAATTGGTATCAGAGCGACGCCGTCCTATAACCATAACACCGTTATTAGACATATTGATAATATGGAAAATAACGCAAGTACAAGCACAACATCTGCCTATAGTTCTACATTTGCGGAAGGACAATCTACCCAAAGAACCCCCTATTCAATGGACTAAACTATAACTATTGGGCTACAAGGATGAGGATTTGTATGCAAGCAACAAGTTTCGAAGGCCTGGAATGCCACTCAAGCAGAGTTCGTTGTACTCATGACCGATTATCCTACAAGGACACAAACTCAGAAGAATGAAGCTAGTGAAAATGCCAAAGCTATGAATATGCTATTTTGCGCCCTGGATAGAAATGAATTCAACCGTGTTAACATATGTACTACTGCATACCAGATATGGGAAACACTTAGAGTCATACATGAAGGCAAAAACAAGGTCAAACAAAAAAGATATCATGCTGAAGAACCAATTCCAAAACTTTAGAATGCGACAAAATGAATCCATCAATGACATGTACTTGAGATTTCAAGACATTCATCATACCTTAATAGGACTAGGAGAAAAATACACGGACTTTGACATTGTGTCTAAAGTTCTAAATTCACTCACTGATGAATGGGAGAGAAAAGTACTAGCAATCGAGGAAGCAAATGATCTATCTACAATGAAACCAGAGGAATTAGTTGGAAATCTTATGTCATATGAAGTAAATATGCAAGCTAAGAAAGATCAAGCTCAAGAAAGAAAGAATGTAGCGTTTCATGCGGAAAAGGAAGAATCAGAGTCTGAAGATGAGGATTTATCATTTATAGCCAAAAATTTCAAGAAATTCTTAAGATATAGAAAAGGAAATAAAAACGGATTCAATAAGAATTTCTTAAACAAACCTACATCCTCGAATATAGAATGTTTCAACTGTCACAAGAAAGGTCACATGCACAAGGATTGTCCAGAGCAAAAGAAGGAGAATCAGAAAGCTCTCAATAATAAAAACAAGAGAGAGAAATTCAAAAATAAGGCATTCTCTATAACATGGGACGATTCAGATTCTTCTTCATCTGAAAGTGAAAATGATAGCGACAATGAACAGGCGAATGTATGCTTTATGGCTCAAGAATCTGAGGTTAGTAATTTAACTTTCGATGATTTAATTGAAGTAAACACTGAACTTTTGAGCACAATAAAAACTCTTAAAAAGAAACTCAAGGAAACTCGTGAAAATCAAAACAAAGCTGAATTTGAAAGGGATATGTTAAAAGATGAAAAGAAAATTCTAGAAGAAGAACTTGAAAAAGTTCAAGAATCTCATTCAAATTCGGAAACTCAATTATCACTTTTAAGTCAAGAAATTGAAACTCAAAAGACAAAGAATGATATAATTATTTCTGAAAATCATGAGTTAAAAACTAATATTAGACAAGTTGAGTTAGAAAATAATAGTCTTCAAGCTAGATTAGATAACATCACTAAAAATGTTTCTAACTTTAACAAATGAAGTGAAAATTTATCTAAGATTTTAGAAAATTCTCAATTCTCTTCAAATAAACATGGATCAGGATATTAAAAGGAGTCAAAAATTCTTAAAAAGAAAAATACAAATTTTAAGAGGAATATTGATTCAAAACAACAAATGTTATTAAGAGAACCTATTAAAACAAAAGTAGAAACCAAGATAGTCAAAATTTGGGTTCCAAAAACTAACAATATTTTAATTAGGAATAAATATATCAAAACGTTTATGGATAGTGCTCATAATAATAAAAACTATATTTATAAAAAGGATACTGAACCGAATTGGGTTTGGTTTCCTAAGCTCTAACTTTTAGGACCCTATTAAAAAGTGGGTACCAATAATTTCATATTTATTTTCAGGTCCCACTCAAAAAGAAGAAATGGATACTAGACAGTGGTTGCTCAAAACACATGACCGGCGACAAAGATATGCTTACAACCATCACGTACTTTGATGGTGGCTCGATTACCTACGGAGACAATTCAAAAGGTTATATCATTGGCAAAGGAGATGTGAGCAATTACGGAAAGACAGTGCATATATTCAGGGGGAGGAAATAATACTTCTACACGTTTCAGTATTGTCATCAATCAAAAAGAAAAAGAATGTTGATACGCTATATTTTGATCAATGACAATGTGCTTCAACAAAAAGGAAGAGATATGTGCAAAGCTAAAGGAAGAACGATGAAGACCGAGGATAGCATGAGTATAATTTAAATATAGGTCTTAGTTTAGATTTATTATTAAAATCTATCCTCAAGAGGCTTGCACAAACACTAGAACACGTTTTATAAACTTCATTTTCTAGATAAACATTCACCGTGCAAAAACCAATAGTTCAGTCGACTGAACAGGTAAGCCCAGTCGACTGAACCTGTTACACATATACAGACATGCACAGTTCCAGTCGACTGAAACAACCTGCTCAGTCGACTGAATCTATTCCTGAAAAAAATTTCTTTACATTTCCAGTCGACTGAAATCCCTGCTCAGTCAACTGAATTTAAACCTGCGAATTTTCTCTAAATGGACACCTTCTTCCTCCCAAGAGTTGCAACCATTCTCCAATGGAAATGGAAGCATCTCTTGTCTGCATCTCTAGCCAACAAATGCATCTCTTCTACACCTATATATACATGGTTCTAACATCATCAATTTACCAATTTTCTTATGCTTTAATCTCACTACTTTCCTGAACATATTTTATATTCTCTAAAAGTTTTCAAAGCAATCACCAATCTATTGCTTGAATCTCTGCTTTGTTTATAACATTCTTTTGATTCATTGCAATTCACATTTCCTTAATCTTCACAAACACATTGCATACTCTCCAGGATAAGATTATAGGAATATTGTACTACATTAGACTCATTAGTGTTGACAAGAACACAACAAGTCGAATAATTATTTATTAGTAATTGAGTTGAAGTCCTCTTGGTAGTTGAGGCAAGAAATCCCGTTCGGTTGTTCGGGTAAGTTGTAAACCTAATCCTCCGGGTTAAGAGAGGGTTTTAGTTAGTAGAATTCCTAAGTGAAGCTTATGGACTAGACATAGGACTAGAGGTCCGACCTAGTATAAAATCCTGGTGTCTACTTTACTTATTGCTTATTGTTATTTACCTATACCATCCACTATTCCATATTATATGATCCTATCGCATAGCTTCTTTCAATCACGTCCGAACTCCCCATCACATATGGAGATCTCTATACCGAGGACCAGCTAGTGCAGAGACATTCGACGAGTTATCCTTTCGCTTTCAAAAATATCCAATCTTCACCACCAGTCTTCAAATGCTATCCATAACGTTGTATCATTATTTGGAATGGGTTATATGACACAAGGTCCTCTTCTGGCTAAACCGAATAATGAGCGCAATATTTAAAAACATATGGATAATGGGATTTCAGACAAGTCACAACTTATTATCCAAAACAAATGGTTTAAACAAATTTCCATTTTAAATATTTAAACAAAAAGATTTACTTCACAAAGTTCACTAATATTTCACAAAGATTCATTCATAGCTTTTCAAAACAATTTCCTTTTCAAATTGGATTATCTCATCCAATTATTAAACCAAAGGCTCAATTTATAGCTTTCAAAACTATTTCCAAAGATCCATTCATAATTCTAAAAGCAATTCCCATTTCAAATCTTTTATATATAAAAGATACACCATTTAAAATCCTCTTCGATTTCAAAACAAAGTTTAACAGTCTTTCACAAAGGTTCATTCATAGCTTTCAAAGCAATTTACAATTTCATTTCGACTTGAAATTTTTCAACACAAATTGGAAATCCTTTCTTTATATGAAAGCTATTATTATTTGAAAACAACTAGTTTTCGTTTCGGAAAAACCCGATCTCTTTTGCACGAGTTAAAGCTCTTCAAGTATAAAGCTTGGTCTAAATTCAAATTCCCAAAACAATACTTTTTAAATGGTTTAAAAACCCATGTGAACACATTTATAACTTGCAAAACCTTTTTAAACCCCAATTTGCAAACATAGAATAAAATTTCGAACCTTGAATTCAAATCAAACCATTTAAATTTCAAATCGTTATCAAGTTATTAAAAATAACTTTTATCTTTAAAACTCCTTTTCAAAAGCTTTTCAAATTTAACTCAGTTCCATTTCCAAAAGCATTTGGATTAAAAATTCAACCTTTAAAATCATTTCAAAATATCCGTGACTTAACCAATTTTTTCGTGCAATCCATATTTGTGTGTGTATAGTGTGGTCCAGGGGTTTTACACAATAGTGCAACAAAATCAATCATCACAGATCAAGACACAGAGGTATTGATAAGCGGTATAATCTTATAACGCTTATCTTTATTCACAAATCATAGATAAATAATATAAGTTCATCATAGATAATTAAATTACATTTCACAGATAAATAAATTACATTACAAATGAATAAATTACATTACAGATCACAGCACAAATCAGGATAATTCATATCACAAAGCATCACATATCAGGGATATCAAACATTTCAACATCCAATAGAATCCAAATATTAAAAAAATCAATTTAATTATCTGATTTGAATTAAATCAGATTAATTACTTATGAATAAATTACTAATCCTGGTTAATTAACATTAATTAATTACAAATCACTTGATTAATTATTCTTTAATCATTTATTAATTAACCTTTATTAATTATCCTTTAATTACATTAAGTAATTAGTCTTTAATTAATTTTACAAATTAATTATCCTTAACCATTTTATAGTAATTAACCTTTAATTAATCATAAACAGTAATTACCCTTTAACTAATCACTTAATTATTCTTTAATTACTTAATTAATTAACCTTAACATTTGAAACACTTAAGAATAATTATTTCAATATAATTATTCAAACAATTCTAACATTAATTTAAATTCAAAACTTGGATTATTTTCTTGTAAACTTATTTATTTTAATATATCTTTTAAAATAAATAGCTTTAAAACTTCATATATCTCCCTTATATTTTCTTAAACTTTGTTTTCTTTTTATATTTGAAAACTTAGTTTCACGTCTTCATTTATTCCAAACTGGTAGATAATTTATTCTTAAATTTAAAACCTTAAACATGATTTCTTTTAAAATTTGGAAATCTGGTTTCCACGTTATCAAACCCGATCTAATCACACAAAATCCCCGAGTCCACAACCCCAATTACCCGAGAAAAATGCCTATATACTACGAGTCTACCCCGTGTAACATTCCAAGCTTCATTTTTTCTTTAGATTTATATTTTAGCTCTGTTATACCTGGCACTATTCTTGCAAATGCTCGATCCTAATCACGAGCTAATACACAAGCTACTCGAAGTCTACTTCGAGACATCCACCATCCCTTCCTCTTCCAGGCTACTGACACAACCGGAGGCTCGTGCACATGCACAGGCGGAACGGCCATCTCCGACACAACCCCTGGCCATCATCAAGTTAGTGATAACTCGACCCGTCCTCCAGACCACCCATAACCCATAAACTACGATGAATTGGCAAATAAGATATCTGACCCAACCTAGAACAAGAGTTCGATCACCCAAACTTCCTCGTGCTTCCACCTCCGATCATCGGAGGTCATGTGATTGCCCCTGAAGCTGCACTATAGTCTCAAGCTCCGATCCCACCACTACTAGACAATCCCGATGCACTGTGGAGGTTACAGTAATCCCTCTTCTAACGTCGATCAAAACTAGGTTAAAAAACCCAAATCATCGTCGATCATTCGCCACGGCGAATGATAAATTCTCCGGTTATTTTTTTGAAGACCATCGATGCTCCAGTCTCCTTCAACCTTGATCACGAGGATCATTACCTCTCCGTTCGACGGAATTGATGAAAATGTCTTTTCTGTTCATTTTGCAAATTTTCCCTCAAACCAAAACTAAAAATCTTGAGAGTATATTTAAAAATCATAGTTTTTTATTACAAAACAGATTATATCAATGAATCAGTTAATCATCTAAGTTGAATTTTATCACGCTCTTAAATTTTACTGTGATTTTTATTCCTAGTAAGGATTTCTTCCAATTTTCACTTAAAAATATTTTTTTATTTAAGATTTTGGTTTATTCAAACAATTTCATTCAAACATTCAAGCCTATAGGTGAATGAGTTAAGAGATTTTTTTTAGGATTCTATTTCTAGCCTATGACACAAGAACATATATATATATATATATATATATATATATATATATATATGTATGTATATGTATGTATATATGTATATATGTATATATATGCACCTGTATAACAGACATGCACTGATACATTCAAACATACAGGCATATTAAACAACATTCCAGAACATCCTTTAAGCATCAATACCATATCAAAGAGTATAGGCAAATATAAGCGAGTTTGCTCACCTGATGGGTTGCACAGAGCAGAGAACAGTCTGGGAGTGTTCTTGCCTTTGAAAATTGATCTGGGTTTTAATGTTTTTGAATTAAATATGAATCTGTTCTTGTGTTGAACTTGAATTGCTTTTATTCTGTTCTGATTTCAGAAATGCTTCCAGGTTGAAAACTTTGATTTGTTTGTTTTTGATCTGGTTAAACTGGAAGCTGATTTCCTTGAGTTAATCTTGCTTTCAGGCTTTGATTTGGTTTTCTTTTTGATTTCTAGGCTGTAGCCTGTTTTGAGATGATCTTTGTTTTGATCATTTGATTTGAGATTATAAGATCAATATTCTGATTTGATTGTCTCTGATTTAAACTTATAGGTTTGTAGTTATTATTATTTTTGTGAGGATTTGCTTACTTTTTATTTGGTTTTAGTTGTTTGAGATTTTTGTTTTCAGATATGAACATGAAGATGAAACAAAATGTTGAGAAAAGAATAAGAGGAACCCTTGGAAAACAGCCTGTTTATTTCGTTTTTCATTTTTTTTCACGCATAATTTTTTTCTAATCTCAAATTAAAAGAAAAGTTTATTTCTTTTGCCACTTGTCTCGTAAATTTACATTTGTTAATCTATATGATTATTTGTTAAACACTTGTCAAAACCCAAACTTTTATGTTTAAGTCCTTTCTCTTAAATTTATTTATACATTTTGTTTTTAAACCTTCATGTTAATATATTTATGATTAATGTTTTATTCTTTTATATTTACAACTATATTTATTTCAAAAGATATATATACATATATGTGAGTTTTAAAACTTTCATTCTTGTTTATATACATATATACATTTCAATTACTTGCCCTTATATATATTCAAATCAAAATGCATATTTACAAAATTTAAGAAACAAGATTTCATTAGTTTCAAATATAAAAAAAAATTAAATTCAATATATTTATTAAATTTCAAAATCACGCTTTATTTTGTACTTATACAATTTTTAAAACAAATGATTTGAAATCAATTTATTCACTACTCATAGATAATTATATATATATCCATATATATTAGTTCTTTGGGATATAAAGTTTAATAAATCCAATATTTATTTATAAGATATTTATCCTTGATTTTTTTTTAAATCAAATTCCAAATTAAAAATAAATAAACATACATCTTATTGATTTTGATAATTCAAACACAATTTATATTTTGTTCCCAAATCTTCAAATTAATTCTCAATTAACTCATAATTTAACCAAAATTTTATATTAATTTCCAAATTAATTAGGCTTAAAAATCAGGAATGTTACATTTGAGGATTTTGAATTTTGGATTTGGTTTTCAAATTGAATTTGAGGGTTTGGGAAATGGGGTTTGTTTTTGCCATTAGAAATAAGAAGTCATAGAGATTTGTACCTATAGAAATAAGAAACAGAAAGACTACTAGGGTTTATAACAAACTACTTATAGGCAAGTCTAAAATAAAATGAATGGACAAGATTGATTCGAAAGTTGAACGATAAATGCCCCAAAAAGCTCGCTCTATCTCCGGAATGAAAATAGATCGTCCCATATATCAAAATAGATTTTACGATAATTTTAAATTCAATGGAACAAGTTTCAAGTTCAAATTCCATCGTATGAAGAAGTTAGTTTAAAATCAGCTTATTTTAAATTGATTTCAATCAAATTGATTTCCAAGCGTTTTGAGCCGTACGATCAAACGACAAGTCTGATCATTACGAAACTTGAAATCCTACAATACTTCATTGTTCCAATGAAACTAGTTTCATCAAAATCCGAGTCAGTGACCAAAATGGTTATTTTCACGTTAATAAAATAAATTAATATTAAATTAATTAAATCACTTTTTAAATTCTTATTCTATAATTAGCAAATTTTATCACTTTTGATTACTTAGACATTTATAAAAAATTAAAACAAATATCCTGTTAATTCAATGTTAGTTATTTCACTAGTTACCCTGTTTACTTTCAATTTCAATAAATTCAATAATTATCAATAAAATTCCAATAAATCTATTTAACTTGATTTCAGACTTTATATTCAATCAATTATTACTCCAATAACATAGTTATATTTGTTTGTATCTTATTTCCTTACTATGCTACAAATTCCATCTTTTATTTGTATTAGCTACTATATTTCCATTACAATAATTTTGTCAATTTTACACATTAATTATAATTTAAAATCCCAATTGATTTATTTATCTTCATTTCATTCCTTTATTAAATCAATTATTACATTATGAATATAATTAACATTTCTATTTCTTTTATTACATTCACAGTTTGCAGTTATTGTATTGACTCACATTAATGTAACATTAATTTACATTTGTTTGTAATTGATTAGATACATTGGTAACAAACAAAAATTGCCACCATTACTACATTTAATAGCATTGTAAGTTTATTATTTACAAACAATCATTATAACAACTCACACTACCTTAATTTTACTCAATTACAATTTATTACACATTTTTTCATTAATTAATCAACATTTAAATCGCCAATTACTCTTTGAATCCAATTATCTATTAATACATACATTATTACGATTAATTTATAGTCTATTACCAATCATAACCTTTTTATCATTACAACTAACTGGAATTTCTTTTAAAGAAGTAATAACTTACCTTAATTTAATTCTACTTCATTTTATTCTAGTTATATTCTTATTATTAATTGACAAATTTTTATTTCTACTAGCATTAAATCACTAAACTTTATTAAATAAACTATTTTTAATTATCGAAAATATATGGGTCGTTACACCCTAAGAGACTTTGGACCTTTTCTTTCCCACCTATTGACCTTATATTTCCTATCTAACTAAAACAAAGTATGTATAGAAATTCCTCATTTGAGATACTTTCTGCGTACTCTTCTTTTTCTTCTTCTTGCTAATCTATAGAAAACTCCAAACCCAAAACTCCTAAATCTCCAAATCAAATTTCATCCTTCCTCCTTCAAAACCCTAGCCTACCACTCTCCTCTTACCGCCACCTACCTCCATCACCATCCAAAACCCGCCAGTAATTCATGGCCAAAGCCCCACCTGCCCTCTCCTCTTCTTTCTCCTTTTTCCCTTCTTTTCCCTTCCATTTTTCCCTCTTTCTTTCCCTTATTTCCATGGCTTCTATATTCTACTAAACTACTTCAAATCAAATACTTCATTTTTTAAACCGTGTATAATGTCAATGGCAACAACTTTTTTGATTAACCCTTCTTCCCATTCCAAACTTTTTATATCAAAAACTCCATTTTTCAAGGCCTTCCTCGGGTCCAGTTTTGGCGAAAATACCCCATATTGTATCAGTCATATCTCCTTCAGGAATGAATCAAATTATGTGATTCTTTTTTCAAATCATTTATTTTCCAATGGCTTCAACTTTATTTTATATTATTTCTTCAAATTCTTTAATTTTATGCCAAAACTCAAATATTTTCGAAGTGTTTTTGAACTCAGGTTTTCAACTCTGAAAACACCTCTGTTTGTTCTGACAATAACTTCCTCAAGACCGAAGATTTTTGAGCAATTCCTTTTTTAAAGTGGAGAGAAAAGAATTTTCAACAACTTTCTAGTTATTCACTTTTACAGATTCAATAATATTCTGGTCCGAATGTTTTCTTATAGATGACCTAGTTTCAGGTTTGTCCGTAATTTGGATCTTGGCTTATTTGGAAGTTGGAAGTAGTTGAAACTTGTTTATTGATTCGTGTTCGTGTCTAAGATTTGTTGGATTTTCTTTGCATTTGGATCTTTGTTAGGAATCTCCATATTGCTCCATTTTTATCATCCACCTCTGTAGCCACGAAAGGTGAGCAAACACTCACAACTACTAGAATTTCTTATGTTAGTTAAATTGAATTTATGATGTGATTAGAAATTGATTGGTTGCTGTTAAGTATATTTTAATTGTCATTCAAGTTAAATCTGAATTTTATTGAATTTAATTTTCATTTAAGTTAATATTGAAATTTAAATTGCCACTTAAATACCTATTAATGATAACCAGTAAATTATCGGTTGTTATTGGTTGATTTCAAATCAATGATGATTGTGTTGTATGTTCAATTATTGATATTTGGGTGATTGGATGGATGTTATTGGTTGATATTTTGGATGATTGGATGTTATTTATGTATATATGTATGTTATCCCTATGGGTTGAAATGATACATATCTAAACGATCTTATTGGTTAAGGGAAAATCGTTATGGGTTGAAATGATAAACCTGAGTAGTTTTAATTGATTTGGAAACGTTGATTTTTGATACTGGATGAAATGATATATACCCATATAATTTCTTGCATTTGGAATTTAATTTGGAACTGAATTATTTGAAGGGTTTAAGTTAATTGAATCTTCGAATTTGTTTTAATTAGATGATTAAATTAATATTTTAAATTATTTTAAATCCTTAAATGATTATATTCACGTTGTACACTTGATAGGAGATGAAATCCCGTAACATCTATGAAACCATTGCACTAATATTTCTATTTTACTTGTTTTGATTTATCTTACATAAGATCTTTCAGTTCTAACTTGAGTGTTTTGTCTTTTCATTATGCTTGGGTTAGTCTGAGCTTTTCGATGTATTGAAGACTATTTTCAGGAGGACGAAGACGAAGATTCGGTATATTATTGCTATTTATTATTCAACTGCATTCTATGTTCTGCTGCATTATTTGTTTATTTTCGATGTATATATAACTCTAATTTGAAATGTAAAAGTGTAATCAAATGTTATTTGTAAAACAGCTTCATGAACTATTTATTTGATTATTATATTTTTTCATTCCGCTGTGAGATTCTGTGTTTTGTTTTCTTTTTCTTTTTTTTCGATTTAGCACATAAACAATCCTCCCTTTTGAATGGTTTGAGTCTGACATGTGTGGTTTATTGTCGATTTGAACCATCTAAAATAGGAGTCATTACATGTATTAAAATGGCGTTAAGGCGTTACCCATATCCTCCTTAACACATTTTGTAGGCATCGAAGAAGTGTGTTCGATCGGAGAAGCGACCTCACTTGGCTCGGTATAGCTCCTGTTTTAGTCATATCAAGCTGACTCGAAGATCAGGGTTGCGTTTATTACCTCGTACATTAGCATTCACCAAACCAATCTACTTCATTCTTGATTTTCCACCACATGCACAATTGTTAAAGTGGTTTCGGAATTGGTAGAGAGTATAACACATCCGACCCCGGTCTCTTTTACAATTAAAAGCTTATTTCACACCATGGTCAATTTATACAACATTTTTAATAATAAATCTAGAAAACAGTTTATACCTTCATATCAAGATATCCATATACTTATTCCAAAAGTATAATATATTCATAAATGCCAAGGAAGATTTCTTTCAATCAATTTCGAAAATAATTTATGAATCTCCCTTAAACCATTTATATGCTTTAGAACCATCTATAAAGCTATTTACAAATTCCAAAATAGTTTACAGCTTTTCCCCTTTTCATAAACTTCTACCAAAATTCCTTTAAAACGCTTCCAAATCCTTTTATACAAGTTCTTTTATAAAATCTTTTAAGACACTTGTAAACTCCTTTATAAATACACATTATAAATCCTTTATAAATATCATTTTATAAAATCCATTATAAAATCTCTTACCAAACCTTTTACATAATTTAAAAATCTACAAATATATTTTATCTATCATAGTTATTATAAAAGTCTGTATTCATTAACCTAAATCATAATTATATTTATTATTTAAGTTAAATTTAAAATATTTATATTAAAACTATATTAAATTTAATTTTTAAACCGTTTAAATTATATATTTAAAAATAAATAAAATTATAAGTTAGAAACTTAAAATTACATATAAAACCATATACTAACTTACAATTTAAAACTTTAAAACATATAACATAAATTATTTTCCAAGTATAATTTTTTTTATAAAATCATTAAATTAAATTTAAAAATCAAATTTATAAATCAAACAAACTTTACCATTTTGAAAATAATTTAAAACCGGCCAACGGTGTCCATATATAATTTTCTACTCTATGGTTAAGTGATTGGGTATGTATCATTTCAACCCAAATTAATTAAATCTTCGGGTATATGTCATTTCAACCCGTATCTTGAATCAATAATTTTCAAATTAATAAAATCGCTCGGGTATGTATCATTTCAACCCATAATAATTTTTCCTAATCTATAAGATTATTCATAAATGTATCATTTCAACCCATAGTGATAATAGGGATATAAATGTCCAATCATCCAAAATGTCAACAAATAAATATTCATCACAATCAACATCTAAATCAACCAATAAATCACAACAATTAACTGGTTATCATTATCAGGTATTTAACTAACAATTTAAATTCAATATTAATTTAAATGGAAATTTAAATTAAATTAAATTAAATTTAAATGACAATTTAAATTAAATTTAAATGACAATTTAAATTAAATTTAAATGAAAATTTAAATTACCGAACAGCAATCAATAAAATTCTTATCAGTTCATAAACTTAATTCAACTAACATAAGAAGGTTTAGTATTGCATGAGTATATTAAATCACTCACCTTTGATTTTTAGTCGATAAAAAAATCCAATAAAAGCCTAAAATTTCATCGCTTAGAATTCAACCAAACCAATTCCATGCTAACCGAAATTTCGATACGATCCCAATGAAAGAAACCATGTCCAAATCCGAGCTCGTATTAGAAAGTTATTCAAGTTAGAAGGTTGAAAATTTTGAATTAAAATAAAACAAAAGGGCATTTACGTAAATACCTCTCTCTCCAAACCCTACAGACAATCGTGTTCGAAACCTACCCATCACAGCCGCCGTTGCACCGACCCAATGCCACCGCTACGATCACCTATGACCCAATCGAGCATCATCACTGCGACACCCATCTCCGACCGCCCTCCCCTTGCTCGTGCGGCCATCAACGCCACCGCGGAAGGCCAATCTCGCCGCCCCGTTTTCCATTGATTTCTGGCGATCTTTGTTGACTGCAGCATGTTCCAACTGTATGGAATAATGCTGCTCGACCCGCTCTACGCGCCTGCGCCTCCCGATCATCAGTTGGTCGACGATCCACCGTTGATCGCGAAACCTTAATATGGACGGTCGAGAATAAACTAATGATTTTTGGCCAAATCAAACCTCTGATAGACAAATAAATTGCAGATGTGGATAACGCTCGTCGAAAGCTTTCCAATGATACATAATTCGATAGGCTTTGAGGAGTTTGAATTTTGATTGATTTGGAACTGGGGATTAGGGTTTTGAATTGACCGCCGTTGAGAAGGAATGGACAAATGAACATATATGTATAGACAATGAAAATGAGAAACTGCTAGGGTTTATAAGAGTCTATGTATAGGCAGAGATGGATAAGAACGGATGAAGCAGACTGAGTTAGGTCGAAACGATAACAACGACCTGAAGAGGAGAGTGATTTCTGGCCATACACAGGGGGGTGGCGGCTACTAGCTTTAGGGTTAGGGTTTTATCAATTTATGAAAGGTAGGGGCTCTATTTATAAGGAACGAGCGACACTATTCATCCCGGAAATTCCGAACTCCGATTTAGACGCCGTAACCAGCGTACCTAGGGTTTATCCCGCGTTCCGGACACAATGGAACAAGTTTCGGAAGCTAATTCGGAAGTATGTGCGAGTTATGGCTAAAAACGCTCAATTTAAATTAAACCGATTTAACTTGATTTCTAGGCGTTTTAATTCGTACCGGACAAACGGTAAATCCAATTGACTTGAAATTTGAAACCTTACAATAATATCACATTACGGATCCGATGAAACTGGTTTCGTCGAAATCCGAAACTTTTTGAAAAATGGCTATTTTGACTCGCCAAATTTAAATTAAAAATAATTCGATGCGTTTCGAGCTGCCACGCTCAAACGATAACTCCGATTGACACGAAAATTGAAATCCGGTAATAACTAACTATTACGGATCCAATGGAACTGGTTTCGTTCAATTCTGAGACTGTTCAAAAATTGACTATTTTACAGTCGATTATTAAATATTAAAATATTCAATTTTCACAAATTAACTTTTAATTCGATTTTAAAAGTTCTAAAATATTTCTATAACTCCAGTATGATTAAATAAAATTTTACAAATCATTTTCTATCATATTTAACTCTATTTTCAATTATTTCCATAATTTAACATATTAAATTATCGATTTAATTATCCAATTAAATCCAATAATTCAAATTAAAATTTATTTGACTTATAAATTCACTTATTAATATTTAAAATAAATTAAATATTCAAATTTAAATTATTAAAAATTCTGGGTCGTTACATGAAAAGCCCGTTTTGTTTTCAAAATGAAAGTAGGTCATCCAATATATCAAAATATATGTTTTTGATATTTTTAAACTCAATGAAAATAATTTCAAATCCTAATTCCATTGTATATAGAAGTTAGCATTTAAAATCAAATTATATTCATTTAAATCTCTTTAATCAATTTTTATGCGTTTCGAGCTCGCACGATCAAACGATAAGTCCGATCGCTATGAAACTTGAAATCTTAGATTAATTCACTATTACAGATCCGATGAAACTTGTTTCGTCGAAATCCGAGACAGTGGCCAAAATGGCTAATTTTACACGTTAATTAAATAGGTACTATTAAATTAATGTAATCACTTTTTAAATTTAAATTTAAAAGTTAATTATTTTACCATCCTGAATTAAATGGGAATTACATAGAAATTAATAATCTTTTGAAATTTAGTTTTCTATGTTAATTCCAAGGTTTAAATATTACATAAATTTCAACGTTCAATTACAACTGTAATAAATTCATTCCTTATAATTTAAATTCTAATAAATTCTTTTATTTTGATTCTTACTCTTATTATCGAATCAACATCACCTTATGAATATAATTAACATTAGTTTAGAATTTTATTACATTCACATTCTATAGTTATCATCTTAACTCATATTAACTGTTATACTTTAATTGCATTAATTCCATTAATTACCAATTTAATTTCAGCGGATTAAATACTAAGATGAGAATAAAACAATTGTTATACATTTGTAATTCATATCTATTAACTTATTGTTTACAACCAAGGTTATAAATTGCTTACCAAAACTAATTTCATATTATATAATAAACCTGTTTCAATTAATAACAGATAATTTCCACATTGAATCCAATGTTTAATTTATTCCTTATTTACAATTATAACCAAATTAACTTTACGATTATTTCAATTGATTGAAATTACATTAAAATAGTTGTCAATAACAATCGAACAACATTATTAAATCATATTCTAATTATTTTTCTCATTAATAAATCATAAATTTTAATTTCTCACAATATTAAATTTCAAAATCTTATTTAATTCAATAGTTTTAATTATCAAAAATACGGGTCGATACATGCTCCTCCACTCAAAACTTTTCATCCTCGAAAAAGAATAAGAAGGAGTCAAGAGGTTTGATATAATTTATCTAAAACAATCAATTTATAAAAATTTAATTACATATTTAAGTTTAACAAAATTTGAAAATACCTCATCTTTTACAAAAAATTCTAAATCTTAAATTTATGAAAATTTTTGGTAGTCTCCTTTGTATGGATAGGTCCGAAAAAATAATAATATCAATAGTTTCAAAATATATCATATTTCAATAATAAACATCCCAAACCATAGGAAAAAAATAATAAATTATCGTTCCAAAATCGTAATCCGAAAACATACCTATTTGTCGGGCAAACAAACTCTATTTATGAATCCTAAAGCAGTGGCTATTACTTCCATAAACCTGTATCTCACTTACATAATTCAAAAGAGTTAAAATTATGTAAAAGAGTAATATTTAGTTGTTTCAAATCAATAGCACAAGCAACATACAATACATAAAAATCATATGCGAACAAAAGCAGTGTAACCATTAGATGCATCAAAAGAATCCATCACCCATTTATAGCAACCAAAACTAATGGTTTATCCAAGTTCAGAAACTTTTCACCATACAAGGGTGATAAATAAACTGCCAAGTGTACCTTACGCTAGATAATTACTTAATAGATTATTCATACATCCTTAAACAATTTGAAGTATCATTTCTCAAACTTCCCATCAGCCAAAACAACAAAGAATTTAAGTATTATTTAAATTTGTATGATGTACATAAATCTTCTATACACTATCAATTCTAATCGCTTGCTTGAATACACACATTCCACTTTCGAACTAGTATTATTAACCTGACCACCCTAGTGCGGACTATGATCCGATTTCTTAATTCAAAATTTCTATTTTCCTTGCATAGCCATAACCATGATAGAAAACTTCAAATTCATACCAAAAATTCGTATCAATTATTTTCCGTTAAGAATCGAGTAAAAAATCCTAATTCGAACTGGTGTGAATTACTACAAATCTTGTACTCAAATCTGAACTAGAACTATTATGCGAATAAAATGATTTACATATAATTTACATATTTTATTCTATTGGTTTCTTTTCACATAATTATTTACTTTTCATTTGTTTTGATTCATCCATACAATAACTATCTTTTATTAATTTTCCTTCATTACTTACACAATTTATTTCATATTCAATATTTGAAATCATTAACGAATCCATTATTAAAGTATTACGTACATTTCATTATAGTTTATTTCATATATACTATTTATTTATAACCTTGATATCCATTTTAATATTAATATTTAACAAGGAATCATTTCAGTAATTTTCTTGAGTTTATAACCATTTACTTAAACAGTATTCACTTTTTTTTAATTTAATTACTAGCATTTCAAAATATTAACTTATGTTTAAAATATTTCTTATACATCATAATTCTTATTTGCAGACATAACTCCATTAATTAAGTTTTACTTGTACAAAAATTCTATTACATAATCATAGTGACATTTCAACTTTTAAACATTTCTGGTAAGTTTATATATGTTATTAGAATGAAATTGAATGTTATAAAAATTATCTTATTAGTTAACAAAATATTCAATAGTTTACATCTTCTTAATTTCCATCATCTTTTATTATAAGTGACAAATCTCCAATTTCTTTACAGTTTCATTAATCACTTAGCTTATAATTTCCTATTTTTCATTTTAGAATTTTTCAACTATTAAAATTTCACTTTATTTCTACAACTAAAAATCATTAATTTAACAGAAATTTAAGAACTAAATACCGGGTTTATTTCAAATCATTTTGAAATGAAATATACATACATACATACATATATATATATATATATATTAATATCTTATATATATATATATATATATCAGATCATACTTAAGAACATAAAATTAAAATTTGTTTATCAAGGCAAATGTGTACCAAAGCTACTACAGTGGTCTTCCCACTTTGAAACGAAAATGAACGTCGATGATGTCGCAATCATCACCAAAATTATTTTTCAACGACAGAAAAGAGGAGTACGGAACTTATTTCCTTTTAAAATTCTCTTAAAAAATTTCTTTTAAATCACATTGAAAATATTTATATCTGAAAACACTTCCAAATAATACTAATATTATATTCCAAAATCTTTGAAAACCAGTTTCAAAACTCCAAAACTTAAGTTCTCAAATTTCCAATTCATATTCACTTTATTTGTAAATCCTATTTTGCAACCAATATTTATAAAATTTCACTACTAACAAATAAACATATCACAAATAACTATATCCATTTATAAAATTTATTCTATTATATACAAAATATAATACTAGGTAAAATTATTTAATTTACCTATATTTCAAAAACAATAAATATATCCACCTTAACACATTTTGTAGGCATCGAAGAAGTGTGTTCGATCGGAGGAGCGACCTCACTTGGCCCGGTATAGCTCCTGTTTTAGTCATATCAAGCCGACTCCAAGGTCAGGGCTGCATTTCTTACATTATATACAGTAGTGGTCGCCAAACCATCCTACTTCATTCTGGATTCTCCACGACATGCACGGTTGTTAAAGTGGTTCCGGAATTGGCAGAGAGTATGATAACATCTTATCCTGGTCCCTTTAACAACCAAACGCTTGTTTCACACCATGATCAGTTTATAAAACATTTTTAATAATAATCCAAAAAATAGTTTATACCTTCATATCAAGATATCCATAGACTTATTCCAAAAGTATAAATATATTCATAAATGTCGAGGAAGATTTCTTTCAATCAATTTGATAAATAATTTATATATCTCTCTTAAACCATTTATAAACTATTTATATGCTTTAAAACCATTGATAAAGCTATTTATAAATTCCAAAACATTTTACAACTCTTCCCCTTTGCATAAACTTCCATGCAAATTCCTTCAAAATGCTTTCAAAACCTTTCATACAAGTTCTTTTATAAAACACTTGTAAACTCCTTTATAAAAACCCATGATAAATCCTTTATAAAAATCTTTTATAAAATCCATTATAAAATCTCTTACAAAACCTTTTACAAAAATCTAAAATATTTTACAAAAATCTTTTATGTATTAAAGTTATTATAAAAGTCTATGTTTAATATCTTAAATCAAAACTATATTTATTATTTAAATTAAATTTAAATTATATATATATATATATATTAAAACTATATTAAATATTTTATTAAATTAAATGTTTAAACTATTTAAATTATATATTTAAAAATAAACAAAATTATAAGTTAAAAGCTAAAAATTACATTTAAAACCAAATATTAACTTATAATTTTTAACTTTAAATATATAAAATAAATTATTTTCCAAGTATAACTTTTTTATAAAATCATTAAATTAAATTTTAAAAAATCAAATTTATAAACAAAACATACTTTATCATTTATAAAATAATTTAAAACCGACCAACAGTGTCCGTATATAATTTTATACCCTATGGTCAAGTGATTGGGTAAGCATCATTTCAACCCAAATTAGTTACATTTTCCGGGTATATATCATTTCAACCCGTATCCCGAATCAATAATTTCCAAATCAATAAAATCACTCGAGTATGCATCATTTCAACCGGCAAAAATTTTCCTTAATCTATAAGATTATCTGGGTATGTATTATTTTAACCCATAGTGATAACAGGGGTATAAACCTCCAATCATCCAAAATGTCTACAAATAAACATTCATCACAATCAACATTCAAATCAGCCAATAAATCACAACAATTAACTGGTTATCATTATTAAGTAACTAACAATTTAAATTCAATACTAATTTAAATGGCAATTTAATTCAAACTAAATTTAAGTGACAATTTAAATTACTGAATAGCAATCAATAAAATTATTATCAATTCATAAACTTAATTCAACTAACATAAGAAGGTTTAGTATTGCGTGAGTAGGTTAAATCACTCAACGTTGATTTTTAGTCGATAAAAAAATCCCAATAAAAGCCCAAAATTACACGGTCTCGTAATTCAACCAAACTAGTTCCATGCTATTCGGAATATTGATATAATCCCAAAGGAAGAAACGCATCCAAATCCGAGCTCGTATGAGAAAGTTATCCAAGTTAGAAGGTTGAAAATTTTAAATTTAAACAAAACAAAATAAAAGGGTGCTTATGTCAATACCTTTCTCTCTCCAAACCCTACAGAAAATCTCATTTGAAACCTACCCATCATAGCTGCTAATTCACCGACCCAGCGCCGCCGCTATGATCACCTATGACCCAATCGAGCATCACCACCACGACGCCCACCTTTGGCCGCCCTCCCCTTCCTCTTGCGACCATCAACGCCACCCTAGAAGGCCGGCTCCGCTGCCCCCTTTTCCATTGATTTTTGGCAGTCTTTTTCAACTACGGCATGTTCCAACTGTATGGATGAACGTTGGTCAACTCCCTCTATGCCCCTACGCCTCCTGATCGTCGATTGGTCGACGATACACCGTCGATCGCGAAACCCTAATATGGACGACCAAGAATAAACTACTAATTTATAGCAAAATCAAACGTCTAATCGACAAATGAATTGCAGATGTGGATTACGTTCATCGAGAGCTTTCTAACGATATATAGTTCGATAGGTTTTGAGGAGTTTGAATTTGAAGTTTGATTTGGAATTGGGGATTAGGGTTTTGAATTGACTGCCAGGAACGGATAAATAAACAGATATGTATAGATTAATGAAAATGAGAAACTGCTAGGGTTTATAACATCCTATATATAAGCAAAGATCGACAAAAATGATTGAAGTAGATTGAATTGGGTCGAAACGATAACAACAACACGAAAAGCCCGTTTTCTTTCCAAAATGAAAGTAGGTCATCCAATATCGAAATATAGGTTTTCAATAATTTTAAACTCAATGGGGCTAATTTCAAACCCTAATTCCATTATATATAAAAGTTAGCATTTAAAATGAAATTATATTTATTTAAATCCCTTTAATCAATTTCTTCGCGTTTCGAGCTCGCACGATCAAAAGATAAGTCTGATTGCTACGAAACTTGAAATCTTAGAATAATTCACTATTGCGGATCCGATGAAACTTAGTCCATCGAAATCTAAGACAGTGGCCAAAATGGCTAATTTATACTTTAATTAAATAAATTATTATAAAACTGATTTAATCACATTTAAATTCAAATTTAAAAGTTAATAATTTTACCATCCTGAATTAAACGGGAATTACACAGAAATTAATAATCTTTTGAAATTTAATTTTCCACACTAATTCCAAGGTTTAAATATTACATAAATTTCAGTATTCAATTACAACTGTAATGAATTCATTCATTATAATTTAAATTCCAGTGAATTCTTTTATTTTGATTCTCACTCTTATTATTCAATAAACTATCACCTTATGAAAATAATTAACATTAGTTTACATTTTATTACATTCATATTCTATAGTTATCATCTTAACTCATATTAATTGTAATATTTTAATTGCATTAATTCCATTAATTACCAATTTAATTTCAACGGATCAAATACTAAGGTAGGAATAAAACAGTTGTTATACATTAGTAATTCATATTTATTAATTATTGTTTACAATCAAGGTTATAAATTGCTTACAAAAACTAATTTCATATTCCATGATAAACATATTTCAATTAATAACAGATAATTTCAACATTAAATAAAACATTTAATTTATTCCTTATTTACAACTATAACCAAATTAACTTTACAGTTACTTCAATTGATTGAAATTACATTAAAATAGTTGTCAATAACATTCGAACAACATTATTAAATTATATTTTTGATTATTTTTCTCATTAATAAATCATAAAATTTAATTTCTCACAATATTAAATTTCAAAATCTTATTTAATTCAATAGTTTAGTTATAAAAAATACGGGTCGATACACTCTCGTTTACTTAAAAGTTTTCGTCCTCGAAAAGGAACAAGAAGGAGTCAAGGGGTTTGATATAATTTATTCAAAATAATCAATTTATAATGATGAATTCTACGAAAAACAATTTGATTTCATTAATTTATAAAATATTGTAAATTAAACTAATTAATTAATATCTGAGAAATATTAATTATTATTTAATTTATTGGTGTATTGGAATTGTTTGCAATTATCTGAATGCATTTATAAAAGTTATATTTATATGCATCGATATACGATATTAGTGTAACTTTATATTGGTGTAAATGAAAGATAATTACATGAAAGGATTTATGGAAAATTTGTGCCATTTGATGGCATGTATTTTCAGCCAAACCTTTTAATAGAGAGGAGTGGGGAGAGAGAAAGAGAAAATTAAGGGAAATGATTAGGAAGTTTTAATTAAAAGAATGAGAAATGTTTTATTCTTTCAATAAAAGTAAATCCACTAATTCATTTCCTATTGACATTAATGTTATTCACCATTTCTCTTCTCTTCATTTAACCTTCAATGATAGTAAACCAAACTAACTTTTCCAAAATATTATTAACTCCAAATCATATGCAAACATCAAATAAAAATAAAACACAATGATTCATCCATCTCTTATAAGGATTGAGTGTGGATCCTAGAGATCTAGTCGTCATTATTCATTCAATGTGAGATTTTTTGGCTACATCGTAAGGTAATTATATGATCATCTTTTAATATATGTTATAACATATTCAAATAGTTTAGATACTCTGCCTTTACTTCTCATTATGATTATATGTTACATCTTGTTGATATAGTTTAGATCTCATATCTTATACATTGAATTTATATGTACCTATGTTATTTAATCTTTTCCTTGCTATTGTTTTTGAAATTAATGATTTAATTAAAAGAAGATTTTCATATTTGAAACTAATTTTTATTTGTTGAATTAATTTTGTTACATATTTTATATAAAAACATAAATGAAATATGTACATAAACTACTTAAAATTATTTAATGAAATTATATGTAAGTTTCATATATACACATGTTATTTTGAATATGAAAAACTTTTGGTTGTTATATAGATATGTGTATGTGTATATAATCTTAATACAAAATTTATAATAGAACTTTTGTGTAAAATTATAGATCTAATGTTGAGTTCTTTCCTAAGTCAAAACTAAATTTCAAACTATTAATTTTAAATCGTAAAACATATAAAGTTACAAGTTATATATATGTGTGTATATAATTTTGAATTTAAATATAGCTTGTTGATTTATATATATGCACATTTGTACATATATTATTTCAATTCAAAATTTATAAAGGACATTTATGTAAAATTACAAATCTAATGTTGAACTCCTTCCTAAGTCAAAATTAGATTTCAAATTGTTATTTTCAGATTTCAAAATGCATAAAACTTACTACAATCAATTTTATTATGTATCAAAGTTTAAATGTTCAAATGTTGATTTAAAACGATATCAAGTGAATGAGTAAAGGAAGGAAAAAAATCCTCTACCCTTTTATCTTCTTAAATGTCTATTTAAACTCATTAATTGTTATACTATACATATAAGTAAGCTATTGTCAATTAGTTAAAAATATTTTATAACAGATTATGTATAAGTAAATTATGTAAATATACATATTATTATCATTATTCCATATGTTTTCAAAATAAAATTATGAACAATAAAGGCACATATAATGGGCGAATATATTCAATGTAGTTTAAATTACAACATCTATAAATGTATGAATTGATTAGGTACATGGTTTATATGTTGCACTTGCACTATAAATATATGATTATATTTGATAAGCTCATTATAATATACATCTGTTTTAAATTAAAATTGAACTCTCTTTTAAATAAATGAAATAAAATAAGATTTTATTTTAACTTTATTAGATTGGACCTAATAAACCCTTTTAGACTTCATAGACCAAACAGATCCAAAATAGGGATTTTTTTTGGAAATCTACCTACTTCATCCACTTCCAATTGACCAGTACCTTCACTATCATAGTAATTCATAAAAAGAGTCTACTAAGTGGTAAATAAAATTATTCACGGTTAACTCCACATCTAAATTAGATGGTTTGTATTCCAATATTTCAAAATTTAGAACAAGTATTTAACGAGGTAGAATGATTAACCGTACTCTTGAAAGGCATGGGAACAAGGCTTCCTTGCATTGAATTGCACTTTCTTAGATCAAGAGCTTGAACACATGGGACCATCTGCATAAAATCCTTACAGTTACCGGCAAGTAATCCAAGGAATAACACTCAAATAGTGGCTTGAACCGGTTACCCTAAATCTAGCAAAATTTAGTGTAAAAAAGGTTATAATCATCATTCCTATAGCAATTATTGATGTCCCTGTACTACAAAACCTTTTCACGAAGGTTAGATATGGAGATTGTCAGACATTGATTAGTTTATAAGTTGTGGGAACACGATACAGACTAAGAAAAAGAGCGATAATAGCTAATTATAAAAGTATGACCTGACCCATACTATAAGTCTATGGTTCACTTTGTATTCATCTATATGAAGTAAACTTGTGGGGCATATGTTATACCATAATTTTTACTTAGTTATATTCGACCTTTGGCTATATAAGCCGAGACCTGAAAGGAAGATCCTTAGATATTCATTGCATATGAATGTCGAAAGCTTTAACCCTTCGACCGAAGTTTAACAAATGTACTCTATACTTGGCCTTCCATAAGTATCAAATGTCAATAAATATTTTTTATATAGCCTCGTATAACCCCTTTTAATATATTACTCCAAGTTTAATCACACATGTTGAAGCATAGAACATTGTTCGAGGGCTAAATGCCCCTATAAATGACTAATGCGCCAAAGGCTGATGTTGAGCCCAAAGTACAACCTAAAGAATAGTCCAAAATATAATGAAAACCAAGGATCATAGGTGTCACTCATTGTAAAGCATGGTTATTATGACTCGAGTCAGGCTAGCATGAGAGAATGCATAATATGAGCTCAATTGAAAGTGATGGCCATTATGTAAGCCCTAAATCAAAAGAAAAATCCTTCGGGCGATCTTTAAACCAAAAGCATAAGTCACAAGACTGATTTACAACCGGAAGAAAAAAGCATCAAGGCATTTTATTATTAATCAGATACTGGGGCATCATGAAGCCTTTAGATCATATACCGAGACCCCATGATCATACAGCCTAAAGCAAAGGCCTAGAAAGTGTCATTCAACATACAAGACCGAAGTTGTCTCTACTTAATGCCTAGAGCGCCTTAATGAATGACAAAGATCAATGGTTGAGATAACCTTAAGATATACGAACAACTCATATAGCCTAAATTTTATATGAAATATAAGGTAAAAATTGCCCAAAGCTATGTATAGGAATGACACATCATAAATCTATATCAATCTGCAAGCAACCAGATGACGACATGTGTTCAAATTTTAACCCCACAAGCGGACCATGTCAGTGATCCAATACGAACACTCTCCTTCAATGGTAGAGCTAAAGACTTCTATAAATATAAGGCACGAACCCCATGTATAAGATCTTATAGCGAATTCACTTATTAAATGATTATTTTAATCATATTTTAACTTTTAAACTCAAGCTTTTAGCTAAAACTTTTTAATGGTGGACATAGCCGACTCAGACTTATAGAGTCATTTCAGCTATTTGACTAAAGTAGTAAAGAACTTCTCAGTAGTGGACTTAGGGACCTAGCTCATGAACCGCCATAAATCCTTTTATCTTTGCATTCCGACATTGTACTTTTATTGTTGTTTTTGGCCTTGGCATTCAGCCTTCGATCATTCTTATTACACTTTTAAATTCTGAAATTTAGTTCCAGATACTAGGGTGTTGGTAGTAATGAAAGTCGCTCCAACACATATTTTATTAATGTGTAAACAAATTGCCTATATAATGCCTATGATAGTATTATGCAAACTGAATCAAACCATACAAATTTAACTAACGTCTTAAATAATAATAATAATAATAATAATAATTTAAAATTTAAATTTCGTATCTAAATCTAATCCAAATAATAACATTAAATGTGATTTAGTGTTTATGGACATTGTACAATAATCTGCAATTTGAATGGATACATTTATTGAGATTTGGATGCCGCACATAATTGTTCAGTGAACAAACATTGAAATTTCTATAAATAAAGTTTTGTCCTCCAAATTAATAATAGTTATTTTTCCTATTTTTTTCTTTCTCTGTTCTTTTCTTATTGGCATCATTAGTCTTGAAAATATGGGCTTTCTTGGTCGGATCAAATTGATTAAAATTTTGAATTACACTACATTGTTAAAAGGCTTTATTAAATTCCAAAGTCAGCAATTCAAAAACTTGTTTGTACTCGATGAAGGTTGAATTATTGTCCAAATGAATCTTTAAAAGATCCTTAAGTCTGAAGTACAACATCTCTGTTATCATCCTTGTCATCTACAAAATTTTCACTACTAAACACTAAATTGACTGCTAATGTGGTTAAGACAATCTATTTCGATAATAAGTTTGAAAGTATGAGTTAGTGTGGTTGAGAAAGTGGTTGGTTTAGTTGGAACCATTAAAAAATATTCAAACAAAAATAATCATTTAATAACAAAAACCAAACCAAGCCAAACCATCTATTGCTCAAATTTTTAGTAAGTAAGAAGATAGACCGATCAAGTTTCCTTAGCTTGGCCCTATTTGGTTCAGGCTGATTCGGGTTCAACTTAGTCCGCAAACCAATCAAAGTTGAGGGCATTTCGATGGGGCTTCTACACCCAATGCCAACCTAAATCCAGGCTTAGCCCTTCTCAACCCCTCTACTAAATTGCACACCAAGCCAAATGTTGATCAAGGCATCTTGAGAAAATCCAAAAGCCAGTTCGCTAATCCAAGTGTAGCACAAGCATAACTCGACCTGGTCCGCTTCGACCCATCTCGCTTATGACTGGCTCTCTTATGTTGTCCCGCTTTCAACACAACACCAAATCTGTCCACCTGCACAAGCATCTCTCTCAGCTATTTGCCGACCAGCACAGCTCAAGGCCGACTTTCAGCATGACCCATCATTGACCCAGTACCATTACAGTCACATGAGGTCTACAGCTTGTCATGTCATCTCTTGCTTGGTGCGGTAGGCCCTTAGCTCTCAGCAATTCCCCATCCTCTTCACGATCTCGGCAACCAGCAAACCAACTCGGGCCATCTTGCCACCTAAGCATAAGGGAGTGAAGCGATAAAAAGTACAACCAGGTATATATACTCCTAACAAAAAGCATGTTTTGTTTCCCATAACGTACTGCCATAGTACAAGAGCATCAACCAAAAAGTAAGGTAGGGCATATACCTGGTGCAGTTCCCTTGTTAACATTCATCTCAACCACAAATTCGTTCTATTAAGAAGCTATCTCACATCATGTCCATTCAACTAAATCAATGGCTAAGTGCACTTCCTACCTGTTCTGTGACACGATCATAACCGTCCAAGCATCAATGGGCTAGAGCATTTCATGGGCTTATCCAGCTTAATCTCAGTTGTCCCAACATTAGCTTCAACTGCTATAAATATATCATGCATTACAACTTCACAAGAGTTAAAAAAACATTAAGCTTTCGATTATCTTTATATCTTCGGTTGTTTTACCTAGCAATCCAAGCTGCTGTAGTCAAAGTGAAATAATAAGATATTTCCCACAGCGGACGTAGACCACCTTTTGGTTAAATCACCATAACTCTTATGTCTTTACTTTTCAGCATATTAGCATCGCTCCATTTTTCATCTTTAACTGAGATATTAATTATCAGTCTTTTCTAATATGTCCTATTGAACATACTTTCGAGGTTAGCTAAAAAAAATTAGTCAACATTTTGGCACTAGAATGAGGGCCTCTTCCTAAAAGCTCTTAACTTTTCCCCACACGTCTTCTCTTCTACAAGCTCCTTTTATACCTTGTGTCCCTCCACTCCCTCCAATGCCTAAGCAAATTCCCTTGAGAAGTTGGGCCATAATCTCAGTTTGGCTTCTTGTCATATATCATCTCAGTGTGTGCCCGCTCTCTCACATTATGGATGCTATAATCAAGTTATGAAGGTTGTTCATGTATTCTACATAAGGATCGCACTAACCATCAAAGGATGAATTACTCCAACTTCCATCATTCATCAAGTGGCACTGGTTATACCATTGTAAGCGGCATCCCCTCCTAGTAAAGAAGAAGGTGCACACTTCTCTCTTTGCCCAGAAGTGCTCCCTCCCACAAGAATGCACGGGCCGATTTGCTCAAGCGGCTAAACCTGGGGGCAAGACAACAAGCCTAACAATCATGGTCACTAGTTGCGCATCGCCCTAAAGGATTCTCAAGTATCCAGCACTCCATTTTATGTTTGGATCAGCCCCCTTAGGCCATCAATTAACTCCCCCATCCACCTTTGCTTCAATTACATCTAGAAGCGGTCGGATGCCTGTTTAAATATATTTAGACATCCGGGATTAACTGCCAGTGCTATTCTCAAGGGTACTTACAAGCTCGGTCTGACATCACAGATAAGTTCTTACTCCTGATAAAAAGTTCTATTATCTACTAAGTTCTTGTAAACGATGACACTTGCCATTCATCTTATTATTTTACATAACAATTGTGCAAAGCGCTCGAGCCAACCAATCGCTTCACTTCAAGCTGGACCTGCAGTCATCTTACAACTGGCGACATGTTACCCATGAGAACCTTTGAGCCATCATGTACGGTTCGAGCCGGCTCCATCCAACACTCTACACATGACCATTTTTCAACTATGAGAACCCACGGGCAGAAATGCACACTTGCTTAACACCAGTGTTGCTTGCCACTCAACACCTGGCGACACTTGGTTCATATGAATGTCTAGGTTCAGCCTGTCACATAACGACATTGCTATTTATCATATCCTAAAAAATAGGAAGTTTTCTACAAATAATTCATAGACTACATTAGCTATTCAAAATACACCATAAGTCGTAGGCAAACAAGTAGAGACTCAACAATAAATTTAATAGACAAATTTTACAATAAATGATCTGTTTCATTCAATTTAAAGAGTGTGGGGTTACAACACCTGCCACTCTAGGCTTTTAATTTTTTTTGCATTGCTAACTATTTGGAAAGAAGAAAGGAGTACGGGAAGAAGAAGCCTTGCCATAAAGCCCCCAAAAGGCATAGCTTCAAATATGCAGATGAGCACTCCTCGCACCGCCTAATCGGTATTTGCTGTGCAAGTCGGGGTGCGCCACCACCTTCGAAGCCTTCCACATATAATTTCATAGGAAATCTCAAAAAGCTTAAAGATAATAGTAAGGAGCTAATCTAGCCTTCAGTTGTGACCGATGAGAAATCACCATCAGAAAGAAGGCCAGAAAGCACGATGGTTCCCAACCCGACCTTGGTTCGGGAATGTCAGAACAAAATAATGAGAAAGCCCACCAACATTAGCTAGATGATTAATTTGAGACCGATGAGCAATTACCATCAGAAAGAAGCCTAGAAAGCGCGAGTCCAGGCTAAGCAATGAGGCAAGATCCATCTCAAAAAACAAAGTTCCAAACAACGGTCAGAACCGTAATAAATAAAAATAGTTCTATATCCAAGAAAGTTTTCTCCTTTCTTTTAACTCTAAACAGGTTTGAAAAAACAAAGAGCGCTTAGAAGTGTTTGGAGAGGAAAAGAATGACGAAGTTAACTATTTTTATCAATAGAAAACCTTATAGAGTTCGAATTTCCAAACAAATTACATGACAAAAGCTTCATAACTTTAATTATGAAGAAAAGTGAGGTATTTTTACACCTCTCCCTTCAATCGCAACCGTTATGATAAAAAGGCAAAAAAGATCTGAACCATTTAAGAATAATCTAATGTCATGTCACATCATGTGCATTGGGAAGTGATACATCTCTGCCATGGTCGAGAGGCACAACCACTGCTACCAATGGCAAAATGCCACATAGAAAGCATATTAAATGCATAACGGAGCCATCAATTGATGAAGCTTCATGATTTAATAAGCATGCGCCCACATGTGGACGTGGAGTTGGAGCTCAAACAGTTACTCAAATTTTTCACAAGTAAGAAGATAGTCTGGACAAGTTTCCTTAGCTTAGCTTAGGCCGGTTCATGTCGAATTGGGTCCAGGTCAGCCCGTAAACCAGCTAAGGCTATGGGAAGGCCAGTTTAGCTTCTACACCTGATGCTGACCCAAATCCGGGCTCGACCCCTCTCGGCCCCTCTACTCAATTACACATCAAGCCAGTTGCTAACTGAGGTACCCCACGAAAACTCTAGTAGTCTGCTCGCCAATTCAAGCGAAGCATAATCATAGCTTGGCTTGGTTTGGCCTATCTCCCTTATGACCGACTCTTTCATGCCAGCTTGCTTTCAACATGGCACCAAGTGTATCCACCTGCTCAAGCATCTCTCCTAGCTATTTGTCGACGAGATAGCTCAAGGTTGACTTCAGTACAATCTATTATTGGTCCAGTTTCAGTACAACCACCTATGTCCTGTAGCTCGTCTCGTCATCCCTCGCCTAGTTCAGCATGCCCTTAGCTCTCAGAAATTCCTTATCCTCTTCATGGTCTCGGTGGCCAGTAAATCGGCTTGGTTCGCCTTGCCACCTATGCATACAAAAATAAAGCAATAAAAGGACAACTAATTGTATCTACTCCTGATAAGAAGTATATTCCATTTTCTATAACGTACCACCATAGTACAAGTGCATTAAATACGAAGTAAGACAGGGCATGCACCTAGTACAGTTCTTTCATTGCCATTCATCTCAGCCAACACTTTCCTTCCATTTAACCAGTTGTCTCTCATCAATTTCATTAACCAGATCAACGGCTAGGTGCGCTTCCTTCTTGTTTTGCAGCACAATCTTAGTTAATCAAACATCAGTGGCCCAGAAAGTTTCCTAGGCTTATTTAGCTCAATCTCAGTTGTTCCAACAATAGCTTCAGAATATATATATATATATATATATATATATATATATATATATATATCATGCATCGCAACTTCATAAGGGTTGAAAAACATTAGGCCTTCGATTATCTTTGTATTTTCAGTCATTTTACATAATAACCTAGGCTGTTGTAATCAAAGTGAAATGGTAAGGAATTTCCCATAGTGGACAAGACCACTTTTGATTTAACCACTCTAGACTCTTGTCTTTTTGTTTTTCAGCAAACCAACATCGCCCTATTTTTCAATTTTAACTGATATAATAGTTGTTAATCTTTGCTAATATATCCTCTTGAACATACTTTCGAAGTTGGTAAAAAAATCTATTCAACGCCTTTTTTTCAAAATCGGACCAAAGAAAAAATAATTGGTTTGGTTTGATCAGTTTAATTGGTTGGTCTATATATGAACTAGACTTTCTTTTTGAAACATAATATACTGCTAAAAAACTCATATATTTATATAATGAGATAAAGTTACAACATCCACAAATAAATTTTTGTTAATCATTAGTAATAACTGAAAGAAGAACAATATTGGTAGGATAATAATATGTAAAATAATATTGATATTGATAATTTATTTTTCCTATAAACTAATTTAAATCTGTTTATGACTTAGTTGGTAAGCCAGATTTAGAAATACTAAAATAAATAAAAAACGACTGGAAAACCAAATACGAATGAAAATAGAAACGGAAGCCAATCAATTGACAAACAAAATGAAACAAAATGAAACAAAACCAAACCTATTAGGCTTAGTTGGTTCATTTGGTTTATGGCTTAGATATATTTTGAATAGCTTAGGGTGTGTTAATGGACAAGAGGTTGGCTAGACGAACGGCGTCTGTGAATATTTATGTTCGACATAACGGTGTTACACGTCGTAAATATTACGTCAGATGTTCTCCATTGAGGATATTTCTGCTTCAAAATAGAAAGGATTTCTCAGACGTAAATTTTATGTCTGACGTAAAAACAATAAGCCGGACGTAAGATTTAAGTTCAAGAAATCCCATATTAAACCTGAACATCTCATACTTGTTTAGAAACATTCTTATTCATTCATTCTGAAATTATTTCCAACAATGTCTAAATACTATTTTATGTATAATAATTCAGAAAATGATTTGGAAACTCAGATAACTCAACTAAAAATGATGATATATCTTATTTCGATGATTCAGATGAGTATGATAAGGATTTCAATTCTATTGTTGGAATGATGGTATATCGTACTTAGTTAATGCCTACTTTACATCATACTTATTCCTACTGTAGTCGAATATGGGTTGATGATGTTTTTAATGGTCATGAAAACATAAGTCAAGATATTTTCCCAATGAAAAGTGGTACTTTGAGACGCTTTTGGAACGCTCTAGTTAATAAGTATGGCTTAATTTCAACACAAAAATTGACGTTTCTGAAATAATTGGAATATTTTGTTACACGATGAGTCATGGAGCATCACAAAGGTTGATAGGTGAAAATTTTAATCCACCCATTGACACCATTAGTTTATGTGTTTCTAAGGTTTTCACAGTCACGTAGTGTCTTATTTTTGGTTAAAGATAATATCAAACCAGTAAATTTCAATAAGTTTTCTTATGAAATTAGGTATGATACACGCTGTTATCCCTTTTTTACAAAATGCAATTGGAGTTGCAGACAGAACTCGTATTCTTGCGAGGATTTGTAAATAACTACCAGCATTTATATGTAGAAAGAAATTTCAAATACAAAATATTCTTGCTGCTGTTAATTTTGATTTAGTATTTAGTTTTATAATGTCTGGTTGGAAAGGCTTTGCCCATGATAGTAGATTGTAAAATCGTGCTAATGAAGAAGTTGAAACATTCCCATATCCACCACTAGTAAGCATTACCTTATGATTTAGGATACAAGCTTAGAAATAGTTATATACCACCTTATCGTAGTGAACGCTGCCACGTTTCAGACTTTCAACAAAGCTAGAATGTTTCAAAATCGCGTAATGAAAATTTTAGTTTTTATCATTCTAGTGTACGCATGGCCCTGTAAAGAATATTTGATATTTGGAAAAAAAATTCAACATTTTATGAGATATGTCGATATATAAATTTGTCAAACAAGCATAGTTTGTCATTGCGAGCTATGCCATCCATAGTTTTATTCAAAAATTCAACGCTAAAGATCTTGATTTTGAAGAAATAGTTAATGAAGAACTTCAATGACGTTGTTAACACCGCCTTAACCATGACTCACAGATCTAGTGCATCAGGAGGTTCCGACCTAACAGTTAGAAGCGTGCCGGCCTAAAGCTCAACAGGGGGTGCCGACCTAAAGCTCAACAGGGGGTGCCGACCCAAGGCCTAAGGGTATGCCGACTTAACACTTCAACGAGGCTACCGACTCAACATAAATACCGACCCAACAGCCTTAGCTCATTGCCGACCTAAAATGAATGACGACTCAATAGTTACCGACTTAATGACTCAGAAGGGACAGCGACTCAATGCCCTTACAAAATTCCCGACCTAAGGCCCTAAATGGATAACGACCTAATGCCTTAAAGGATGCCGACTTAGGAAGTCTACTGACCTAACTTAAGTACCGATCTAATTACCTAAAGGAGTTGCCGACCTAACTGATCAGGACATGGAAAGGTGCACGACCTATACTTAAGTCGCAACCGACTTAAGACTTATGCCAAGCCGTTCACGACCCAGGCAAATGAAGGCAAATCCTATACAGCTACTTGACACGCGCATGTTAACTCGTCCACGACCTAAGTATAAGCCCGATGCCATATTACTAAGAAGGAGTAGTGTTGACTCGGAGGCGACCTAGGACTTGTGCAAGTGAACTCCTGTGAAGCCAGAAGGGGGCCAGATGGACCGGCCACGACTCATATTAAGTCGGCTACGACTTAACTTAGATCGGCCGCGGTTTAGGACTTGGCAAATTTCAGAATCAGAACTCTCTATAAATAGGCACCCATCTCCAACATTCAAGGGACTTTTGGCGCATTCTCTTCACACACCGTTACCTTGCTGCATTGAGAACTTCATCAACACTTAGAGCTTCCAAGATTAGAGGAATACATCAAAGAAATTCACGAAGAAACCACACATCTTCAACATGAATCTAAGAACTTTAATCGACATTGAAGCTTAAGACTTGTTCCAAATCACTTGTAACTTGAAGTGTATCGTACTTGAGAAGAATTGTATCAGTTTGTAACGGGATTATTAATAAAAGTACTTAGAGTGGACGTAGGCTATACCCTTAAGCCGAACCACTATAAAATCGTTGTTGTTTACTGCTTTTCTGCTATTACTTGCTTGTAATTCTTTCCCGATCTATCGGGTGGTGCTTTCACAACTACACTTTACACACCGGGGTGTTAGCGTTCATATTTTAGCGTTAACATTTTTGGTGCTTTCACTGAGAATTGAACTCAGGAAAACTGTCATCATTGCTTCGCAGAGATTTGAAGAAAGAATTTCCTTAAAAACCAGAAGTCTATCTGAGATTATGGCTCCTGGAAGGAAAAGTAGATCTATCAGATCTGGAAACATTCAAGAGGGAACCTCCGCTTCCCCTGTACCTAATCAACCCACTCCGTCTGTTGGAGTTACGAAAGCGGAGTTGGATGCTGTGATTCTAGGGCTAAACCAGCAGATAAACGCCCAAAATGCACAATTAGAGGCTCAAAGTGCCCAGAATGCTCTGATTCTGAATAAATTGAACGATTTACTTGGGGCAAACAATCAACCAGCTTGTAATGAAAGGAACTGTGCTGGCAACATTCATGATGTTAGTGAAAGGAATGCTCCTGAAAGGGCTACTAGTCCCTTTGAGCAGGCAGTTCCTGAGGCTGGTGGATCTAAAACTCGGCATGATGAGGAATATCTTTCTGGAATGGTCCGGCAGATCATGAAAGAAAGTATGCAAAGGGTTGAAGATGAGAAGGAATGGGGTTTCGCTCCAAGTAAAACTCCGTTCACTGAAAAAATCTTGAAGGCGGAATTTCCAAGGAAGTTTGTCCCCCCGACTATTCCAGCTTACAAAGGGACAAGTGATCCGAATGAGTTCTTGTATAAATATGATTGGCACATGACAGGTGCCAGGGCCTCTGACGAAATAAAATGTCGATATTTCCCCGTATACCTGGAAGGTGTGGCTCTATTATGGTTCACCAAGTTGCCAGTCCGATCTATCGATCAGTTTTCAGACTTGACCAGAAAATTCAAGGAGCAGTTTAGACTATATGCTTCGAAGGCCAAGGACATTATGTCACTATCGAGTTTAGAGCAGAATCCTGGTGAGTCTATCAGATCCTTCTTGAACCGCTTTAATATAGCACTGGCTGAGGTGGACAATGCTGAACCACGAATGATATTGACTTATCTGATGAGGGCTATTGTTAAGTCAAGCGAATTTGGGAAATGGTTAAATATGAAGGAGCCAACCTCTCTCGAAAAGTTCTACAAAAAAGCAGATGAATTCATTCGCTTGGAAAGCCGTCCTTTACCAGTAAAGACGGTGTTGGAGAAAGCAGAAGACAACACTGTCGCTCCACGCAAGAATGAATCGGTGGGGCAAAAAAGGGAGAATAATAATGGGAAGAAACAGGGTAATCTGAAGAAGCCCCGATCCTTCAAGCCATCAGAATATACTCCATTATCACATACACCGGAGCACATCTACCTGGCCACTAAAGATTCCGTCGATTTCCCTAAACCTATCCCTTTGAGAACCGGGAAAAAAGCCATACAGAGTGGGAAATTCTGCCGCTTCCACAATCAACCCGGTCATGAGACTGATGAATGCCGCCAGTTGAAAAATCTGATTGAAGAGTTGCTAAGAGAAAACAAACTGCAACAATTCGTGAAGAAAAATAACAACAATCCTGCATCGTCAAGTCAGGGGCAACAGGTTCCTGTTCATCAGCCTAGGACAGGTGAGAAAGCTACGGGACATGAATCTGGAAGGCCCGTTATCAATGTCATTACAGGAGGGCCTCACCCAGCTGGCAAGAGCTGGGGTGAGATGGAGAGATATTCCAGGGCTTTGAAATATGCTCCAGCCGAAGAAGACGTCTTTGTTTTAGAAGACACTACGCCCCTGAAACAACAGAAAACTTTCAGCGATGATATTGTTTTCAGAGCCAGAGATTCCACAGGTATAGAAGCTCCTACCCTAGATCCCTTGGTCATCTCGGCTGGTATTGGACCGGCCATTGTCAGAAGAGTCCTCATTGACTGCGGAGCATCATGCAATATCCTCTTCAAGAAGACATTTGACCAGATGAAAATCCCTATGATTGATGTACAAGCCTCATCACAGAAGATCGCTGGCTTCACTGGGGAGCCAAAACAACCAATTGGGACCATCGATCTGCTTGTAGAACTTGGAGAAGCAGAAAGGAAAGTGGTCCGCAAGAAAACATTTGTGATTGTCGATGAGTTTTCTGCTTATAATGTTTTTCTTGGCCGTCCAACACTCGCAGCATTCAAAGCTATCCTAGCCCCGTGGTGCCTCACTATTAAATTCCCTACTGACAATGGAGTAGGAGTTATAAAAGGGGATCAAAATGCTGCGCGAGAGTGCTATTTGACAGAGCTGCGAGAGTCAAGAAAAAGAGAAATGGGGAAGGATGCGGCAACCCCAGTCCGCATCAAAGAACCAGCCTTGTAGCAATTACGGGGCGGACCCTGCACTGGCGAGCACAGCGGGGCACGGAAAGAAATGGATCCCAGAAAAGCCAGTGCAGGGGAGAATAGAGTGGTACCGGTGGAAACGACAGTTACGGTACCTGTTGACCCGAAGGACCCAAATAAGGTGTTAAATGTGGGTTCACAGCTTAATGTGTCAATTCAGAATATCTTGATATCTTTCCTGAAAGCAAATCTGGATGTCTTTGCTTGGACTCATGCCGATATGTGTGGAATATCCCCAGAAGTTGCAGTACACGCTCTGAATATTGACCCAAAGTTTACGCCAGTTAAACAGAAAAGAAGAACCCAAGGTCCAGAAAGGTCAGCAGCATTAAAAGAAGAAGTTGATCGACTCATGGAAAATAACTTCATCAAAGAATCTACATATCCGAATTGGGTTTCAAATCCTGTGTTGGTCAAGAAAGCTAATGGAAAATGGAGAGTGTGCATTGATTTTTCTGATCTAAACAAGGCTTGCCCCAAAGATTGCTTCCCATTACCCAGGATCGATCAACTGGTAGACGGAACTGCGGGACATGAACTGTTATCTTTCATGGATGCCTACTCCGGTTATAACCAAATCATGATGCACGAGCCGGATCAGGAGGATACAAGCTTTATCACAGATGTTGGACTTTATTGCTACAGAGTTATGCCCTTCGGATTGAAAAATGCAGGGGCAACCTACCAAAGACTTGTTAATGCTATGTTCAAACCGCAATTGGGCAAAACTATGGAAGTCTACGTCGACGACATGTTAGTGAAGTCCAGGAAAGCAGCGGATCACATTGAACACCTAGCAGAAATGTTCGCAGTCCTCCGGAAATACAGAATGAAACTTAACCCTCTGAAATGTACATTTGGGGTCGAGTCCGGAAAGTTCTTAGGTTTCATCGTCAGTGCTAGGGGCATTGAGGCTAGTCCAGCTCAAATTACTGCCTTGAAAGAAGTTAAATCTCCTAGAACAAAGAAGGAATTGCAGAGTCTCAACGGAAAGGTCGCCGCCCTGAGTCGGTTCATTTCCAAAGCCACTGATAAATGCATCCCATTCTTTGACGCCCTGAAGAAAGGAAAGAGGAATTTTGAATGGACTTCCGAATGCCAAAAAGCCTTCGATGAGTTGATCCGTCATATGGAAACGCCTCCAATACTTTCTAGGCCAGGCAATGGTGAGGATCTTCTTATATACTTGGCAGTATCATCTCATGCTCTAAGTGCAGCGCTGATACGGGAAGACAAAAGGATTCAACATCCGGTTTACTATATCAGCAAAAGACTCACTGGGGCAGAGCTGAATTACTCCAAGTTGGAAAAACTCGCCTATTGCCTACTAGTTGCATCAAGGAAACTGAGGCAATATTTCCAAGCTCATCCTATCAAAGTACTCACTGATCAACCTCTAAAGCAAGTCCTATTTCGCCCTGAAACTTCGGGTCGCCTTCTAAAATGGAACATTGAACTCAGTCAATATGACATCTCCTATCACCCCCGAAAAGCAATCAACGGACAAGCTTTAGCTGATTTCATTGCAGAATTCACAGAGAAAGATAATGGTGAGGAAGAAACGATCAATGATTCCCCAATCCAGTGGAAGATGTATGTTGATGGCGCAAGAAATGACTACTGTTCTGGAGCCGGAGTGGTACTTGAAACTCCTGAAGGTCGATCATTATGTTATGCGTTAAGATTGGAATTTCCTTCAACAAACAATGAAGCGGAATATGAAGCTCTTATTGCAGGTCTGAAAATCGCTAAAGAGCTAAACATTCGAGCATTACAGATCTTCAGTGATTCTCAGCTTATTGTATGCCAAGTCAAGAAGGAATTTCAAGCAAAAGGTGGAAACCTGCCTTCCTACTTGTCAAAGGCTTGGGAACTCCTATGTGAACTTGATCACTATTCAATAAGCCACATTCCTCGGGAAGAGAATATGAAGGCAGATTCCCTCGCAAAGTATTCAAGTTCTGGTGAAGCTCAACTATTGGGACTGGTCCCTGTAGAAGTCCTTTCAGCACCGAGTATAGACGAGATGGATATAGACTGGATTATGAATGTATCTCAAGAACAAGAGTCATGGATGACTCCAATACTGGACTACCTACTCAGAGGTTCTCTGCCAGAAAATTCGATAGAAAGACGAAAGCTACTAAGGAAAGCCTCTCGCTATGTAATTCAGGATGGCCGATTGTACAGACGGGGATTCTCAATGCCATTGCTTCGATGTGTATCCCGGGAAGAGTCCAAAACAATCCTAGCTGAGGTGCATGGAGGGGAATGTGGTGATCATTCAGGTGGTCAAACATTAGCAAAGAAAATTCTCCGATACGGATATTTTTGGCCAGAAATTAATCGAGATGCTGCAGATTACTCCCGAAAATGTGACAAATGCCGAAGATTTGCCAAAATTCCTAGAGCACCTTCTACCGAACTCACACAGATGGTCAGTCCATGGCCATTTGCAATTTGGGGAATGGATCTCATTGGGCCGCTACCAACTGCTAAATCAGGAATTAAATATGCTATTGTTGCAGTTGATTACTTTACTAAATGGGCTGAAGCTGAACCATTGGCTACTATCACTTCTAAGAAAATGATAAGCTTTGTGACCAAGAATATCATTTGCAGATACGGTGTGCCTCAGAAAATAATCACAGACAATGGTACTCAGTTTGAAAGCGAGGAATTCCAGGATTTTTGCAAACGATTCAAAATCCAGAAAAGCTTTTCGGCAGTAGCTCATCCGCAGGCAAACGGGCAAGTGGAAGCAGTGAACAAGATCATCAAATCAACCATCAAAAAGCAACTCGAAAGAGCAAAAGGTGGTTGGGTCGATAAACTACCACTTGCACTATGGGCATACAGAACTACTCACAAAACTGCAACTGGGCATACTCCTTTTTCGTTAGCATACGGATCAGAAGCAATGATCCCGGTTGAAACAGAGGTCCCTTCACACAGAAGAATCCATTTCAATCAAGCAGAAAATGAGAAGCTACAACTTGAAGCGCTGGATCTCCTTGATGAAAAAAGAGATGAAGCTAACCTCAGAGTTGCAGCTCATCAGCAAAGGATAGCCAGACATTTCAATTCCAAAGTTCGTCAACGCAGCTTTGAAATTGGAGATCTAGTCCTGAAAAGAATTATGACCGCGACAGGTGTGTTTGGGCCAAATTGGGAAGGACCGTATGTAATAGGTCAGAAGCTTCTTGACGGCACATTCAAGCTCACCACTGTTGATGGAGATCAAATTCCAAGGGCATGGAACAGCAACCATTTGCGTCCATATTTTACTTGAAAATTTTGTTGAAACATTGTAAAAAGAATTATGAATGTATGATTCTTGTAATTGAAAGCAATTGTGAAACTGATGCAAGTAAATAATGAAAGAATATAAAGTGGATGTAGGCCCATTTTCATGGCCGAACCACTATAAATCTTGTGTTCCTTATTATTATTATATGTTTGCTTTGTTTTCGATATAAAAATACATAAAATGTATTGCTGAAATGTCGATTTAAATTTTTGCAGACAATGGAAATAAAACTTGCGCATAATAAGACCGAGCGATTCTCACCATCATTCAACAAACAAATTTCAAGTCACAAAGACCCCGAATTCAAATCTTAGATAGGAAATACTTCAATTGAACGGCTAATGATTTCGATAGAAACGAGCCCTTGCTGATAAATTGAGATTGTTTGAACAAACAAACATCCAATTAGGAAGCTAGTGCCCGTTCTCACGAACTTGCCAGACAATGAAGTACACTTCCTTGGATTAAACAAGCCACTTGCGAGAAAAGGGAAATGAAAACTTGAAAGGAAAAAAAAAAAGGGGGGGGGGATCGCTGAAAAGGCATAAGCAAGTGAACAGAGGAACAACCAAAGCTACCATCAGCAGCACAAGTCCTCTTCGGAGGCACAACTCTTCGGAGGATAAAAGACCTCTAATGGGTCATACGCCACAAAAAAGAAAGTTCTCTACTCAACAAAAAAGATTGGAGGAGTCATGACCCTCCAACCATGAGAGAGTAACTTCCAGGCGATGAAAACCCTTTCTGAGGCACATTTCACCAGGAGTTGAAGTGTAACAGCCGCTCTTCGGAATTTCACTTCACCAGAGTTGAAATGCAAACAAAAGAAAGACCTCTTCGGAGGCACATTTCGCCAGGAGTTGAAGTGTAACAACCGCTCTTCGGAATTTCACTTCACCAGAGTTGAAATGCAAACAAAAGAAAGACCTCTTCGGAGGCACATTTCGCCAGGAGTTGAAGTGTAACAACCGCTCTTCGGAATTTCACTTCACCAAAGTTGAAATGCAAAAACAAAATAAAGACCTTCCTGAAAGCCCACGTTTCACCGAGATTGAAATAAAACTTCCAAGTGTTGAAACGTGAAAAGGCTTTCTTCGAAGGCACAACTCTTTGGAGGTACACGTTTCACCAAGATTGAAATAAAACTTCCAAGTGTTGAAACGTGAAAAATCCCTCCTTAGAGGTACAGCCCCCTCCCGGGGACACAATCAAGAAGAAAGACCTCTTCGGAAGCCCACGTTTCACCAAGATTGAAATAAAACTTCCAAGTGTTGAAACGTGAAAAGGCTTTCTTCAAAGGCACAACTCTTTGGAGGTACACGTTTCACCGAGATTGAAATAAAACTTCCAAGTGTTGAAACGTGAAAAATCCCTCCTCAGAGGTACAACTTTGTATATAAAAAAAAATCCTCATCAAAAGCGTACTTTAACTTTCAAAGGAAGAGTAATTTACCTACTATGGAAAATGATCGTTAAAAAAAAAAAAAAAAAAAAGAAAAAGAAAAGAAGTTAAAGTACCCTTCAGAGGTCCGCTTTACCACATAGAGGAATTCACTTGGTAAAATATGCACATAAGCAAAAGAAAAAAGTGATTTCTTCGAACGACAAAGCGTAGAAACTTATACGAAGGGAGTTGTACTCTACAAAAATTTTCTTTAAAGAATAAAATAATTATTCTTTAGCAAATAAGAGTGCAAGTCCCCTCGAAGTATAAAATATTGCAGCAAGCTTAAGGTATGGGGGCAACATGGTATAATAGTGTAGCTGCATCAGTAAAGTAATACTCAAACAGCATACCATAAGCCCGCTGCAATATCATATAAATAAACTTGTGCAAAAATGAATAATAAATGCATACTCAAATTTAAACAGAAGTATGTACAAATAAAGAACCATTTTATTCAATTGCAGATATTGCAGATACAGGTTTCAAAATAAGAAGCAGGGGCCGGTGCCTGCACAACATCCGACCGTTACACCAAAAAAAAAAGGAATCAAAAAGCTCAACTCTTCATTTCTTCTTGCCGCCTTTAGACCCTTTACCCGGCCGAGTGGTTAGCTTTTCGGGTCTTCCAGGTTGGTCTGAAGGCATGAGGGAAGAAGGGGAGGGAGGTACAACTGGCGCAATTTCCGGTTCCTCTTCAGTGGTGATAATTTTCTTCCCCCTCCTCTTCGATGTCCCAAGCTTCTTTCTTCTCTGCGAAGAAGACTCACTCCCCGGAGTAACGAGAGCGGACAAAACTACGTCGTCAGAAAGAGTCCGCTCCGGAGAGATCTCGCCTCCTTCGAGTCCCTCATCTTTTTGCTCCTGCGAGGCAACAGGGTCATCCAAACCATGAAGAGCCTCAATTTTCTCCTCTTGTGACCCAGGTTGTGAAGCAGAAGGAGGAGTCACCTGAAGAGATGGAGGAGGAATAACCAGAGAAGGCGAAGTCTGCACGGCACTTGTTGTTTCAACTGCAGAAGAAGAAAAATTGAAAATGTTAGTATCTTCCCGAAAGAAGGGAGATATGGGTTCATCGAGATTCAGGAGGTAATCGAGAAGCTCATCAAATTTTTGAGGAATAAGCAGGCAATCCACCTGAATCGGACCAATGTTGAAATTACCTGAAGATATTGGCTTTGTCAGTTCAATCTCATAATTCTGAGCCCCAATGTCCTCCAAAGCCTCTTCATCAGTAGGGGTGATTACCCCAGTTCTTGTAGGAGGCGACAAATGAGCACTAGGGCCTGTAATGTCCACCTCGGGAGAAACTAGAGGACGTTCGGAGATGGTAGGCGATACTTCTTTTTCAGAACGCTCTTCTTCCGCCATCCCGGCCCGCGCTCTGGCAAGCTGCTCCTTACCCTTGGCAAGAGCGGCACGGGCTTCGTCATCAAGATAATGCTCTTCAAGGGCTGACTCAGCATATCCAGCACCTTTACCACCGAGCATATCAAGTGCTGTCTCCCAAACTTCAGCCAGTGTGATTTCATACTTGGGGCCTAGAAAGGCAAGGCTTCCACGCCCCAAGACGCTGTGCAAGTAGAAGTCGAATAATGTTGAGCTGATGCTGTTTTTAGTCGCCTCATGAGATTCTTCAGCTGCGATTCTGCCGGCGACAGCCTCATCACGCTCCCTTTCAGTTTTGGCAAGCTGAAGCTTAAGCATTTGTATCTCCGCCTCCTGGGAGTTGTTTTTCTTTCGGAGCTCAGCAATATCAGTAGCATAGCCTTCACTGATTCTTTTTTGTACTTCTAGCCTGTCTTCGGCATCCCTTTGGCTAGCGTGAGCGTCTCTCACTTGTTTCAGGAGCACTTCTTCTTTTTGAGAATAGGAAGTAGAGGAAGCAGCAAGTTCATGTTTCAATTCCTCGACTTTTGCTTCAAGCTCCTCATTGTAAGAAGCAATGTTCCTCATCTCGGTGTCGTGTTGCTCAACGACCTTTTGCCATTCGGCCTTATCGTTTTCCATAGTAAGCATGGCCTCTATGTTGGCACGGTTAACTCTTTGAAGCTCATCGACAAGCTTCTGCCAGTTTGACATCCTCTCGATATCGAGCTTGACTGCATCAAGATTGCGCAACATAGCAGACTTGTCGATGGGGACCAAGTCTAGGTCGAACCTCACCCCCTTAAGGCACCATTGAGGAAATCGGCTCTGCAGAGTGGCAGGACCCGGTCCAACTTGAAATTTGGGCCTGTTAATTATCGTTTGAATATCTGATTTCCCAAGAGCGGGAGAGTCAGAAGGGATGTCGAGTGAGGCAGGAATAGTAACTTTCTCAGGAGTAGTAGAGGCCTGCTTTTCACTGTGACGAGCTCGTTTGCTTAAGTCTTCACTCATGTGACCTTTTCCTCGATCGTCATGAGATTTTCTCTTGTGAGAGTCATCGCCTTTTTGCCAAGAATCATGGCGCTCTTCTCTCTCCCTTCTTTCACGATGTTCTTCTTCGGTCCTCCTTTCATGAGCCTTTCGGGCAGCCCTCTCTTCATCCGACTCTCTGTAGGAAGGAAGGTAACGCCTGTAATCATACTGGCTACGCCTCCCGTAGCGCTGGAAATCGTCATAATACGAGCCGCTGCGCCCCATAGGAGAATCTGGAATTAAAATAATAAGCTTTAGAAATCTTTAAAGTGCAAGAAGATAAGTGCATAGAAGTGATGAGAAATTCTAAGTGTGTGTGTTGTGCAAACTACGCGCATTAATCTACGAACCACTCTTTATTTGGGGAGTGGTTGTGGGTGTAATAGTTAACGTCAACTCTTGAGTCGACGACGGCTGTTGCAAAATAGAAGTAGCTTCAACTACTGAAGAAGAAATCCCGGCAGTAGTAGGGTCATCTTTGAAGATCTCTTGTGAAGTAGCGAAGAGGTCGCTCAATCCTTCGAAGGTATCGTCCCTGCTTTGCTTGACAGGACTGGATTTCTTAGCCTTTTCACCAGATTCTTGTGAATGGTGAGAGGATCCCTGAGGCTCTTCTTCCTCGATAACCGGGGCAAGTTTACCAGATGGCCCCGCAACATCGACAGAAGTGGAGCACTTCACTAGCGAAGATTCAGGAGTCTTTATCGGAGAATCGGGGACTTCCGTTGGAACTTCATGAGCATGCATAGAGCGAGAAGTGTGTAGAAGCCCATGTTGATGTAAAAATTCATCCCTCAACAGAAATTTTATGCTCCTCTCTTCTGTGGCCACGGCACTCAAACTCTCAAAAACTTGCTTGTGAATTGGGTCTCTAGAGGGGAGAGGAAGTGCTGAAAAGAATAAAGAATGAAATTAGCAACTGAAAGTTCGGATCTCGAAAAAGTTTCAAAACGGAGAAAATAGAAACACTAATCTTACTTCCTACTCTCCAGATGGCATAAAAGCCTGAGGGACAGCGGGCAAAGAAAAACTGGTTCAAAAATCCATGAACGCTTTCAGTAAGATCGGAAATGAGCTTGCGGTTTCTGGCACTTCTCACAATAATAAGGGAAGGATGATCTTTACTCTTTGCAAACGAGCACAGATAACGAATTTCTTCAAAACTCGGTAGGCGATCAAGAGTTCTTCTAAACAAAACACATAACCCCGTCAAGATGGCATAGCCATTGGGATGAAGTTGAAACGGAGAGATTGTCAATCGAAGGAGAAGAGTTCGAAGGAAGTCATTAAAAGGAGGAATCGCCCCACTTAAGCACATTTGGCGATTGACTGCAACAAAGCCATAGGGAGGATTGTCAGCAGTATCACTTGGCCCAGGGAGAATAACATCACTTTCAGCAAAGCCAAATTGAGTGCGCAGCTGGACAAACGCTCTCGAAGTTAGAATAGTCGGGGTTCTCTCCGGAGGATTCTCTATGGGAACAGCTATCGGAAAAGTTTCTTCCTCTTGAGTTACCACTTCTTCTTCTCGGTGGGAAGTCATTCTACATAAACAACTGGGTATTCAAACATGAAGGTGCACGTTTCCTAAAGTGTGTGAAGTGTTGTGTAAAATCAATCAAGCAGTGAACAAATATAACTGGAATGAAAACTAGCAAACATTCGTTAGTTATGAAATTCAGGGACTATTGTTTTAAGCCTAAATATGCAAGTAAGATGTTGATGCAGATAAATCAGTTCAGATTATTGATACTTTGCATTAATGTTTAACTTTAACTGATTGATTCACAAACATTTCATGCAATATAATTAAGTTGCTTGTCTTGTCTTGACTAATCTGTCATCTGACATGGGCAGTCGATGGCAGTATTTTCGCCTTGGTTTTCTTTGTTTGTTATTTTCAGCAGGTTAGCAGCTTATAAGTTAATGCGATCTGTGAAATAATACAATGAGATTCAAGCAAATTTAAAGTTGGGGCAGTTCAAAATTCAGGCAACTTAGTTTGGCAGTTCAAGTTAGAAACTCAAAGTGGATCTATGCTCTCAACAAGTCAGCATGCCCAAAGCTTAAGTGTTAACTCGGCAGCGGTTTAAGAGCCAACTCGGTCACGGTTTAAGGGCTTAGCTCGGTCACGACTTAGGGGTTAACTTGGCTGCAGTTCAAGGTTAGATCAGTAGAAGGTTGAATCGGCAGATTTCCCCAAGTATTAAGTCGGCTACGGTTCAAAAGTTTTTCGCGAGATAAGGCTAGGTCGGTAGCAGGTCAGAGTCTAAGCATTTTAATTTGGCAACTCAGTCCTCTAGGTCGCAAGGGAGAGATAAGAATGTAATCTCCGGTCCGAAAGACAGGAACTTTTCCAAGTATTAACTCGGTCACGATTCAGGCCTTAAAGTTTAAATCGGCAAGTGTTCTTCAAGCACTATCTCAGCCACGACTTAAGGTTGCTAAGAGCCAGGTCGGCTAAAGGATAAGCCACCCAAAATCACTGACTCGCTCCCGAACCAACATCACACTCCATCTACCCATTAACCCGATAACCATTCCATCAACAACAGCCTTCATTCATGCTATCGAATCACCCAATACAACAGTTCGAAGTTGTCACAAATCCAATACCCTGCCATCAGAGATCATCGAGCCTAAGGTGATAAATCACCTTCGTTGTATCAGCGATCATCTGAAGCCGGATTGAGTAACCTAGGCTCCATCAGCTATAAACGTGATGAGATTCGTGATGGAGCGTCATATAGGGAGGCGATTCGAGTTTAGGCAACAAAATTCACGAATCAATGGTAATCTATGGTCGAAAAAAGAATGAAATCGCTTACGCAATGAATAGCAGATGTTTTCAGTAGTTGATTGGAATTAAATCGTCTTTTTTGAGCCCGGAAGAATTTTAATGGCAGAATTGAGCAAGGTAGTAAGTAATGAAAAGGAAGAAGAAGATGGATGTTTTATACCTTACAGTAGGGAGAACTGAAGCGGCAGATGCGGTCTAACTGTTGGGTCGCGTACGACCTACCGACCTAAGAGGGGACAGGTTAAGGACTATCGAAGCACACGACCTAACATTTAGGCGTATACTTCGAGGGGCAAATGTTAACACCGCCTTAACCATGACTCACAGATCTAGTGCATCAGGAGGTTCCGACCTAACAGTTAGAAGCGTGCCGGCCTAAAGCTCAACAGGGGGTGCCGACCTAAAGCTCAACAGGGGGTGCCGACCCAAGGCCTAAGGGTATGCCGACTTAACACTTCAACGAGGCTACCGACTCAACATAAATACCGACCCAACAGCCTTAGCTCATTGCCGACCTAAAATGAATGACGACTCAATAGTTACCGACTTAATGACTCAGAAGGGACAGCGACTCAATGCCCTTACAAAATTCCCGACCTAAGGCCCTAAATGGATAACGACCTAATGCCTTAAAGGATGCCGACTTAGGAAGTCTACTGACCTAACTTAAGTACCGATCTAATTACCTAAAGGAGTTGCCGACCTAACTGATCAGGACATGGAAAGGTGCACGACCTATACTTAAGTCGCAACCGACTTAAGACTTATGCCAAGCCGTTCACGACCCAGGCAAATGAAGGCAAATCCTATACAGCTACTTGACACGCGCATGTTAACTCGTCCACGACCTAAGTATAAGCCCGATGCCATATTACTAAGAAGGAGTAGTGTTGACTCGGAGGCGACCTAGGACTTGTGTAAGTGAACTCCTGTGAAGCCAGAAGGGGGCCAGATGGACCGGCCACGACTCATATTAAGTCGGCTACGACTTAACTTAGATCGGCCGCGGTTTAGGACTTGGCAAATTTCAGAATCAGAACTCTCTATAAATAGGCACCCATCTCCAACATTCAAGGGACTTTTGGCGCATTCTCTTCACACACCGTTACCTTGCTGCAATGAGAACTTCATCAACACTTAGAGCTTCCAAGATTAGAGGAATACATCAAAGAAATTCACGAAGAAACCACACATCTTCAACATGAATCTAAGAACTTTAATCGACATTGAAGCTTAAGACTTGTTCCAAATCACTTGTAACTTGAAGTGTATCGTACTTGAGAAGAATTGTATCAGTTTGTAACGGGATTATTAATAAAAGTACTTAGAGTGGACGTAGGCTATACCCTTAAGCCGAACCACTATAAAATCGTTGTTGTTTACTGCTTTTCTGCTATTACTTGCTTGTAATTCTTTCCCGATCTATCGGGTGGTGCTTTCACAACTACACTTTACACACCGGGGTGTTAGCGTTCACATTTTAGCGTTAACAGACGTTATGCCAAAAATTGGCGTGAACATCTTTAACACAACCATGATGGAGCAAGTTCATCAAATACACAACAAATTGTTGTGGCACATGATGACATTAGAGACGCTTTGATTGCTGCAGAGCGATATTGATCTATATATTGTTTTCCTATTGTATTTCGGTTATAGTTATATGTATTGTTGTATTTCAATCGATCATTTGTACTTGATAGATTATTAAAAAATTAATTAGTAATTATTATTTATTAATAATTAATAATTGATCACTAGAAAATCAAATTAAATTATCTTCACATTAAAAAATGCAAACAATTTTTACATTGTATCCAAACTTTAATTAGAAGAGTTGTCCACCGACATTTTATTCTCTACCTTCTAATTCAGTTTTCTGCCCAGGCATCCTTAGTTCAAAAGATTAGGGCTCCGTCTATTCTCACCCCACCTATTGTTTTTCCCACCCCACTGTTTTAAAAAAAAAATCCACCCAATCTTTTGCTCTTTGCACCCCGCCCACTTCCAAAACTACCCTTGCCTTTTTAGAAAAAAAGAAGCCGCACTCACGCTTACGCTCATTCCAGCCCCTCAGAACCTAAATCCTATCTCATGCTCATTCCATCCTCTCAAATCTCTCTCGCCTCCCACGTTCGTGCTCAATTTTTCAACTGCTGCCGCCATGGAGAAGGAAAGAAGGAGCAAACGTCATCATGGTACGTGATTGTGCTTTCTAATTTGAAGATGAATGCGAATGAGGTTGCAGATGGATCGTTTCTATGCGAATTCACTAAATAGGTTGTAGGGGAATCGTAACCCTAGGTGACAATGACCACGTTCTATGGGAACGAGGTTGTTGAACCAACCTCGTCCGCCATGAACGTGGTTGTGACACAACCACGTTCGTGGCGGACGAGATTGGTTCAACAACCTCGTTCGCATAGAACGTAGTCGATCACTTCATGAATTCTGTGCTTTTTTGTGCATAACCAAATTCTGCTGCTATCTTTTTTGCCGAACATGAGTATATCTAAACTTTTTTTGTGTACAACCAAATTCTGCTGCTATCTTTTTTGCCAAACATGAATATATCCTATACTCTTAATGTGTACAACCAAATTCTTCTGCAACCAATTTAGAAAACTCCATTGGTAAGTGGGTGCTCCATGAAAACTTCCACCACATGTTTTTATTTGTTCTTTTTTTATTTTTATTTTACATGAAGGTTTAGAGCCTTAACTTACCATATGCACTTTTATTTTATATGCACATGTTTGTTTCTATTCTTATTTTATATGCACATGCTTGTTACTATTTTTATTTCATATGAAGGTTGAGAACCTTAACTTACCATATGCACTTTTATGGATGAACTAATATTATGGATGAAATAACTTACCATATGCATTTGCCATTATTTTTATTTTGGTTTTGTAGGTTAAAACAATAGGCAAACTAACACTATGGATGAAATAACTTACCATATGTGTTTATTACTATTTTTATTTCAATAATTCTATATAAAACAATTTGTGTCATTGTATTTGAAATAATTGAAACTCACACATTGTTTTTTCGTTGTAGAAAGTTCAAAAAAGCCAACACGAAATCTTCTAATGGGTTTTGAAGGAAATCGACGTGTAAAAGCTAGAAATCCAGACACTACAAATCAAATAGAGGAACAAAATCAAGACGAGCATGTCATTCAAGAGCGAACTATTGAGCATGTTGTCAAGCGCAAAATATAGAGAAGCATATTGAAGAGCTAACTCCATAGCATGTTCAAAAGCAACCTCCATAGAGTATCTTACGCATGAAGATATTGATGCTTCTAGTGGCACACAAAATACACCTTTCAGTGGACCGAGAATTACCGATGTGATAGTAGCTACGATACCCACGTTGCTTCATTGATATGACATGGCAAGGTATATCCTAAAAAATTCTATTAAATAAATTATATATCAAAATATCATAATATAAAGTTACTTTATTTTTTAGGAACGAGACACTCTTTTATGTGTAAACCATGGTACAAAGATTTTAAATTGGAAAATTCGAAGTAATGCAACAATTTTTAAAGGATATTTGGAATCCTCCGGATTATTTTCTCTAGTGGAGACATGTTGTAGCTCGGTTAATAAAGTACTTATATCTTGTTTTATTGAGCATTGGCATCCAGAATCAAATACATTTCACCTACCATTCGATGAGATGACTATAACGTTAGACGATGTTGCCTCCTTACTACATATTTTGGTTGAAGGATTACCAATACATACATATAATTTTTTCCGAAGTGATATAACTAATTTGGTTGTCAATAATTTGGGAATAAGTGATATTGAAGCAAAAAATATCATGAAGGACAGTGTTGGATACAAATTGTCTTATACTAAATTGTACGAAATTTTTAACGGAGTTTGCGATGATTGGGAAGAAGAAAAAAATCAAACAAGCTGCTCGTGCATATCTATTGTATTTAGTGGGCAATACATTATTCGTGATAAAAGTAAATCTCATGTGTCTGTACATTATTTAAACCAAATTGGTAATTTGGATGAAGTTCGTAATTATTCTTAAGGCTCGGCAACTCTATGTTGGCTATATAGACGGCTAGGTCTTGCGAGTAGAATAAAATTGAAAGAAGTTGCTAGTTTTCTCGGTTTATTGGAAACATGGATATATGAACATATTCTACATTTGCATCCATCAACCAAAATGTACAATGAAAGTTCACTAAGAGTGGCCCATTGGGATCCAGCAAATGATTATCGTGCATCGTATAAGGAACTAAGAGTGATCTTAATAACATTCAAGAATATGAGGTATGTTATTAGGCCTGAATCATTTGAATAGTGTATTTTTTTATTCAAGTTATAATAACTTCATTATTATTTTTTAAATATTCTTTTTGGTAGTCTTTGACCCTTACATGCATGCAAGACAATTCCATCCTTTTTTGCAAATCGCTTGGTATTTGAGTTGTTTATTATGCTTAAATGTGGTAGAACCATATCATCCCACCCTTGTATTGCGGCAATTCGGTAGGGTTCAAAACATTCCACGGCTTATTATTTAGTCAATAAGTAAAAACACTCATCGCGGTGCACAACTTCAACGTATATAGTGCTCTACGAGTTTGTGGACGTATCTGGAATGAATGGCCAAATCAAGTTGTTAGTGCGCAATATCGTTCCATTCCTCTGCGTGAATCAATTAAAACAGTTACAATTGATTATTTTAATTCGTATTACCCTCGCATTGTGTTAAAAGTCCATCCGGTTTATGGACAGATTATTCACCATAGTAATCGACCTTCTTACGATCATTTATACACGGTAAAAGTCAATATATTAATCTTTTATATTTGCTTTTGCAATAATAACATATTACCAGTTTTCATTATAGAGTTATGAAGAGCTTAATGATGTGATTAGTGAAGGCATAACCTTGGCTTCATCGCATCCGGAGACTTCACGTTTGGCTCATCTTGGTAGAATCCGCAAAGCCCTCACTAAAGCTAAAAATATTTTTGCTTATTTTGTTAAAAAGGATGATTAATTTTAGCTAGTGATTTTCAATTAGTGCATTTCTTGTTGTGGAATTACTTCGACTCTTTTTGTTGTTAAATAAGATGGTTATTTTATAGTTTATGGATGATAATTTTGTAATTTGACAGACGGTTATGTTATTTTGTTCAAATGGATGTTTGGTTAACAAGTATTGCTTCAATTGGAAAATACATGGATTCATGTGTTGTTTGTGATTTTATTCTTACGTACAAATTATTTGTGATTCATTTGGAAAATATATATAGCTTCTATATATATGTGTTGGAAAATATATGCTGGAAAATATATGTAGCTTTTGCATACATGTTTTGAAAAATATATGCTGGAAATTATATTTGTGTTAACTGTCTAATACGAGTGGTGCTTCTGTGTTGCTTCTATTTGTTGTCAACCCTGTATACAATGGCATTCCTGTATACAATGGCATTCCCCAGTCAACATCGTTCAAGTTAGACGTGGTAATTATAGATGACCATGTTAACTATGAACGATGGTAATTTATGTGACGACCGGGGGTTTTGGCAATATTATTTTAATAAGTATTTAATCTAATTAAATAAAATATAAACTTGTCATTCTAAAAACAAATAAGACTTTTTGCCATTCACCATTTATTTATATATACATATATATTGTGAAGGAAGCTTTGATTTGAAAAATCAAAAATAAAATCGTTCAAAAATATTTAAAATGAAATCTATCTTATTCAATTTAATTAAAATGCTCTACCTTATTAACATTTGATCTAAATTTATATATATATGGATGTAACTTAATTAATAATGCTTGAGATAAAATCAATCTTATCAATATTAAATATAAGCATAAGAATAAATGAATATAAATTTAGTAGTTTAAGCTTAAAATAGAATTAAAAATAAAACAAGGATTTACGTTAGAAATAAATACATAAGGTAAAATTTTATGGTTCTATGCAAACATAAATAAATACATATGGTATTTATAGTCATATACTATAGAAATTTATATGTGTAAGAATTGCAAGAAAACAAAATATCTATATACAAAATATCTATATACATATAAAATAAAATAAAATAAAAATAATAAGGATGTAAACTTGTAAGGGAACATGCATTTAATATTATTATCTCAAGCACATAAAACATCACATCCTAGCCTACAAAAAAATAACATCAAAACTTTTAATGAAAATCAGGTCAAGGTTATTAAGCAAAACATAAGAATTAAAAAAAAGGAGCAGCTTGCTGTGGAAGGTAGCAGTACACGTTTATATATATATATATATATATATATATATATATATATATATTTGTGTGTGTGTATACCTCCACACTGGCCTCATTCTTTCACTCAAATTAAGTATAACAAAAGATAAGCAACACTGCCACTAAAAACAATTCAACTCAACAGGGATCATCATCAAAATAAGAGCAAGTAGCAATTTCAAAGCCTGTAAAAGTATTTTCAAATCCGTGCTAAAGTCTGTAACCAAGATGCAAGTTTTAAGTGAAATCTGGAAGCTGTCTACTGCATCCAACTGCATTTTTCTTTTCAAATCAAAGCAAGCTACTCAGTTTTTAAACAAAAGCATTTCAACATTCAAGTGCAAAATTTTAAAAGCCAGTTTTCAAAGCCGTTTCTCTGTTCTAGGCATATACAGGTGTGTATTCCAACCCGGTTTCCTCTGTTTATTTTTGAAGTGCCTGTGAGTAAACATTTTAAAAAACCAAATCTTTGGTGTTGATTGATCTGTGCGATGATGTTATGAACATGATTGTTGCTTAGTTTTTTTCATCTAGAATCTGATCTGTGTTGTACAAATTTGAATGCATGCTTGTTTATGTTCCAATTGTCTTCTGCAAGATTTATTACAAATTAATTCCTATATCTCCGCAAAACCAAATGGGACTTTGATTTTGGAAAAAAAGATAAATAAAAAAGCGATCTTGCCTTCAAAAAATAATAATAAGTGATTATATTTTATAAATATACTGTAAATTTAAATTTACAGTGGAAATTAGAAATTAGGTAAAATTCAAGCATGCTGATTTTCGAATTCACTTATAGGGTCTGAATTGCCTTCGAAAATTAGGAATTTTAAAGGTAAAATTTTGATTTATAATTTATAATTTGAGGAGTTGTTCGGTGTTAATCGATTTTTGGGTTTTGGTCAATTGTCGTCGATCGGCGTGGCAAGGTTTACTGGATTTGGACCTGGAAGTGGTTGATGGGTCATTGATCATAGGAAAAATGTTAGGGAGTTTTTCTGGTGATTGGGGAAGTTCAGCGAAATCGATCTAGGGCTTGCGGTGTTTTTTTGTCATCGTTGTTCCTAGGATTCGAACGACACCATGGTTGCATCGGTGTGAATCGCATAGGGGGGATGGCTTCGGTGGCTCGAGAAGCGTTTAGGGTCACAGCAGTTTGGTGCCAGGTGGTGGCGTTCGTCGGCTGCCGGTGGTTTTATGATCGCATGCATCTTCCAGTTTCGATCGAGACATTGGTTTTGAGTTGTCGTCGTTTCTTGATGTTCTGTATCATCGAAGTGGTTGTCGAGGTTGTGTGTGAGTTATCGAAGGCCGGAGAGTTGGTCGACGTCCAATTTTCCGACCGTGTATGGCACGATGTACATCAGTGCACCTGGAATTTTTTGAAGTTTGGGAAGAACAGAGCGCTCGGGTGTATCTTCGTGTTAGCACGGGTTTGTATCGAAGCATGGTTCGTGTAGTTGCTTAGTAAGCTTTATGCGAGTGTTGACGAGTTTTGTCTTGGGATATTGTTGTTTTGCTCGAGTAAACTGTGTGTTGGCTTGGAAACGTATCGTTTCCAGATTTTGAACTTATCCAGATTTTAACTTAAATGGAAATTAAGAGTTAAAGGTAATAAATGTCTTATCTTAATTTAAATCAAGATTTATTTACAAAAGTAATTAAAGTAAAATTACTTATTAATCAAGATGAGAATTTTGAGGAGATAAATTAATTTATATAATTAATTAAGTATAATTAATTACTTAATTAAGAATTGATTATTAAAGGTTAATCAATTAAGAAATAATTAAGTAATAAGTAATTTAGAGGTTAATTACTTAATGTTAAGAAGATTATTAAAGGTAATTACTTAATAAAGTAATTAATTACCCAGTGTAATTAATTAAGTTAATATGGTTAGTTGTAATTAATTAATTAAATTAATTAATTAAATAGATTTACTTAATGATGGAATTAAGTATAATTACTTAATGTAAGTAATGAGATGTAATTACTTAGTGAAGAAATGAGTGGATAATTACTGGATGCGATCAATTAAAAGGAAATTACTTGATGGGAAGTAACTAAAGGATAATTGCTTGGCGAAAGGAATTTAGTGATTATTACTCAGTGTAATTAAAGGATTAATTAATATAACTAATCAAGAAATTGGTTTAATTGATGGAGTAATTTTGGAAAGTTAATTTCTGATTGTGATGAATCAAGATTGATAAATGAATGTAATTAAGTTAAAAGTTAATTATAAATTTGAAATCTAAGAATAATTAACTAATGAAAGTAATTAGAGAATCATTAATATATGAAATTAATGGAAGTGATCAATTTCGCTATGAATGATTGAATGATGACCAGTACTTTGAATTGGTTGATAACTCTGATATGAATTGCTTTGTAATATGATATGTTGGATGGACGGCAATAATGTAGTTATCTATCAATTATGAATTGCAGTGTAAAAGTGTTATCCGGTAATTATAATTGAATTGTATTTAATTGGATAACTGAGTTTAGATGATGTTGGATTCGAAGAGACCGGAGTCGGGTATTAGTAAATGCCCGAAACCACTTCGATTCTTTGTAAATTGATATGTGGAATCAATAGGCTGAAATGGAATGATTTAAGTGAATTGGACCATTGGTCCAAGTTTTGGTACTTAGAAATTGTTGTGTGATGTAAGTGATGTCTATAACAACTTGTGAAGTTATAAATTGATACAAGTTACCCCGGGTTTATATAAGTTGTATGCTTTTGTATTCCATGTTAGATGAGTTTACTCACGCTGGTTTCCAGCCTGACCTAGATGTTACTTTGATGTAATGCTTGGTCATACCGAGTAGTGCAGATTTTCATGTAAGAACGTTCTGGAGCTCAGGAGGCGAGCTGGATGGCAAGTATGTATGGAGTATTTCCGCTGTATTATATTACTGTATATCTGAGACATGATGATTGTGTATATCAAGTGTTTGTATATATGTGTAACTCTGATGTATTAAAATGTAACCGACAGATATAGTATTCTTTTTTAAACTGTTATTATTTGATATTATATTTTCATCCGCTGCGAATGTGAGAATCTTTGTGGTGTTTCTTCTTCTTCTTCTATCCCTTTCTTCTTTCCCTAACTATCTGAAGTTTTTGGGATCGAAAATTTCAGGTCGTTACAGTTGTTATCAGAGCTGAAAGGTTAAGCGAGAACCTTGGCTCTGGTGGGGATTACTCATTGAATAGAATCCGTAGCACTCTGGAATGAGTTGAGTACATATATGAGCGCATACTTGTTAGTTTCTTATATAAAGGTTTTAAATGATTTTATATAGGAATATATTTTGATATATAAAGCAATGTTTCTTACTAATAAATGTTAAGGTAATTGGTTGTTAAATTATTGGAATTAAATTAAGTGGTAATAGTAATACAACCAAATTGAAATTAAATAAAAATAAGTTTGAAATGGATTCAAACTGAAATTAAAATCTTGAATTTGGGGAAAGAATTTTAGAATAAGATAATAATGAGTTGGATTCGATATATGATAATCTTGGTTATTATCATAATGATTGTTGTGTTTAATAATAAAGTGTGTATTAATGAGTAAATAAAATGATTTTTTTTAAGGAAGTAAAACATTTATGTGAGTATGGCTTATACTTTGAAACTGAAGATGATATAAATTGTGAAGTTTTATATCTGAGTCCAGAATTTGAAAATTGTTTCAAAGTGATAAAGAAATAATAAATAATATTATTTGAATGGAGAGTCCTGTTTCAAACAAGAGTTGTTTAAAAATTTAAAGAAATTTGTTCTGAATTAAAAAAAACCAAGGTGGTCTAAAATTTAAGGATAACAAGGTGTGTAAAGGCGATAATATGTTTGGGGAATATACATAAAATCAAAGATGGTTTGAAATAAACTCTAAATGTTGAGTTTTAAATTTAGAATGAGATGTGATACCCAAGGTGATAAGTTTGAACTTATAAGATTATTAATGTGAAGTTTAAAATTTGAAGTGGGAATTCAAATTTAAGTAAGGTTGACTGAAGGAATGAATTGAATTTAACTTAAGGAAAGTTAAACAAGCAACCTGAATTGGAAATTTCAGATGAATAGGGATTTAACTTAGGAAGTTAAATAGTAAATTTGAATTGGGAGTCTGTGGGCTTGAGATCTGGAAAGTGAAAATGGATGGATGTTTTAAAATTAATTGGATGATATCATCATATTGTTATTAATAATCTTTAAATTGCGAATTGGATTTGTTTAAATGAATGAGAAATGAAGTGTGGTAATATATCCATTGTTGAGATAAAAGGGAAATTAAACTTTAATTTGAAATTAAGGATATGGAATTACTTTGAACTGAAAATTTGAATTTTCAAATCAAAGCTTCCTTCATAATACATATGTATGTATAAATAAATGGTAAATGGCAAAAAGTCTTATTTGTTTTTAGAATGACAAGTTTGTATTTTATTTAATTAGATTAAATACTTATTTGAATAATTAAATTTGTAAATTAAAATTTGTTTAAGTACTGGTTTCAAAACTGGAAGAGAAAAAAATATATTGGGTGATAAGTTGAATTTTTAAGATAAAATTGTTTGAACTCTTATTGAACTTGTAACAAGTTAAGTAAAGATAATTTAAAATGGAATTTTGAGAATTGGACTCAGAATTAAATTGTTTAAAGATTTGGATTTTTGATTTTTAAAAAAAAAGGGAGGGGGGTTAATTTGATTTAAGGGGTTAAATCAACATTTGGAAATTTAACTCGAATTTATATAATTCGAAATGGGCTAAAGTTGAAATTTAGATTTCATTAGTTCAAATTGAAATTAGTTTGAATTACTTAGAATTGAAGATGGATAAGTATAAAATTCAAATGGAAAATTTGAATTGGATTAATTTGAAATAAAATTGAAGATTTAATGAGTTCAAATTCAAATAGGAACTGGAACTAATTCATAAAAATTGAAATGATTTGAAATTGAAGTGGATTCAATTTGTAATTAGTCTAAAATTAAGTTGAATAATTTGGAATTGTAATTAAAGTTGAATAGGTTTAAAATTCAACTAGAATTTGATTTGAAAATTGGCAAGAAATTGAGAGTTAATTCAACTTGAATTAGGGATAAATCAATTTCAATGAAAATTGAAGTTGTTTAAATTGGAATTGGGACAAGCGGAAATTTAAATTGAGTTGATGAAAATGAAGGTTGGAAATTGAACAGTTTGGCTCTGAACTATTTTCAAAATAAATTATTTTAATATAAATCTACTTTTCCAAGCTACTTACTATACAATCTTTCTTTTTAAAGCTAAACTATCTTATACTTATTTTACAATTATTTTGGAACTATTTAACAAATTTTCAACTGTTTTATAAACTAATTACTGTTTTTCAACAAACTTATAACTAATTACTATTTTACAATTAATTTGTAATTATTTAAAAATTCTATAACTATTTGACTATTTTCCAAATATTTTACAATTATTTAACTATTTTACAGCTATTTTACAAACTAATAATTATTTTCCAACTACTTGTCTATTTTTAAAATTTTCAAGCTATTTTGTAAATATAAACTGGTCGGAGTTCAAACTGTTATTGATTAAATACCCAACTGAGATAAGAATTGAAGTGATAATCGAAATGAAGATTAAGGTAAATGTGAATAAGTGAATAAAATCGAAGTGAGGATAAATAGAAAGGAAATTGATTTGGCTAATAATCAATGAAAATAAATACGTAGGATGTACATATATTATTCTATTCGCATAGTGATTTGATCCAGATTCGAGCATAGAATTTCGAGATAGTTATATCGATCCGAGTTGGGATTTTTCACTCGATTTTCGACGGCGAACCTGGATATGGATTGTTGATTGGTTCTGGATATTCTCTATCATAGTTATGGCTATATAAGGAGAATGATGGTTTCTGATCAAGAAACCAGATCTGAGTTCGCACTAGGAAGTCGGGTGGACGATACTAGTTTGGAAGTGAAATTGTGTGATCAAGTGAGCGATCAGATTGGTATGGCGTACGGATGATATGTGTACATCGTACGGGTTTAAATGAAATTGATATTGAAATTTGTGAATAAGAAATGTGAAATGATTTCTTTTGAAATGAAAGTATATTTTGTGAAATATACAATGGATAAAAGTGAAAGTTAGATATTTTATGATGATAAGTAAAATGGAAAAAAAAGAAAAAAAAGAAGAGAAATCAAATTTGAGTAATTAATTTTGAATAAACAAAGTTATATATCTTTGTTATATAAGATAAATCTCCCCTTGTTGAATCTATAACAAGAAGAAAATGGATTTTGAAGGTGTTTGAAGTATAAAATTCCTTTTATACAAGTTTGAAATGATCCAAAGTTTTTAAATTTATATATATATATATATATATATATATATGTAAAGGATCTTGTGAGGATTTGGAAAAAGGTTTGGGAACCTTTGGATTTAGAAAGGCTTTTGATTTTTGGGTAAAATCAATATTGGAATTTGGAAAGCCTAGTTTGAGAATTATCGATTTTGGAATAATCGATTTTGAGAAAATGAGATTTATATGAGATTCATGCTAGGTGTATGATTTGAAAGATACTATATATGTATAGTATAAAGTGTTTTGAAAATGGCTCTAGAGAAAAAGGCACTTCCTTGAAATGAACTTCTCAGGAGTAGCACCGGGTGGTCCTGCCTTGAACCCTAAGGGAGGGTTCTAAAGTTGATCCTGTGAGGAGTCCGGACAAAACTAGTTCCTGAGGATTATGAGTAGTGTGTAGCGAAAATTGAGGGGCGTTGATGCCTACAGAGGCATTTGGGTTATGTTGTGACGATAGTGTAACTCGATGTCACTGCGATCTACTACAGACCATAGCGAAAGTCGTGTGTGCCGCTGAGAGCCAACAGTCTACGTTTAATTTTATATCGGTAGACTACGACCTATGGTAACATAACGAAAGTCGTGTGTGCCGTTGAGAGCCAACAGTCTGTGTTTGATTTTACATCGGTAGACTGCGACCTATGTAGGAGTGGAGAAGTTTTATTTGGCAGCGAAAATCGAGGGCGCTAATGCCTACAGTTACATGGACTTTTGCTGCGATGGTAATGTAACCTTGGAATGTAGCTGCGATCTGTTATGGTTGCATGGCGTAATCGAGGGGCGCGGAGTGCCTACAGTTACATGGACTTTTGCTGCGATGACAACGTAACCCAGGATGTAACTGCGACCATGGATGGGGGTGATGATTTCTAGAGCATTCTCACCAAGGATATTTCCTCTATTTTCAAAAATTGTTTCCTATATTTTCAATAAAATTATTTTTCAAAATATTTTCATTGGATGTTGGAAACGGGTCTGCCAAGCACTTATAGATTTTCAGTCGTACGCCTGATCAACGTATGATCGAATTTCTATGAGAACAAGGATGGACTTGCCGAAACATTGAGTTATAAAAGTATTTGTATAAAAACTATTTTAGTAATATTATATAGATTTTTAAAGTAGTTTAAAAATGATCAAAAAAAATTTATCTGATTTTAAGCATTTTAATAAATCTGGTTTCGTTCCTTTTCGAGGACGAAAAGATTCAAAGGGGGAAGGAATGTGACGACCCGGGGTTTTGGCAATATTATTTTAATAAGTATTTAATCTAATTAAATAAAATACAAACTTGTCATTCTAAAACAAATAAGACTTTTTGCCATTTACCATTTATTTATATATACATATGTATTGTGAAGGAAGCTTTGATTTGAAAATTCAAAAATAAAATCGTTCAAAAATATTTAAAATGAAATCTATCTTATTCAATTTAATTAAAATGCTCTACCTTATTAACATTTGATCTAAATTTATATATGTGGATGTAACTTAATTAATAATGCTTGAGATAAAATCAATCTTATTAATATTAAATATAAGTATCAGAATAAATGAATATAAATTTAGTAGTTTAAGCTTAAAATAGAAATAAAAATAATAAGGATTTATGTTAGAAATAAATATATAAGGTAAAATTTTATGGTTCTATGAAAACATAAATAAATACATATGGTATTTATAGTAATATACTATGGAAATTTATATGTGTAAGCAATGCAAGAAAACAAAATATCTACATACAAAATATCTATATACATATAAAATAAATAATAATAATAATAATAATAATAAGGATGTAAACTTGTAAGGGGACATGCATTTAATATTATCATCTCAAGCACATAAAACATCACATCCTAGCCTACAAAAAATTAACATCAAAACTTTTAATGAAAATCTGGTCAAGGTTATTAAGCAAAACATAAGAGTTAAAAAAAGGAGTAGCTTGCTGTGGAAGGTAGCAGTACACGTTTATATATATATATATATATATATATTATATATATGTGTGTGTGTGTGTGTGTGTGTGTGTATACCTCCACGCTGGCCTCATTCTTTTACTCAAACTAAGTATAACAAAAGATAAGCAACACTGCCACTAAAAACAATTCAACTCAACAGGGATCATCATCAAAACAAGAGCAAGTAGCAATTTCAAAGCCTGTAAAAGAATCTTCAAATCTGTTCTAAAGTCTGTAACCAAGATGAAAGTTTTAAGTGAAATCTGGAAGTTGTCTACTACATGCAACTGCATTTTTCTTTCCAAATCAAAGCAAGCTACTCAGTTTTTAAACAAAAGCATTTACATTCAAGTGCAAAGTTTTTAAGAGCCAGTTTTCAAAGCCGTTTCTCTGTTCTAGGCATAGGCAGGTGAGTTTTCCAACCCGGTTTCCTCTGTTTATTTTTGAAGTGCCTATGAGTAAACATTTAAAAAAAAAAATCTTTGGTGTTGATTGATCTGTGTGATGATGCTATGAACATGATTGTTGCTTAGTATTTTTTTCGTCTAGAATCTGATCTGTGCTGTACACATTTGAATGCATGCTTGTTTATGTTCTCTGCAATTGTCTGCTGCAAGATTTACTACAAATTAATTCCTATATCTCTGCAAAATCAAAATGGGACTTTGATTTTGGAAAATTTTAAGTTTACAGTAGAAATTAGAAATTAGGTAAAATTCAAGCATGTTGATTTTCGAATTCACTTATAGGGTCTGAATTGCCTTCGAAAATTAGGAATTTTAAAGGTAAAATTTTGATTTATAATTTAGAATTCGAGGAGTTGTTCGGTGTTGATAGATTTTTGGGTTTTGGTCAATTGCCGTCGATCGGCGTGGCAAGGTTTGTAGGATTTGGACCTGGAAGTGGTTGATGGGTCGTTGATCATAGGAAAAATGTTAGGGAGTTTTTCTGGTGATTGGGGAAGTTCAGCGAAGTCGATCTAGGGCTTGCGGTGATTTTTTGTCATCATTGTTCCCAGGATTCGAACGGCACCGTGGTTGCATTGGTGTGAATCGCATAGGGGGATAGCTTCGGTGGCTCGAGAGGCGTCTGGGGTCACAGCAGTTTGGTGTCAGGTGGTGGCGTTTGTCAGCGGCCGGTGATTTTATGATCGCATGCATCTTCCAGTTTCGATCGAGACATTGGTTTTGAGTTGCCGTCGTTTCTCGATGTTCTACATTATCGAAGTGGTTGCCGAGGTTGTGTGTGAGTTGTCGAAGGCCGAAGAGTTGGTCGACGTCCAATTTTCTGACCCTGTATGTGCACGGTGTACATCAGTGCACCTGGAATTTTTTGAAGTTTGGGAAGAACAGAGCGCTCGGGTGTATCTTCGTGTTAGCACGGATTTGTATCGAAGCATGGTTCGTGTAGTTACTTAGTAAGCTTTACGCGAGTGTTGACGAGTTTTGTCTCGGGATATTGTTGTTTTGCTCAAGTAAACTGTATGTTGGCTTGGAAACGTATTGTTTCCAGATTTTGAACTTATCCAGATTTTGACTTAAATGGAAATTAAGAGTTAAAGGTAATAAATGTCTTATCTTAATTTAAATCAAGATTTATTTACAAAAGTAATTAAAGTAAAATTACTTAATTAATCGAGATGAGAAATTTGAGGACATAAATTAATTTATATTACTTAATTAAGAATTAATTATTAAAGGTTAATCAATTAAGAAATAATTAAGTAATAAGTAATTAAGAGATTAATTACTTAATGTTAAGAAGATTATTAAAGGTAATTACTTAATAAAGTAATTAAAGTAATTAATTACCCAGTGTAATTAATTAAGTTAACACGGTTAGTTGTAATTAATTAATTAAGTTAATTAATTAAAGAGAGTTACTTAATGATGGAATTAAGTATAATTACTTAATGTAAGTAATGAGATGTAATTACTTAGTGAAGAAATGAGTGGATAATTATTGGATGCAATTAATTAAAAGGAAATTACTTGATGGGAAGTAACTAAAGGATAATTACTTGGTGAAAGAAATTTAGTTATTATTACTCAGTGTAATTAAAGGATTAATTAATATAATTAATCAAGAAATTGGTTTAGTTGATGGAGTAATTTTGAAAAATTAATTTCTGATTGTGATGAATCAAGATTGATAAATGAATGTAATTAAGTTAAAAGTTAACTATAAATTTGAAATCTAAGAATAATTAACTAACGAAAGTAATTAGAGAATCATTAATATATGAAATTAATGGAGTGATCAATTTTTCTATGAATGATTGAATGATGACGAGTACTTTGAATTGGTTGATATCTCTGATATGAATTGCTTTGTAATATGATATGTTGGAAGGACGGTAATAATGTGGTTATCTATCAATTATGAATTGCAGTGTAAAAGTGTTATGCGGTAATTAAATTTGAATTGTATTTAATTGGATAACTTGAGTTTAGATGATGTTGGATTCGAAGAGACCGGAGTCGGGTATCAGTAAATGCCCGAAACCACTTCGATTCTTTGTAAATTGATATGTGGAATCAATAGGCTGAAATGGAATGATTTAAGTGAATCGGACCATTAATTAATCCAAGTTTTGGTACTTAGAAATTGTTCTGTGATGTAAGTAATGTCTATAACAACTTATGAAGTTGTAAATTGATACAAGTTACCCCGGGTTTATATAAGTTGTATGCTTTTGTATTCCATGTTAGATGAGTTTACTCATGTTGGTTTCCAGCCTGACCCAGGTGTTACTTTGATGTAATGCTCGGTTCAGACCGAGTATTACAAATTTTCAGGTAAGAACGTTCTGGATCTCAGGAGGCGTGCTGGATGGCAAGTACGTATGGAGTGTTTCCACTGTATTATATTGTTGTATATCTGAGACATAATGATTGTGTATATCAAGTGTATGTATATATGTGTAACTCTGATGTATTAAAATGTAATCGACAGATATAGTATTCTTTTATAAAGTATTATTATATGATATTATATTTTCATCCGCTGCGAATGTGAGAATCTTTGTGGTGTTTGTTCTTCTTCTTCTTCTATCCCCTTCTTCTTTCCCTAACTATATGAAGTTTTCGGGATCGAAAATTTCGGGTCGTTACAATTTCCATACCACATCCACTTCTAATGTGATTTTCATGTAGGCCTCATCCTCGTCTTGCTTCATACTATTTGAGACTCTCGGGTTAAGTTGACAATTCATGACCCTATACACAACAAGGATAACGTTCAAAAAATGTTAGGCCTAAGCTACATTAACATACAGACCTCGTATGAGTGTTGCACGGTCACCTTAATCGACCACGTAATGATTGAACATTGGATATATGGAAACAACGTCCCCCCCCCCTCTCTCTATTTTCATGTAGTCCTCGTCCATAAATTGTTTTCTGCTGTACACAACTCTCGGGTTAAGTTGATTGCCAAGACCCTGTACAAAATGGCAGAAACGTACAAATAACGTTTGGCATATACTAGATTGCCCTGTCATCCTCGTTCATATCGGATGTTGCTGCTATTAAATGCCACGTTAAAGACTAACGTGATATGTATGGAAACAAATGTAACGACCCAGAATTTTATTTAATTAAAATTTGAATATTTAATTAATTTTAAATATTAATAAGTGAAATTTATAAGTCGAATAAATTTTATTTCGAATAATTGGATTTAATTGGATAATTAAATCGATAATTTAATATGTGAAAATACAGAAATAATTTAAAATAGGGTTAAATATGATTAAAATTGATTTGTAAAATTTTATTTTATCATGTTGGAGTTAGAACGATATTATAGAACTTTTAAAATTGAATTTGGAGTTAATCTGTGAAAATTGAATATTTTAATATTTAATTATCGACTGAAAAATAGCCAATTTTCGAACAGTCTCAGAATTGGACGAGACCAATTCCATTGGATCCGTAATACTTAGTTATTATCGGATTTCAATTTTCGTAGCAATCGGAGTTATCGTTTGATCGTGGCAGCTCGAAACGCATCGAAATTGTTTTTAATATTAAATTGGCGAGTTAAAATAGCCATTTTTCAAAAAGTCTCGGATTTCGACGAAACCAGTTTCATCGGATCCGTAATGTGATATTATTGTATGGTTTCAAATTTCGTGTCAATTGGATTTACCGTTTGTCCGGTGCAAGCTAAAACGCTTGGAAAATCGTTTAATCGTTTTAATTTTAAATCGAACGTTTAATTCCATATCTCGCACAGATGACCGAATTAGCTCCCGAAACACGTTCCATTATGTTCGGAACACGGGGTAAACCTTAGAAACGCCAACCGGCATGCTTCGTTTGGAGTTCAGAAAATCCGGGATGAATAGTGTCGCGCGAATTTTCTATAAAAGGACCTCTCTCTTCATAAATTGCAGAAAAATAAAACCTAGGGTTTGTGGCCGCCATTTTCGTTTCTAAGGCCAGAAATTCACCATCTTCTTTCCTCAATTACTTCTAATTTGTTGATAATTAGCCAAAGTGTTCAACAGTAAAGTTGAAGAGCGCGAAGAGAGCTTTCAATCTATACGGTGATGATGGGGTATGGCGCGACGTGGAGGGAGCTAGGGGGTGCGTTCGTGGCCGTTCACCATCGACGCGTGTGCCATAGAGGAGGCCGAGCTTGCCTTGGTTCCAGGCGTGGGTAGAGGGGAGTTAGAGCTTCCAAATGAAGGTCGTTGATCGTGTTTTAGTCAAGCGTGGTGATGGTGGCTTGGAACCCTAGTTTCATGCTAATGGGTTTGTGCGTGTTTTCTTCCTGAAGGAGGAACGTGAGATGGAAGAAAGTATGTGCGGTCCTGATGCCTCCAAGCAGAAATGAGCGGCCAGATTCTGTTAGGTTTATAAAAATAAAAATATAAGTTGTAAATTTTATATTTAAAATTCGTGTAATCTTTAAAACTGTGTATCTTTTTCATACGAGGTCGAAAACGCGCGAACGAGCACTACGCTATGCAATTGGATTGGAGTCGTTTGGAGTTAGTGAGAATTTCGGGTAAAATTAAACGTCCGTTTAATTTTATTCGAAATAAATCGCTAAAACGAAATTGAAATCAAGGTGAGAACTTCTCACTCAATCGAATCAGTTTCGATTTTAATTTTAAATAGTTAGATTTAAAATTGTTGAATGCATGTTTGAATGATGATTGTTATCTATTGATTGTTAAAATAGACATTATGCGCCGTTAGTAAGCGGATGTTATTTATTAAAAACATATACCGCGAATATTTCATAAACAGTGAAATTAGTATTATATATAATAGCAATATATATATATTGGCATATGTATATATTGCAGTTGTTGATTTCCCGCATTTTATAGCGGATGAGACCCTATTGCGCCGTCTATTAAGCGGATAATATTTATAAATCCCATATACCGCGATAATTCCGTACTGGAGCGGAATTGGTATTGTGCTAATGTTTTTGGATGCAGGGAAGCAGGTTGGGGGGATCCAACTGGATTTCTCAACTGTATTGATTTATTTACAGATATTTTGATATTTGTTGATTATCAATATATGATATTTGGATGTCGTGATTGACTATTTGGTGCTGCTGCATCATCGGATCCATTTTTGAAGTTTTAAAATAATGATTTTTGGTTTTTAAAGGAATTTTTAAAGTGATTTTTGAAAGTATACGTTTTATTAAAATTTTGAATTGATTTATTTTAAATAAATTAACGTTATAAGTTTAATGTTATAAAAGTTATAATTTTTGTAAAATATAACCAAATTAAGATTTTTGAAATAAATAGTGATTAATTTATAAAATGGTTTAATTGGGAATTTTGAATTATTATAAACTGTTTATATAAAAGATTTATAAAATTGATATTTATAAATTAATAATACTGGAATTATAAAACGAGTTTTTATAAGTAATAAAGTGAAATAAAAAATGGATTTCATAAGTGAATTGAGATTTATAAATTTATGAAATATGAATATATAAAATGGATAGATTTTGTAAAATATAAGATTTATAAGTAATCAACTTATAAATCGGATTTTGGCATTTAAAATGAGATATAAAAAGGACTTTTATAAATAGAAGTTTATAAAAATATAAATGGAGTTTATAAACGTTGTTTATAAATCCGAAATCAATTGAATTTGATAAGTTGGATATAGGAATATATGAAAGGAATTATATTCACGATTTTGGACAGTGAATATATTATTAAATGAAATGGATATGTTTTTGGGGAAGGAACATTATGAAATGAAGTTAATGATTTTAAAGACGTTTTAAAATGCACTAAGTATCCAATACATAGATTTCAACATTCATTGTTGAAAAAGACGTTTTCGAGAAATAGAAGGAAATGGTGGACTATAACACTGTTGTTATAGTAAATGGTTTCCGAAAGGAAATGTTTTGTATAGTATTGGGATTTATATATCTATTTAAACTTTGAATCCCTATACCAGTGATTTTGGGTCGTCGTAATGATGTTTTACGTAACATTCGTTTTGGCCCAAACAAATGTGTTTAAGAGAATGATTTCTTAAAGAATGAAATATATACTTAATTTTCGATTTAAGTATATTGAATATTTTCCAAGTGTTGAAATTGGATGGATTTGTGAATTACTTATGAATAAATAAGTATGGGAATGTTTTTCCAATGTGAAATGAAATGTTTTGAGAATTTATCTTTTTGAAGGTAAATAGAAAATGAATAATTGAAATCGTATATTCATAAATATTTTGGAATGTAAATTGACTATGGAATTTATGATGAAAAGGGGAATTTGTTTAAAAATAAACGTTGATTTATTTTTGAAGTGTGGGAATTAATTTACGGATTTGGAACGTAAATATAAAGTAAATCGGTAAGGATTTATTTAATTGGTTTAAATGAACCATGTTGAAATGAAAGTATTCCGCGTAAGGAAAATGTTTGAAATTTGTTTTCAAAAGTGGTAAAGGTGAAAAGAGATTTGAAAAAAAATTGTTTTCAAATGGTTGAAGTGTGAAAAATATATATCTAGTAAAGATATTTTTTTTGAAAATAAATAATTTGGAAAATTATTTGGATTTGGTGATGTTGAACACGCCTATTGATAGTTAAATAATCCGACTATCAATATTTACCTTTAAATAGGTATTTGTTGTTAATTGCTTGAATTTGAATGCCACACTTATTTTTGAATAAGCGCTCACTATTCGGGTTAGCCGGGAAAGGACCTTGGGGTCGTATAACCCATTCGGAGTATGTGATACGTCGTTATGGATTGCATTTGATGACCGGTGTTGAAGACCGGATATTTGTGAAAACGGAAGGATTACCGTCGAGTTACTCTACATCGGCTGATCTCCGATATAGAGGTTTTATCACCCTTAGTGACGGGAAGTCCGGTCGTGATTAGTGAATATTCGGATTGCAAGGACTTCTTTGTAAGTGCCTTCGGTTCTGTTCGAGCCCGGAACAGACTTGTATGGATTGTATGTCTGACATTACAAATTGAGATATAAAGATGATTTCTTTCAAATATATTTCTGTTGGTGGCGGAGAATTTATTCTCTTAGCTTAACACCCTTCTCTGAGACGTATGAGATTAGAGGTTATATAGTTGAAGGTTATTAGTGATATACTCCCAATTTGGTAGTGTGGCATGCTGAGTGTTGCTGTGAAATGATCATTTGTGATAGGATCATTTATTTGATCATTTATCTTGGTGATCATTTCTATGATCATTTGTTGACCTAAAGCCCGGCTTTTGTATAAAGCGTGGCTTTGCGGACGAGACTTCGTCGGACCTCACACCCCGGAAATGGTCAAAACAGGAAGGATGCGGCAAGGTTATTAGGGGGTAGCGCCCCTTTAGTGTATGTCATTCCTTCTGGATAGAGGTGGTATCATGGTATGGAGCCCAGATATTTAACCTATGTTGTTGCTGCATATTTTGTGGTTGTTGGAAATCGAGGATCCTCGGATAGATCGGTTACGATCGGGGGATGACATATTCGTGTCAGTAGTTACCCAGTTAGGGGTAACCCGGCCTTGTGTTGGCAGAGATCCGGTTTGGTTCTCGGGACGTCATTCCAGAGGCGTTTCCATGTGGCAATGGGAAGTTCCTTGGCCTGACCATTTGTTGGAAATCCAAAGAAACAATACGATCTTGTACGGTTTTAGTTGTCGAACCTATCATTCACTTATGGTGGCGCCCCACTGTTTGGATGGTAGCTATAGTGGGCATAAGTGCGAAATGCCTATGCTGGCTAAGATTTATATTCTACTTTCGAAATTGTTTTCTACACTATGCACTAGTAATAATATCAAATGTTTCTTTTTAATGCGTATCAAGCATCTTTGACTATCATAAGGAGAAATCTCCCCGATTCTGCGTTTGCATTGTGTGTGTGTGTGCGGAAGGCCTTATGGTAGCCTCATTTTTAAAAGCATTGCGAATTGACTTTAAAAATATTCTTCTATTTTGATTTTAAAGATAAATAAACCGTTTTGAGTTCTCACACCAGTCACATGACTGACTCGGAGTTTATTGTTTTCCTTCCTAAACTCTGGGTGCCCACCAATTTCCACACGGGCAGTCAAGAGTTAAGGTTTATTCAGGATATTCAGGGGTTGCTGGAGGCAAGCTGGATGGCATGGCGTATTACTAGTATATAGTATTTCTTTTCCGCTGCCAATGTTGTTGTTGTTGTACACTCTGATGATGTAATGTAATGTAATATGATGAAATGTAATAACTGATATAGTTCTTTGTTTAAAGATTATTCATTTATCTATTATATGTTGTTCCGCTACGATTGTGAGATTCTGATATTGTTCTGTTGTTTCTGTTCTGTTTTATCCTTTTCTCTCTCCTTCTACCTTCTTCTTCTACGTTTTCTTTTTCTTTAACCATAACATTTCGGTTTTTCGGCAACGAAAAATCGCAATCGTTGCATTTGGTATCAGAGCTTATGGTTAAGCGACAACCATAGCTCTGTTGGGTATAATTCATTAGAGATAGAGTCAGTAGTACTCTAGAATGAGTTCGAGTGTAAGAATAGATACGAGCGCGTATTTGTTAGTGAATATAAATTGTTTTATATTGTGATGATTGGTTTGTTGAGTGGTATATGGATTTTGGTCAACACGAGTAATTAACGTTGTTGATAGGGATCTCTAAACACTTGAATAGAACAATTCGACACGGTATTGTTTTAATAGGGTAAATGAAATAATTTTACCTTGATTTTATTTTATATATAAAAGAATAATTTTTCAGAATTATTAAAGTGTATATGAATTGATTGTTTGGTTGTTGAATAAGTTAAATAAAAACAACAGTTGAAAAAGAATGAATGGTATAAGCAAATGAATAATAAGTGTGAAATTATAATTAATGTAATTTACACTTGTGAAATAAACTTATATATAAGAAGTGAAATTATATAAGTAAAAGATTTATAAATGTGATTTATAATCTGAAAATAAAATTCCAGAGAAGTGTTTTAAAAGATTTGATATTTTGGGAAAATTATTTTGGAGAAATTAAAGCTTTAAACTCTTTTCGGTCGCTGAAAAATAATTCCGATGATGACCGTGGCATCATTGGTGTTCATTTTCGGGTTTCCAAAGAGGGATTGCTGCCAAATGGTTTAAAAGAAAGTTGATTGGAAAATTTGGATTTGGGTTTTGAAATTCAAAAGATAATTGAATTGATTTCAAAAATGGTTTTGAAAGGTTGAAAAGACTCTGGAATCCTATTTAAAATATTTATGGGAATGATAAATGAGTGAATAACTTATACAATTTGAATTTTGATAGAATGAATTTAACTTAAAGGATGGAGTTAAATTAAAGGAAGTATAAGTAAATCAATAAAATCCAAGTAGTAATTGTTGAATATAAGTTGTATAACTTATAAGATGATGAATATAAGTGAAATAAGTTTTGAACTTATGATAGGAGTTAATAAATTTAGCTTTGGTAAAAAGTTAAATAGGATTGGAATCTGAATTGGATTTATAAGTGAAAACTTAAGTTAAATTAAATAAAAGGTGTTTGGAATGAAATATAACTTAAGTGATGTTGAATGAAGTTGAATTTTGGTATCGAAGTAAATTAATGAAGTGAAGTCATTAAGAATTTGAACTTGAGTTATATAAATGAAATTCAACTTTAAATTGTTAAAGGAATTAGCAATTGAATTGATAAATGGATTGAATGTTAATCAATTAAATGTAAACAATTGGTATGAAATAATGAATATATAAGTGTTAATTCATTAAAAGCTAGTTGAATAAATTGAATGGAAGTCAATTTAATATGATCCAATTGGAATTAAAAGTGTTGAACCAAATTGAAAGAAAAGTGAATAAATTTGGTTGTATTGATTAAACATTGGTTGTTAGTTGATTGTTGATTGATTATATATAAATTCACTAAGTGTTAGTGAAATTGAAAGCTATGTAATTGAATTCAAATTAGAAGTAAATAAATTTGAATAGAATTGAATTTGATTTGGAAGTGAACTAATATGAATGAAAATTAGTGAATGCAAACTAATTAAAATTGAATATGAATGAATGAATGTTAGTAAAGTTCTAATGTTAATGAATCAAATGTGATTTAAATTGGAAAACCAATTCCTTGAATATTAATGAGAAGTGAATTTATAGTTGGTTGATGGATGCATTCGTTGTTTGTTGCATTTGCTATATGATGTAGTTGTTATGTTGCTATATGTTGTATATTCATATTACTTTCATATATGCATGTTTCTCATGTTGTTGTTGAGTGTTTACTAGGTGCGGATTGCGCTTGTTTCGCATTTGGAGCTCGCTTTCGCGCTATATTAGTCGTATATGCTCGCTAATAATAAATAAGGTACATATCTCGGATTACATACTGTACTTTTACATTTTTTCCCTGCGGGATGCCTCATCACTTGATGAGATGTATATTTGTGATATATATACTATCATATTTTATTTTCGGATCGAGCCGCGCAAAGGAGACTATGGCGAATTTTTCCGAAAATTTAAGGCGTTAGAAAAATTTTGAGAAAATTTGGGAAATTTGTGAAAACTATAATTTTGATTTGGAATTGGAAGTTAAACAATAGTAGTTTGTTTTTAAAAAGATAACTAAGTTTGGATTTGAAAACTTAGTAAAGATTTGGTAAGAAGTTTAACTATGGATTTTGGGAAAGTTAATAGATTCTGTAACTTTTCTTACTTGATAATTTCGAGGACGAAATTCTTTTAAGGGGGAAGTATGTAACGACCCAGAATTTTATTTAATTAAAATTTGAATATTTAGTTAATTTTAAATATTAATAAGTGAAATTTATAAGTCGAATAAATTTTATTTCGAATAATTGGATTTAATTGGATAATTAAATCGATAATTTAATATGTGAAAATACAGAAATAATTTAAAATAGGGTTAAATATGATTAAAATTGATTTGTAAAATTTTATTTTATCATGTTGGAGTTAGAACGATATTATAGAACTTTTAAAATTGAATTTGGAGTTAATCTGTGAAAATTGAATATTTTAATATTTAATTATCGACTGAAAAATAGCCAATTTTCGAACAGCCTCAGAATTGGACGAGACCAGTTCCATTAGATCCGTAACACTTAGTTATTATCGGATTTCAATTTTCGTAGCAATCGGAGTTATCGTTTGATCGTGGCAGCTCGAAACGCATCGAAATTGTTTTTAATATTAAATTGGCGAGTTAAAATAGCCATTTTTCAAAAAGTCTCGGATTTCGACGAAACCAGTTTCATCGGATCCGTAATGTGATATTATTGTATGGTTTCAAATTTCGTGTCAATTGGATTTACCGTTTGTCCGGTGCAAGCTAAAACGCCTGGAAAATCGTTTAATCGGTTTAATTTTAAATCGAACGTTTAATTCCATATCTCGCACAGATGACCGAATTAGCTCCCGAAACACGTTCCATTGTGTTCGGAATGTGGGGTAAACCTTAGGAACGCCAACCGGCACGCTTCGTTTGGACTTCGGAAAATCCGGGATGAATAGTGTCGCGCGAATTTTCTATAAAAGGACCTCTCTCTTCATAAATTGCAGAAAAATAAAACCTAGGGTTTGTGGCCGCTATTTTCGTTTCTAAGGCCAGAAATTCACCATCTTCTTTCCTCAATTACTTCCAATCCGTTGATAATTAGCCAAAGTGTTCAACAGCAAAGTTGAAGAGCGCGAAGAGAGCTTTCAATCTATACGGTGATGATGGGGTATGTCGCGACGAGGAGGGAGCTAGGGAGGTGCGTTCGTGGCCGTTCACCATCGACGCGTGTGCCATAGAGGAGGCCGAGCTTGCCTTGGTTCCAGGCGTGGGTAGAGGGGAGTTAGAGCTTCCAAATGAAGGTCGTTGATCGTGTTTTAGTCAAGCGTGGTGATGGTGGCTTGGAACCCTAGTTTCATGCTAATGGGTTTGTGCGTGTTTTCTTCCTGAAGGAGGAACGTGAGATGGAAGAAACTATGTGCGGTCCTGATGCCTCCAAGCAGAAATGAGCGGCCAGATTCTGTTAGGTTTATAAAAATAAAAATATAAGCTGTAAATTTTATATTTAAAATTCGTGTAATCTTTAAAACTGTGTATCTTTTTCATACGAGGTCGAAAACGCGCGAAACGAATTGTGTTGGAATCGTATGGACGAGCACTACGCTATGGAATTGGATTGGAGTCATTTGGAGTTAGTGAGAATTTCGGGTAAAATTAAACGTCCGTTTAATTTTATTTTAAATAAATCGCTAAAACGAAATTGAAATCAAGGTGAGAACTTCTCACTCAATCGAATCAGTTTCGATTTTAATTTTAAATAGTTAGATTTAAAATTGTTGAATGCATGTTTGAATGATGATTATTATCTATTGATTGTTAAAATAGACATTATGCGCCGTTAGTAAGCGGATGTTATTTATTAAAAACATATACCGCGAATATTTCATAAACAGTGAAATTGGTATTATATATCATAGCAATATATATATATTGGCATATGTATATATTGCAGTTGTTGATTTCCCGCATTTTATAGCGGATGAGACCCTATTGCGCCGTCTATTAAGCGGATAATATTTATAAATCCCATATACCGCGATAATTCCGTACTGGAGCGGAATTGGTATTGTGCTAATGTTTTTGGATGCAGGGAAGCAGGTTGGGGGGATCCAACTGGATTTCTCAACTGTATTGATTTATTTACAGATATTTTGATATTTGTTGATTATCATATCGATATATGATATTTGGATGTCGTGATTGACTATTTAGTGCTGCTGCATCATCGGATCCATTTTTGAAATTTTAAAATAATGATTTTTCGTTTTTAAAGGAATTTTTAAAGTGATTTTTGAAAGTATACGTTTTATTAAAATTTTGAATTGATTTATTTTAAATAAATTAACGTTATAAGTTTAATGTCATAAAAGTTATAATTTTTGTAAAATATAACCAAATTAAGATTTTTGAAATAAATAGCGATTAATTTATAAAATGGTTTAATTGGGAATTTTGAATTATTATAAACGGTTTATATAAAAGATTTATAAAATTGATATTTATAAATTAAAAATACTGGAATTATAAAACGAGTTTTTATAAGTAATAAAAAATGGATTTCATAAGTGAATTGAGATTTATAAATTTATGAAATATGAATATATAAAATGGATAGATTTTGTAAAATATAAGATTTATAAGTAATCAACTTATAAATCGGATTTTGGCATTTAAAATGAGTTATAAAAAGGATTTTTATAAATAGAAGTTTATGAAAATATAAATGGAGTTTATAAACGTTGTTTATAAATCTGAAATCAATTGAATTTGATAAGTTGGATATAGGAATATATGAAAGGAATTATATTCACGATTTTGGTCAGTGAATATATTATTAAATGAAATGGATATGTTTTTGGGGAAGGAACATTATGAAATGAAGTTGATGATTTTAAAGATGTTTTAAAATGCATTAAGTATCGAATACATAGATTTCAACATTCATTGTTGAAAAAGACGTTTTCGAGAAATAGAAGGAAATGGTGGACTATAACACTGTTGTTATAGTAAATGGTTTCCGAAAGGAAATGTTTTGTATAGTATTGGGATTTATATATCTATTTAAACTTTGAATCCCTATACTAGTGATTTTGGGTCGTCGTAACGATGTTTTACGTAACATTCGTTTTGGCCCAAACAAATGTGTTTAAGAGAATGATTTCTTAAAGAATGAAATATATACTTAATTTTCGATTTAAGTATATTGAATATTTTCCAAGTGTTGAAATTGAATGGATTTGTGAATTACTTATGAATAAATAAGTATGGGAATGTTTTTCCAATGTGAAATGAAATGTCTTGAGAATTTATCTTTTTGAAGATAAATTGAAAATGAATAATTGAAATCGTATATTCATAAATATTTTGGAATGTAAATTCACTATGGAATTTATGAATGAAAAGGGGAATTTGTTTAAAAATAAACGTTGATTTATTTTTGAAGTGTGGGAATTAATTTACGGATTTGGAACGTAAATATAAAGTAAATCGGTAAGGATTTATTTAATTGGTTTAAATGAACCATGTTGAAATGAAAGTATTCCGCGTAAGAAAAATGTTTGAAATTTGTTTTCAAAAGTGGTAAAGGTGAAAAGGGATTTGAAAAAAAATTGTTTTCAAATGGTTGAAGTGTGGAAAAATATATATCTAGTAAAGATAATTTTTTTTGAAAATAAATAATTTGGAAAATTATTTGGATTTGGTGATGTTGAACACGCCTATTGATAGTTAAATAATCCGACTATCAATATTTACCTTTAAATAGGTATTTGTTGTTAATTGCTTGAATTTGAATGCCACACTTATTTTTGAATAAGCGCTCACTATTCGGGTTAGCCGGGAAAGGACCTTGGGGTCGTATAACCCATTCCGAGTATGTGATACGCCATTATGGATTGCATTTGATGACCGGTGTTGAAGACCGGATATTTGTGAAAACGGAAGGATTACCGTCGAGTTACTCTACATCGGCTGATCTCCGATATAGAGGTTTTATCACCCTTAGTGACGGGAAGTCCGGTCGTGATTAGTGAATATCCGGATTGCAAGGACTTCTTTGTAAGTGCCTTCGGTTCTGTTCGAGCCCGGAACAGACTTGTATGGATTGTATGTCTGACATTACAAATTGAGATATAAAGCTGATTTCTTTCAAATATATTTCTGTTGGTGGCGGAGAATTTATTCTCTTAGCTTAACACCCTTCTCTGAGACGTACGAGCTTAGAGGTTATATAGTTGAAGGTTATTAATGATATACTCCCAATTTGGTAGTGTGGCATGCTTAGTGTTGCTGTGAAATGATCATTGTTTGATCATTTGTGATAGGATCTTTTATTTGATCATTTATCTTGGTGATCATTTCTATGATCATTTGTTGACCTAAAACACGGCTTTTGTATAAAGCGTGGCTTTGTGGACGAGACTTCGTCGGACCTCACACCTCAGAAATGGTCAAAACAGGAAGGATGCGGCAAGGTTATTAGGGGGTAGTGCCCCTTTAGTGTATGTCATTCCTTGTGGATAGAGGTGGTATCATGGTATGGAGCCCAGATATTTAACCTATGTTGTTGCTGCATATTTTGTGGTTGTTGGAAATCGAGGATCCTCGGATAGATCGGTTACGATCGGGGGATGACATATTCGTGTCAGTAGTTACCCAGTTAGGGGTAACCCGGCCTTGTGTTGGCAGAGATCCGGTTTGGTTCTCGGGACGTCATTCCAGAGGCGTTTCCATGTGGCAATGGGAAGTTCCTTGGCCTGACCATTTGTTGGAAATCCAAAGAAATAATACGATCTTGTACGGTTTTAGTTGTAGAACCTATCATTCACTTATGGTGGCGCCCCACTGTTTGGATGGTAGCTATAGTAGGCATAAGTGCGAAATGCCTATGCTGGCTAAGATTTATATTCTACTTTCGAAATTGTTTTCTACACTATGCACTAGTAATAATATCAAATGTTTCTTTTTAATGCGTATCAAGCATCTTTGACTATCATAAGGAGAAATCTCCTCCGATTCTGCGTTTGCATTGTGTGTGTGTGTGGGAGGCCTTTTGGTAGTCTCATTTTTAAAAGCATTGCGAATTGACTTTAAAAATATTCTTATATTTTGATTTTAAAGATAAATAAACTGTTTTGAGTTCTCACACCAGTCACATGACTGACTCGGAGTTTATTGTTTTCCTTCCTAAACTCTGGGTGCCCACCAATTTCCACACGGGCAGTCAAGAGTTAAGGTTTATTCAGGATATTTAGGGGTTGCTGGAGGCAAGCTGGATGACATGGCGTATTACTAGTATATAGTATTTCTTTTCCGCTGTCAATGTTGTTGTTGTTGTACACTCTGATGATGTAATGTAATGTAATATGATGAAATGTAATAACTGATATAGTTCTTTGTTTAAAGATTATTCATTTATCTATTATATGTTGTTCCGCTGCGATTGTGAGATTCTGATATTGTTCTGTTGTTTCTGTTCTGTTCTATCCTTTTCTCTCTCCTTCTACCTTCTTCTTCTACGTTTTCTTTTTCTTTAACCATAACATTTCGGTTTTTCGGCAACGAAAAATCGCAATCGTTACAACAAAGTTGCCACTTAACATTATTTTTGTGTTGACCTTGTTCACATGTTGTTTTTTGCTATGGAAAACTCTCAGGTTAAGTTCAATATGAAGAACCTGTAGACGACGAGGGTAACATGTAATCAACGTTTGTTCCTAGCTTTGATTTTCTACAGACCTCACCCTGCATAAGCGTGGTCTATTTTATATTCAGCGTTTACTTTGCACTTGATTTATTAGTACACCGTGTCCACTGTATTGCACTCACTTGTGCATTCCAAAAACAAACAAATAATGCTCCTATATTTTAACAATTACTTCACACCTCTTGCCAGTGATTTAGAGATAATATATGCAAACCACAATTTCAATTTCAAAAGTACATAAAATTGAATAATTTCAATTTCAAAACCACAATTTCAATTCAAAGCTACTAGAACGATTTCAAAAATATGATATTTAACAATGATGTTCAATAATTTTAATTTCAGTTTGCAATTTAACTTAAAATAACACTGTCACAATTTTCCCATGTAGCCATATTATCACAATTTCCCACCTTTTCTCATTCTTCTCTTCTATCTCGTAATATATGCTCCCATTATTCAGCTTTTACATGACGATTAGTAAACCACTTGATGTATATCGGTGGTACCGGATGGTTCGCTTGTAAGACGGCCTATACAAATAAAAATATTTTATTGTAAGTGTAAATCCTTCATCTATTCGTTAAAAATAAAACGAATAATGCATAATATCTGGACAAAATGGTCATTGTTTACATGAACAATCTCTAATTCATGATGTGGCATTTGAGATGGAATTTGTCCTCTTGAAGGTGGTATAGTCAAACTCAAACTCCCACTGATACTAAAAACGACAATATTATATTTCATAGCTGTTATGTACCCAATCTTGGGCATAATCATCCATTTACTTGGTTTGGCACCGCCAAATTCGTGACTAAGCACACTTAGCGAACATGTGGTTCTATCTTTTTCAATAAACACTTGTTCATACATCTCTTGATGTTCTTCAAGTTCCATTAATTCCCTACGGACTTGCCATCATCGATCCTCTTCTAATCCTAAAAAAGAAGCAACACATCTAAATCCACAATTACCATCTATGCTCACGTCTACAATTCCTTCGATTATGGCTTCCACTCTTTTGGTATGCAATTTTCATACACACTTGAATTTATATTTTTAGGTCTACGAACAACCGAAATACAAGGATCAACCTTTTTTTTAAGCTATGCTACATTGGGTTGAAGCATATTCACCTAACTCAAATGTGAAAGGCAACTGTTTTGTTGAAGTATCAATTTTATTATGAGATCTTCCATGGGTTTTGACTTTGTTAATCGGAAATGCAAGAGCTGACGTTTGCGGATAAACAATCTCTTTTATTTTCTTATAGACTTGCATTTGATGTGGTAATTCCAATTTCATACTTCATTTAGCATTTCTTCAAGCTTTTTCTACATATTAAAATCTCTTTTCTCTCCCATTTTTATAATATGCAATCTAGGCAATGAACAAGAATCAATTCCAAAGGTATTTGTACATTTAGACCGAGTTTTGCTAACTCATGAAAGCATGGAAGTCTGTATGTCTTACGAACAACACATCCGCATAAGTCATCATCTACGATTTCATAAGAATTTATCTATAGAATCTCGGAATGAATTAGCTCCAATGCCGCAAGTGAAGCTACACCACGTAAATTTTTAAATTCTTTTTTATGATAAACATGAGCTACTTTTAATAGACTTGTTTCAAATGAAGCTCTTAGTTCGGTAATCGATAGTTCAAGCTGTGAATGCATGCTCTCCCATGCTCTTTCGAAGTTGCACTGGCTGGTGGCCAAATGTTTTTCCAATTTAACATGTGCAGCTTCGGCTCTAAAAGAAAATAGATATTAAGTTATTATTATAAATAAATATAAACTAAAATAAATAAATATAAAATTAAGTGTCTGTTAATACTCTAGGTATTGATTTTGATGACAACAACCACATAAACATTACTACTAACGTATCTTCGAGTTATGCAGTCATATCAGATATATTATGGAGACATTTACAGAGATTGACAAGAATACTGTGGAAGCAGATGAATTATAGAAGAAAGTTAATCAGAGCAATTGAAGAACAAAATCCAATTAGAGAAGAATGCTAAATGATAAAAGTGTTTGAAGTGATGAGGAGTTGGTTGAACCTTAGAATATATTGTTAAAGATCTCATGGCAATTATACTTGAAGATCATCAACCATTGACCTCAACCGAATCAAAAAAATCCATAAATATAAGGTAATTTGAAATGCTAAAAATTCACAACATTTATTAGTGTTGTTGTTCATTTTGCAACACATCCATGTCGACAAGGGGGGTAGGGGGTTGTCGACATGCTAGCCGTTTTTCAGAAATTCAAATTTTAAATGAAGAGACATTTCCCTCCATCTCTTCACCAAAAGACACGTCTCTTCAGCCATTATAAAGGCCTCTGAAAACGAATTTTAATATCAAGAATTTTTATTTTCTCTTACTCCTTCCCCAAACATTTGCAAAAGAAATCCATTGCATATCCTTTCAATCTCCTTGCAAATCGGGACTGTTTCACTCTAATTCTTCACTGATTTGCAAACCACACAATATCAGACTTTAATTCACACTATTCTCTCTCTGATTTCATCCTATTCCTCGAAGAATTCAAAGATATATTGTCATTAGAGGTCTATAGGATCATTGTATCGAATCTGCAAGAATCTAATACGACTACTTGACATAGTTTGTTGTTAGTGATAAGGAGAAGGTGTTCTTGTAGCCTGTGAAATCAAGATGGTGTGTCTTGTAGCCCGTAAACCAAGATTGTAAAGATGTTGTTGCCGCCTGTGGAAAGCAAGCGATTATAGTGGAATTCTGCACGATAGAGTGCAGGACTGGATGTAGGATTGGTTAATCCGAACCAGCATAAAAATATGGGTGTTATTTACATTACTGCATATTACTTTGTTACTTACTTATTCTTTGATTACTTCTTTTTGTTTGCAATTTGAGTAAATACAGTTTTATATTCATAAGTAAGTAGTCAATACACATTTCACCACTTCTAGTGTCTGAATAGCCTTAAGATCCAACATTGTGTTGTAGCCACTCCAGTTTCCAACAGTGTCTTACCTATTTGATGTATAGTTGCCAAGTGCATAAAATTGTTGATCCAAGCATGTACAAATCGATCTTTCCATGTCTCAAGCCAATTTCAGTAATATATTTTATTAATTTTGGGTACTCACCATACTGGACATGCAAATCTTGTAGATTATTGTTATATTGCTCAATATTTTCGGACTCACATAAATTGACACAATCTTGAAAAAATTGTTTTTTACTTCTTTTTTCATACCCGTAACTCTTCTTTGAATAAAAGATATAATATTTTTTTTGGGTATGCCATTTGCGCAGGATATATGCTGCTTGGGAAAAAACAATATTAATGGCATTAATCAATGCCATCTCTCTATCCGTGATAATGACACTTGACATTTCTACATCGCAATCAATCATTACCAATTGAAGACGGTTTAAGGCCCAAAGATAGTAATTTTCCCGTTTAGATACGAGATATGCAATATCAAAGCAAATGGTTTGATTAGTTGACGTGACACCGACAATCTCCAACAAAGGCATTATATATTTGTTTTGTAAGTATAATCCACAACAAGAAGATGTTGAAATATTCTTAGCAAACTTATATTCGTAGGATGAGCCCAAAATATATCAGTAATTATATCACTTCCATCTAAGATATTACGATGTCATTCAAAGTAATTTTTTTCCTTAAGCTTGCTTAACAGATATTGTATTTGAGAACGACCTGCTCTATCCATTTTCTTGTGCCTAGAAAGCACATTATATACTGTTTTAATTGTTGTACTATTGGATGAATCGTTTTGTTTTATAGTGTGCAAAATGTCTTTTGCTTCACCATGTTTTTGTACATTTCAACGGCTAATTTTTTCATCCTCCGTTAGTCAACCAAGAAAAAAGTGGCCTTCCGAACTGTAAAGTACGGAATGATTATGAACACCGCATATTACTTCTAATCTCCAGTTATCTGAACTATGAAGTTTAACACCTTTCAAACGAAATGGACAATTGCATTTTTTTGTACTTGTTAATCTAATACTGTTAGATTTCTTGCCTTTGTACTCTTTATATGCTCCACTTCTCTCACATCCAGATATAATTCTTGGATTTCTATCGCTACTGTTAATATCCATTTTAAAACTAGCACTACCATTGCATTCCTTCCAGCCGTGGAATCAATCTATTCTTTCATTTTAAATCTATTAGGAAATACCTTCATATAATAAAAAAAAGTGAGAAATTTTCAACTTAGAAAATGTGTTAATTTACATAATAGTAAAATAAATTACACACATCATATGCTGTGAACTCATTAGTATAATCCATAACAATTCCTTCATCTTCTTCGGCCACCCTTCCAATCTAAAAAAAAAAACGGACACAGTATTTAACGAACAATGTTTTCATCATTGTCTAGTATATTGTAAACTAAGTTTTGAGCAATTTCTAGTGTATATGGCACTATGACTATGTCAGTTTCTAACATAGTAGCAACTATGAAGGAAGCATATTTGATTTTGTTGCCCGTAGGCATCTGTAGTGCTCGTATCTCCATGTCAATTTTAGCAGATGGAAAATAGACAAAGAGAATAAATTGAATAAGATATCCATTTAACTATTAATATTAAATGGTATAATTGAAATTAAATTTTAATGGAAGGCTGAAAGAGAAAATAAGGTGGGTGAAAAAGTTTAAACATCTGTTAGAATATCTTCTTTCAGCGTTCATATCAGGTGGTTATCTTGAATCCCATCAACAGAAGTAAAATTGCACAAATCCTGAAATAAATGGAACTCACCTTCACAACATTCATCACAACCGCTCGCTCGTCTAACCCGGCTAGAAAATCAAACCCCAAACCAAGAAAAATAATCCCCACGCCGGTCTCCTCCTCATCGTTATCGAACAACAACAAAAGCATAGAAATCCGAGTATGTGTCAACAGAACATGCAACAAACAAGGATCGAGAACAGTACTAGACGTACTAGCTTCTATAGCCCCTCCTTACGTATCGGTTAATTCATGCGGTTGCCTCGGAAGATGCGGTGCAGGGCCCAACGTCGCGGTGGTTCCTAACGGAACGGTTGTGGCACATTTGGGGACTGCTGCACGCGCTGCGCGCCTGATGGAGGAGATTTGCGGGGATGGATTTGATGGGGGTAAAAGTTTGGAGGCGCTTGCGTTGCGGAAGAAAGCGGAGGAAGAGATTGAAGTGGGAAGCTTTGATGAAGCGGAGCAATTGCTTTCCAAGGTAAGATTAGGAAAGCTTAATTATGGGATTATTAGAGGGAATCTAGTTTTGGATAAGGGGTATAATTTCAGAGGACTACATCTTAAAATAAAATTGTTATAGGTGAGACATGATAGATGGAACCAAATCAAGCAATTTACCATTTTATCCGCGTTCAAATCAAATTGGACACCACAATGTCGGAAAATGGAAAAGAAAAAGATTGATGGTCCATCGAAAACTAAAGTCAGAGGTATTTGATTGAAAAGGAAATCAGAAAAAAGTAGAGTTCAACTGAAAAGTTGCATAGCAAGAATAATAAATGAATTATATCTGATTTGTCATGATGAGTCAATTTTGTTTCAGTGCCACTCATAACAATTTCAAAATATCGAAAAAGTTAGGCCCCGTTTGGCTTGTCATTTTTAGTTTTGTGTTTTCATCTATATAAAAGCACGTCCGTTGCATGTACGGTTGAAAAATAAACAATTTTGAAAAATAAAATTAACATGCAAAATAGAAACCAAGATTATTTTGTTTTCGTGTTTCAGGAGATAACAAAAGCACGAAGAACAATCCAACTATTTCGTTGTCCGTTGGTCGTCGCAATGACTAAGAATTATAAATCTTCTTATCGTACTTTTTGTTATTTCTTAATGCAAGTTGAACACACAAAACTCAAAATACAAAATGAAACCAAATGTGCCCTTACTTTTTTTATCCACAACCGGAGTACCTTTAGCAATACCCCTTAATTACTGTGGGTTGACCGTTGACATGAATAAATATCACCTTATTAAAACGAGCATGAATCCTAACAGTTCCAAGTTTTTTTATTCAATATATTAACATTTTAGTTTAATTCAGTTTGAATTATAAAGATTTAAAATCCATCTCGGAAGTTTACCAATGACGTAATCTGAAAAGCTAGACATGGTGATTGGTTCACTAACTCGAATTGGGCATAGTGTTCTTTGAATTGTTCGATTAAAGTTGGGTAATTAGGTACATCTTCAATGGCTGTAAACGACCATTAATGGTATTAACTAGCAGTAAATGTACGGTTGATAGCTTGAAGAACAATATTGGAAATATAAAAGCATCGTGAGAGGTTCAAATTATAAATAAACAATACTCCAGGCGTCCACATATTATTGGATACCAAAATTGAAAACAATTTTACAACTAATTTAATTTTACACATATTCAACTTTACTATTGTCGTTAGAAGTTTACCCACCAGCACTATCCTCTAATGGAAATGGAACATGATAATAAACTAGACAACAATAACGGTCAATTACATAGTCGCCATTGGTTTGCAATTGTACCAATCGCATGGTCAACCATTAATTTGCAATTGTATCATTTGGCTAATTAACAACCATAAATGGTTATGGTTGCAACATTGCAATCATACGATGTAAGCGGTTCTTTATAAAAAATAGTTGCACTTGTGGTTGCAAAAGATGTCAAATACATATGTTGGTAACCACAATCATGACAACCCAAACTCTTATACTACAAATTTGTCGTGCTTCACACTCAATTTTTTATTAAGTGACATTAATCATAACGTTAGAATATTGTTTTATTGTTTGAACATAATTTCATAAATTAATGGTTGATTAATAACCTAAATGTTTTGATAGTAAATGAAATTGTATAATTTTTATTAGCAAGCTTTTATGTAATAAATTAAAATAAACGAAGGAAGAAAAATAAAACGCAAGAAGGAGACCTTTGGGAAATCAAGTACCATACAACAAAATGAGAAAATGTGCGATTCTTGCTTATTAACTCTATAACCATTATTAGATTGCTATATATATATTAATAAGATAATTTTCATTTTTAGTTTGATATTAAAAGATAGTTAGGTTGTTGTTCTTTTTAATACCTTAAGTAACTAGATTTATTATCTTAATTGAGATTTAATTCTTCACCTCTCATTGGAATATCAACATATGTTAAAGGAGGGGAGAAAATGTTAGTATTGCATTCAAATACATACAACAAACAACAGAAATGAAATAATAGTCATTTAGTGTCTTAATTGGAATTTAGTTCTTCAACTCTCATTGGAATACCAACGAATGTTAAAAGAAGCGGGGCAAATGTTTGTATTACATTTAAATACATACAACGCATGACTAAATAAAAATAATAGTTGAAGGGCTAAATCGAAATCAAATTGATGAATTATTAATCGATTGACCCATCACTTAACTACGAAGTGTTGTTTAACTTGACATACAAATATCATACCATTTAAAACTATTGTAAATGGTAACGATTCTAGTTGCGTAATCCATCAAATAAATTATTATAGTTGTGTTTATGTTAAAGATGATGTTGGCAACCACAACAACTGAAGGATCATACCCACGGCCACCAATCCAAGTCGATCAAATCTAAAGTTTTAAAAAGCATAATCATACCTGAAGCATTATTGTTCCCTTGAGGTGAGGCACAAGCCTCAGGGTTTGAGGCACAATTTTTTCGGATGAACGCATGATATATAAAGAAATTAGACATAAAAAATATCAAATGTCAAACATTAGATAAGAAATATAAAGTATATGAAGTAATTTAAACAAATACAACCATTCATATACATTTAACTTAAAGCTACATATATTACAAAAGATCAAATGACATCATCATCATTAGCATGAAAAGGACGCTTATGTAGTTCATAAAAAGAAGTATAAAAACTAATATCGTCATTCTCATTTCTTGTGCCTTTTTCTTTAGATCATGATTCATTATGAAGTTTACAAAATAATAATATAAATAATAAAGGTTTAATCTATACTTTAACTCAACAATTTATTTAATTATTGATCTTTTATTTTACTTGTACCACTATCATGGCACCTTCTTTTGTATAGAATAATAAGAGAAGGGAGAGAAAGAATAAGCTCTCATAGAGGAGTAGTATGATCTCTAGAAGGTGGTTCTCTAATATGTAGAGTATCCTCGTATGGTTTTAGTGTTTAATGTTCAAACATAACTTGAAGAAATAAATAGATGGTTGATTGGTAAACTAAATTTTATTATGCAAATTGAAACCACACGAATTTGCATGTAACCCTTTTATATTGTCCATGGTGGATAAAAAAGGTTTAAATTGCAATTAGGAGTTCTCGAGGAAAACCGAGTATAAAATATGACAAAAACTAAATTTATGAATCTTGGTGATTTTGTACTATGACAGTTAGATTGCAAAATATATTATTAAATTAATATTTTCACTTTGATGTTAAAAAATATTTTACGTTAGGATCTCATTTTTGACCTGACCTCTCATCAGAGTCTTGCTACATTGTACAATAAGTTACATGGAAGGTTTATTCTTTATACAAAAAATACCTCAAGTCAATATTTTAATGTTCAAGGGACTAAACGAGATCGAACCGATAACCTATTGATATACAGTCAATTGCTCTGCCATTGAGTTATGCACCCTTGTTAAGTTTACCAATTAGATTACAAAATATTGTATCAAATTAATATTTTCACTTCGATATCAAAAAATAATTTATATTGAGGGCCCATTTGTCAACCTCATATAAAATTCTCGGTACATTATACAATGAGTTACCTTGAGAGACATATGTTTCACATTCAAATGTATACAACAAATACTGCAACTTAAGTTAATGATTTAATATTCAAGGGTCTAACCACGATCGAATCTGTGACCCGTTGATATGCATTCAATTGCTCTATCATCGAGCTATGAACCCTTGTTAAGTTTGCTAGTTAGATTACAAAATATATTATTAAATCAATATTTTATTTTGATATTAAAAAATAGTTTATATTGAGATCTAATGTTTCATTCTCTCATCAAAGTCTCAATACGTTTTGTATGATGAGTTACCTTTAAGGATTTATGTTATATACAACTAATATTACAGCTCAAGCTAATAGTTTAATATCCAAGGACCCAACCAGAATCAAATTGATGGCCTATCGATCTGCAGTCAATTGCTCTACCAATGAACTATAAACCATTATTAATTTGACCGGTTAGATTACAAAATATATTATTAAATTGATATTTTCACTTCAATATTAAAAATAGTTTTTATTGGGATCCCATTTTCGACCTCTCATTACATTGAAGGAGGTATGTTTTACATTCCAATACACACAACAAATACAACTCAAGCTAATAGTTTAATATTCAAGGGACCAACCTGGATCGAATTGTTGACCTATTGATCTATAGTCAATTGCTATACCATTGACTGAGCTATAAATCCTTGTTAAGTTTACCAGTTAAAATACAAAGTATATTGTTAAATTAATAATTTTAGTTTGCTACTTAAAAAGTTTATATTCGGATCCATTTTTCGACATCTCATCAAAGTCTCAATGCATTGTACGATAGGCTACCTTAAGGGATATATGTTTCACATTCCAATGTGTACAACAAATATTACAGCTCAAGCTAACAGTTTAATATTCAAGGGGCAAATCAGGATCGAACCGATGATCTATTGATTTGTAGTCGATTGTTCTACCATCGGGCTATGGACACTTGCAAGTTTAATATTCAAATACTGTGCATGCTATTTGAACACTTAATTATCTATATATAATAGGAATACCTCTATTTAAAGCTTTTGAAATGTCCATAGTACCATTCTTACTTGAAATATTGCATGTCCTTCAACTAATCACCATCACTTTAAATGCTAGCTGTCAATAACTGCCCATTGCCACAGCCATTCAAAAGAATAATTAAATCTATTCCATTGAATCTCTTCAGAGAATATACTCCATTACCTATAATCTTAAAAGATTAGCTTTTTGGTTGTTTCATTTTCATAATTCTTCTGTCCAAAAATAATGTGAAATCATGGATCATTAGTTTGGCGTTTATGAAGTAGATATCCTAAAAGAGAAGAGAATGAAGCGGTTATCAAGAAACGGTCACCAATTACAACGATAAATTAGAAGCACGGGACCTCTAAACATTCAAAAAGGTTTCCTTTGTTCAAATTTGTTGATTTTTTTCGTTGGATATATGGAACTAGAGAGGGATATGTAAAGGTCAAAAGGGATGGAAGAAAAAGCAAGTGCATGGCATGAGATGCACCCAAATTTACATTTCTCAAGTTAGTGAAATGGTGAGCATGATATGTTTTCTATTATGTTTGAGTGATGACCAAGCAAATAATGTGTATGGGATAATGCCGTTTGCAAACATAATTATTAAACTTTTCTTCAAATTTTGGTAGGCTGTGTAATATTAGTGATGGAAGTTACAATGAGGTGTTTTTTCATATTATCTGAATGGTAATATAGACAGTGGATGCCATAGGAAATCAGTATGTTTCATATTGTTTCGTTTTTGTGTTGTTCTAGGTGTACGCATCTAATTATTTGTTAACCAAAAAATATTATATGTGATTACTCCGGTTTTACAGCTAATCAACAATGATGGAAATCAGTATACAACCAAGGAAAAAGTTCACTTTAGACTTCAATAATCAACTATTTTCTAATAAAGGACTAGCTAATGTTTGTTAAGAACGATCTTCAAGGTTGAATCATTTGTTGCATAAATTTTATATGTGAAATTTAAAGCAATACCAACCAAATCCTAAATAAATAATTTTACATTTTACTAATATTTGATTACTTAAAGCAGAGACTATTGATATTTATACATGTTGCCTGATCATACTAATTTTTATTGATCACAACGACATTGTTAAATTGGGAAAAATATATTTGGTTGGTTCTTTTATCTTAATTCCATATACCTTTATGTTTACTTGCAAGTAATAGTAAAATGCCCAGTTACCTTCTTCCTGAAAAGGTTTCTATTTCATTAATACTGAATGAAAAAAATGCAAGTTTACAGACCAATATTTAGTTATTATAGTACTGTTTTATATGTTAGTGGTCTTTTTTCCACATTTAGTTGCATCTTACGGATGTAATTTTAGCTTTTATTTATTTTGTTACATTTTTTGGGGTCATAATAATCATCAGATTGGGCGAATGACATTTACATGGTGATTTTGTTACCCTTTAAAGGTGAACATATTTGTGTAAAGGTTCTATATTTTGGAATCTGAATATTGTAACTATAGTTTTCGTTTGTATTTATGATCCAGGAAAACCTTTAAGTTTTGCTATCATTGTCGACGTGTACGTACTATTATTAGTGCATGCTTTAGTTTTTTATATTATATTTCACAACCAATAGTAGGTTTGGCGTATTGATTATACATTTTCAATTTAGTTTCATATGCATGCAACAATAGCCACATCAAATGAGTTTGGTTGAATCAAAAAAACCGATCCATTTATGAAGAAATAGATCCAACCTACTTAATTCATTTATTAAATGGGTTAATCCAGCACAACCTACTTATTAAATGATAAACAAACTTAACTCCTTTAACCCAAATTTTTTACTAAAATCTTTCCAAAAAGAAAATTCTATTGTGACACAAATTAATTACACAACATATTAGAATCATTGAATCTTCCCGTGAACTCAAGCCTATTTGTAAATAGCGGCTCCCATTTGAAAATATAAATTTTTTATGAGCATGCCATAGCATCAAATTCCATGTTTTTTAAGATATCAAGCTTTGGGTACGCCATAGCATCAAATTCTCTCGAAATTCAGTTTTTTCTCTCAGATCGCAAACTTTTCAAATTTCAAACATCTACTATTTTTTTTTACCAATACCCAGAATTTTGTTTTATTTTTTTAGTTATTCCAGCATTTTCAGTACTTTCAAATTTCCCAGAAAAGTTCAATTTTTTTTTGAATGTTCAAATTTTTTCAAAATTTTCAATTTTGGCCAAAAATATTGGGCCCCGTTTGGTTGTCATTTTTAGTTTTCTATTTTTGTTCAAAAACCGTGCACACTATGCTTGTTTTTTAGAAAATAAAGAATTTTGGAAAATGAAGTCAACCTTTAAAATAGAAAAAAATACATTTTCGTCTTTGGATAAATAACAAAAGAATAGAAAACAATCTATCCTTTCATCGTCCATCCATTCTCACCACCGTCTATTCATTGTCGTTGTGATGGCCTAAATTTTTGAAAAAATTTCTGTCGTCCTCATATTTTGTTATGAATGTTGAAACGGAAAACACAAAACACAAAATAAAACCAAACAGACCCTTGGCTTCATTTGCCATTTTTAGTTTTGTGTTTTTATCTAAAAAATATGCACACGACACATGTATGTTTTGAAAACAACCAATTTAAAAAATGAAGCTAATATATAAGATAGAAAACAAATTTATTGTTTTATGTGTTTGAGAAATAACAAAAGAATGAAAAACAGTTCATCCCCTCTGCCGTTCTTTCATCATGATCGTAATGACCTAAAATTTTAAATTTCTTCTGTTATTTTCATGTTTTGTAATGAATGTTGAAAATGCAAAACAAAAAACACAAAATAAAATCAAAACGACCCTTAGTTTTTTCGAAATTTCGAACTTTTTCTTAATTATCAAACTTTTCTGAATCTTCTAAAATTTCATTAATTTTCTATTTAATTAGATTTGAGTTATTAAATGGATCAAACTCATATAAAACATTTCATGGAAAATGCTTAAATAACCAGGTTTGATGCAGTGAAATAATGCAGCATAGAGATAGTTGTTGATCCCTCCCTAAAATCCTTTGTATGTTTCTTCTCTTCCTGTGTTTGCCCGATCTCATTTTGCCTCGATTGCTCTAACAAAGTCCATTTCATAAATGGGTTAAGAAGCATTTAACATAATAAAACCAAATTAAATGGGTATGGATAACTGGGTTTTGTCAATGGATTGGATAATTTTTCGAGGTACTTCCTCGGAGTGGTGTATAGTTCCCTTATTCATCAACTTAATCTATGTCCAAACATGTAAATCGTACAATCATGGTTTTGGTACAACACTATATCAGGTTAAAGTGAGGCTGATTTCCTTTTTCTTTCATCTCTAGCAATAATAATTTAAAAGATAATAATATGTTGGTGTACTTTTCAGCATGATACTATGATAACATATTTCCATCGTTTGACAATGCGTCTATCCACATTTTACAATAATATAATATGTTCTTAATTTTCTTTGCTCATGTCCAACGGAGGTGTCTCCGTATATCACTCATATATCTTTTAATTTTTTTTAACATATATTAATTAATAATCAAAATTTAAACATAGGTTTATGCCAAATATACTGAACAATAAATTTAAAGTTTAAAGGTCACATTTGCATCGTGGCTTCTGTCAAATATCTCTTCAGTAGCGTTTTCAACTCCACCATTTATATTTTTCAGCAATTGATGACGGTCTCAAGCTCCGATAAAGGAGAGAAAATAATTGATAAAAAAATGATATATTACTTTCCATTTATATCATGTTAGTTCATTTGGAATTTGTGTTCTCATGCTATCTTAACATAATTTTGAATAATAAACTTTGTGCGCAGTAAATTTATTTTTTGTAAGTATTTACACAGTAAATAAATTTATACATAAAATGAATACATGGAATTTTGTGCGTGTTTGTACATTCTATTTTGCACTAACAAGAATATAGCTCATATTTTTTCTTTACACACATCAAATGAACGTGTCTTACATACTGGTCATAAATAATTATGATCATAGTTGCAAAAGATCGCATAAATTGTTATAATCATGTCTACCATTGAAGATAATGAAGGTAAACAAAAACATAACAATCCTAAATAATTTGCAAAAAAGGTCCCATAAATCTTTATGATCGCACCTACCATTGAAGATAATGATGGTAACCACAAACATAACAAACCTAAATAATTTGCAAATGCATGATCACTGTCTTACTTTAATGTTTATAAATAAATGAATCCAAAACACCCTTTGTTAATACACAAGTAACCATTTATTGACAAAATCAGTCCAATTCATCAGCTCTCATTAGATTCTTGGTCTTTGTTAGGCGAAAGTTACCTTTGGGAGGCAAAATGTTTGTTTTGATTAAAATATACATGACACATGTAAATAAAGCTAGTAGTTGAAGGGGACAACCAAGATCGAACGGATGACTTATTAATCTATAATAATCGCTCAACCACTAAAGTATGAGATATTATAAAGTTTAACATTCAAAAGTTGTGTGATTTAAACAGTTAATTGTCGGAAACAACTAAGGTTATGATTAAAAAATGAAAAATACTTAATAAAATACTTAATAACGGGTGCATTTACGGTTGAAGGTGATGCCTACAATGTCCGTGACACTTTTGATTATTGACTCGTGTTGCACACAATTTATATAAAATACAACAACGTGCATTATAATTTCAAAATATAGTTTCAATGTTCAAACATAATTCGAAGATCATAAATGTATGGCTGATCAATAAACATACTCTCACAATAGTGAAATGAAATTGCATATGTTTGTATCCATAATCCTTTTGTTTTATCTAAAGTGGAGGAGTAGAAAAATCGAATTGCAATAATATAGATCTAAGAAAATCAAGTAAAAAAATGCGACGATGAAAATATTGAGAATCTTAACTAGTACTATAACAATAAGATTGCAAATTATGTTATTACACCAGTTTTCATTTTCGGTTTGATACTAAAATTATTATAGTAGTTTCACAGTAAACTTATTTAATGTTCAGACCAAGGTTTAAAATTCTGGTTTTCGATTCTGTTCTGGTCATTTGACAATTTCGGTTTCATTTTGGATATTTCGAAAACTCCGTTTTGATTTTGGTTTGGATTTTATTTCTTTTTTCTATTGAATACTTTTTAACATATAATTAAATTACTAATATCTATCATATATATTTAAAATATTACTTTTGCATACTTAAAGATCCAATATATATATATATATATATATATATATATATATATCAATTTTATCAATAAAAAGCTGCAGCTCAATATCCATTTTCCCTTCTGAAACTTTATTTTGCCTTTCGAAGCTGTCCTTTTTCCCTTCTGAAGCCCAATAAGCCCAAACTTTATGTTCTCCTTCAATTCATTTTATCTTGTCTCCTAAAGCCCTAAATTTTGTTCGAAATATCGCCCGAAGCCGCCTCCTTCTTTTAGTGTCCTAAAGTTTGAAAATATCTCCTGAAGCCGCCATCTTATGTCCCTCTATTTCGTTCTCAAATCAAAACAATGGACTTGCAGCGATCTCCGAGTTGGTAATTCTTTCTCTTTGTTTAATCCTATGGATTTTTCTTCTAAATCCTTCTTGCGTCATTTTATTTAGCAAATTTTTATATTACCAATTTGATCTGAAACCGGAATTCATAGGCAACTCCATCCCGATCGCTGTCGGAACTGGAATGGGATGGTCGGAATTCCGACGTGCCAGATGAAATCTTGAACCTTGGTTAAAACGTCATCTAAAGAACATAAACGAATGGTTGATTAGTAATTTAAATTTTACGATAATAAAATGAAATTGCTTGAATCAGTGGTTTTTTCATTTTGTCTAACGTGGAGGAAAACAATTGAATTGCAATAAACTAGGAAATGTGTAACAAAATCGAGTAAAAATACAAAGAAATAAAAAAGGTGATGATACGATCTCATCATTTTTCACATTTACGTAATTCAAAATAAAAACTTTGTAGACATGTAATGACAAAACTCATAATCATCGTTTGAGACAATTGCAGGATATCAAATAAGTTCAGGATAATTTCAGGATATCAAATAAGCAAGGATTTTTGTAGTTATGAAAATAGTTGTTCTTAACATTTAAGGATATCAAATTAGTTTCACTTTACATAGACTAATCAAACTAACATTTCAGTGATCGATGTCCTAGTTCCATCTTGTAGCTTTAGGTCTAGTGCTATATCTAACATGATAAGATTCTTACTGTAATCAATCGTATTGGATACACGATCTTGCATTATGGTCTACTTGCTTAATTTAAATGAACTAATTTCATCGAAGTTTTGTACATTATGAATCACGACTATTTACCTTATAACATTTTTATGTGATTGAATATGAATCAAATATCAATATTTTTGCATTGTTTTTAGAGTTTAAAACTCAGAATACAATACATAGTTTCGTACAATTAAACACTTAATCGACTGAGGCCCGAATGTTTTAATGGTTGTATAATTTGACTCTTACATAAGTATTACAGTAATAACATACCTAAAAATTTATTAGTAAATATTTTTTGTATTTCTATATCTATCTTATTCAGTTCATCTGTATATTTTAACTCATAAACATTATATCAATTATATTAGTTACACAAACTTGTAGAAGTAGACTTTTAACTTGTATAGCATATATTCTTACAATATTAGAAAAGTTAATGTATTTATCATATTTTTCTAATAAGGCTTCCACTGAATTTTTATATTTCTTAAAATCCTAAGAAAAAACATAGATATTTTTTAATTTCTCCAGTAGAAGTTAGGACTTGCTTGCCTTGAGATTCTGACTATGAGTATTAGCACCAAATCATGGGTCCGCAAGTGATATAACACTTTATCAATTGTATCATATGCAACTCATAACATGTGGTCTTTGTCTTAATCTCATCCTGCCATTAAGAAATATCAATAAATCAAAAATGATTATTCCCTCGTATCCAACGTTTTGCGACGGTCTAAGTATAATGCATGCAGCTTGAGGAATATCGCATGTATCTTACCTTGTATAGTTAATATTTTAATAGTTAAACATAATATCTCTAGCTTGATAAATGTCAACTAAAGAGGATACAAACAATCTATTAACGTATAAATGATAGATAACAACTTATATATATATATATATAAAGGATTCATAACCTTTAATACACACATTGAATAATATTGATTTAGCAAACAATATTTTTTTTATAATAAATATGCCGCCGTAATTCAAATGTCAGATACATCGAAAATCACGATATACGTACAATACATATATACTTGTTTCTTAGACCTAAGTTGGGTTTCTTATAGTTCTACTTATAATTATATACATTCATATTATACAAGTTTAATTCATTTATAACTGTTTATAATCTAATGACCTTATATAGTATTCTTATGTATATCATTAATTAAATCTTAATTATTAATTTAATTAGTAGATCAATTATATTATTTTAAAGTTAATTTTTTTATTTTTAGTCATCTTAAATAATTTGAGATGAATATTAGCTATAACACTCATAGTTTATATATACATATATAATCATATATATTATTTATTTATTAATTAATATAATAATTATTTTTATTTAATTAAATAAATAATTTAATATATTCAAACATTTTATTTATAATGTACCTTAAACAATTTAAGATAAATATACATATTCAACTATAACATTTATCGTGCATATATACACATATATCAGTATATATGTTTATTTTAATTAATTAAATTAGTTAATTATTTGATTAAATTATTAAATATTTTCAAAAATATTAATTTATTTTCAAAAAATTTGGAAAATATTTTATAACATTTGTAAAATTCATTTTATATGTTAAATTTAACTTTTAAATATAAAATATATACCTAAGCCTAAATTAATTTAAAATTTTACAATTGGACCAACCTTTTCAAAGTACTCTATCATTAAGTTAGGCCAGTAGTCAGATGGTGAAGAATACTTATTATCCAACCCTAAGCCTTGACACTACTATTCTATACACCTAAAAAGAAATGTAGGCTTGATTAATTGGCCGTAAAATGCTAATGTAGACCGCATAAACCATTAGTGTTTTGATACTATTGTTGGAATCGGGCCAGTCGGAAGTGGACGAAATATGTAGATTTCAATTTTTTTCCTATTTAAGATTATATTAGATCTATGAAGTTAAATGGTTGTATTAGATCCAACCTAATCAATTTAAATAAAATTATATTTTATTTAACTTTTTGATTTAATTAATTAATGAATTTTAATAATCTAGTAAATATAATTAATGAGCATATCATCACATATTCATATGTGTATAATATGCAAATGCAAAATAATAATGTGTGCAAGGTTAATGTATATATATATATAAATGTTAGATTTTGCATCTATAACATATACGTTGGTCATTTATATATGTGATGATTGTCTCAAATTAATGTTTAGCATATTTAGAAGTAAATAAATTTAACTAACATTCGAATTTATTTATATAATATATAATATAAAATATCTAATCTAATGTTGATTAAGCCTCTAAAATCTTAAATTCAAATTTTATGTTTAAAATATCCAGTTAAGATTTGGTAAAGCATTTTAAATTCAAATATGGATTTTGAGATTATTAATTAAAATATTAATATTAAATTTAAATGTATGAATTTTTTTAAAATAACTTACTCGTCTAAATTAATTTTGTTAATATATATTTGAAAACATAGATAATTTAACATGAAAATGAAATTTATAGATAGACACATATATCATGAAATAGATTTTTAAACTTATAAGTATGTGTAAATGTTTTCGGCTAGAAGAAATAATTTTTCCTTGGAAATTAATTTATTAATTGGTTATATATATAAATATATATGGCCGGCTATTTGAACACAAAATAAAACACAATCGGTGACACAAAAGATCTGGACCATTGGATCTTTTTGTCCTTTTATGGAAGGTGGAAATCAGTGGACAATCCATCGGTGGAGATCCATGTCACTAATTGTGTCCACCCAACAAACTTTCCCTATATGTATGTGTGTATGCATGTATTTATGTATATAATAAATTAATAATAAATGATCTATTTAAAAATAAATTAATATATGTAACAATAATTATATATAAATATATTTCGACCATTTTTTTAAACCGCCGAATGTATTTTAAGTTAATTAATATATTTATATACATTTTTTAATAATATTAAAAGTAACGTTGTATTAAACAATTATTAATACACAAACACAAAAATATACATACATACATACACACACACACACATATATATATATATACATATATAAAATATATATAGATTGGATTAAAATATTTTGGGGTTTAAATAATAGTAAATATCCATTGAAAAAATAGTTATAAAATTTAGAAAAATGTTATACACATGTATAAAAGCTATGGCTGAAAATTAAATGAACTTATATTTAAATTAAAAAAGTTAACCTTAAACAACGGTTTCATGCAGATTAATTGTTTAAAATTGGTTTGATGCATTAATATCTATGAGAAACAATTATCACACATATAAAATTGTTATAATGGAATTAATAGCATATAAATATGTAAAGTAGAAGATTACCTTAACCACACCTTGATCAATCGGCCTTCTAGATTTTGAATTAGTACCACTGTTTCTAGCAATCAATGCTACTGGATCTAGTTGTATTTTAGTTGTTTGGATGTGATGATGTTAGAAAAATGGAGGTGGGGGTTGATGGGAGTTCAAAATGAAACTTGGTTCTTGGAGCACTTAAGAAAACAACAACAATATGATATTACGATCATCAACAATATTAAAACCCAATTGCCAAATTTCAGTAAACCATTAGAAACCAGATAAAATAAAAGAAAAGAAACGGGGACACGAGATTTTATAACGTGTGGGGTTTTTTTTTGTGAGTGGGGGGGGGGGGGGGGGTGGGGTTATGGGGTGGAGTGTGTGTAACGGCGAGAATGTATACGTACAATTTGACAAAATCTTCGTACTACTTGAGAGGCTACAAACTGGAAGAATTTCCACTGGTAGCAAATCCTACATTGATGTCACAAGTATTGACGACACGATGGTTAACTTCCTTGTGTATAAATTGCAAGTTGTTAATGAACTTGATATGACACATTACTGGATGTACAACCACACAGGATTTTCTTAATTGATACATTGTTTAATTTGCATTCAATAAAATGTGAATGCAGGCAATTCAACTTAAACCATTGGGTGGTCTTCATTTTATATACAAATCCAGGTTGCTTTTATTTTCTAATCGTGATCAGTTACTTTTTACTGGAGTAACTAATGAGAGATTTAGATTGTGCTAAATTTGAAGGTCAGCTGCAAGAATTGGCAAGGGAGATAACAAAGGTGCGCTTGTAGATGCAGAAGAAGCTTGCTCCATTTCTCCAAAATTTGTTCAGGTTTATATCTCATTCCGTCAAATATTATGTTCTATATTAGGAATTTAGGATTTGTTAGTTTGTACTTGTGTAGCCAAGCCAAGAAGATTTCTTTTCCTTCTTACTGACTGTATATTAAATTTCATCTTGGGATTAACTGTAAGATTGATTTGCGTTGCACAGTATGATGATATATGTCAATGTTGCAGGGTTACATATGCCAAGGTGATGCTTTCATGGCTATGGAAGATTTTGCCTCAGCAGAAAAGACATACTCGTATGCATTGCAAATTGACCCTTCGATTCGTAGATCAAAATCGTTTAAGGTATATTTAATTTGTTATTTTGTTTTGAGTAAATAGGTCCTACAATGTGATAAAGTCTTTTCTGCACTAAGCAAAAGAGTGTCTGAGCAAAGTGTATATCTTGTTATATATTTTTTACTTCAGGCTCGAGTTATGAAGCTTCAAGAGAAACTCTCTCTTTCAGTAGCTTCTTCACCAGAGTACTGAGCTTGGAGAGAACTATGCTTGGATGATTCACCCGCTGTGTTAAATATTCTGGGTTTTTATAAGTAGACAGTGATCATGCATTGCTAGTTCAACAATAGGCATATCCGGCTACTATGTTTGTATCTAAATACAGGGATTGTTATTTTATTTTTAATATTATTAATTAAAAATTGCTGATTATTTCATTAAATTTCATTATTAATTATTTTATGTAATAATCACTAGTCATTTATAAAAGATTATGATTCTTAATTTTTAAACTAATGTTTATTCATGTTTGAATCATTAGTTATTAATGACTAATGACTCTGAAATGAGACAGTTATGTTTACATTCGTGTTATTTATTGTTTACTCGGGAATTCTTGTTTCTTTTGTATTTCAAACTAACCATTTTTTTTTTCATTTTCCAGGGCTTGATTTAAAAAGTATGGTTTCTAGAAATTGTTAACCTTGAAGACGGTGAGTTTTCCTTTAGGCAGAAGGATAAACTTTTGACAATAATCAACCACAAGCACAAGTTTATTTTTGCTGTGAATCCACATTCAATCAGGCGAGAGTGCGATGACAAGGGAACGTGGTAGCAGCTAGAAGTGGTTAGGGCTAGGTTCAGTTTGGCTTAGTGTTACCTTGAAAGCGCAACGATAAGGGAAAGCATTGGGCATTAAATTTAAGGGGGTATTATTTAATTTCCCCGCCCATAGTAGGCGTATATGGATTGAACCTGTCAATGAAATAAATCGCTTCAGGGTCTACTTCCAACAATCCAATCCTTGATCCATTTAAATTCTCTCTCATAAACAATGCGAGAAACTAAAACGAAATAAACAAATCAGGTTCAATTGTGTAGATTTATAGTTGGATTTTGCAATTAGTACAAGTAGTGATGTACAACAGCATACTGAACATTAAAAAACTAGTACAAGTAGTGGAAACAGTAATGAAAGAGGGAATGACATTGGTGCTGGATCCTCAGCTGGGGTCAATATCGATTCAGTTCCAGACAGTAGTCTGGAGAACCACAATAATGATTCATCAGATATAAATCCTGATGAACCAGGGAAGCTCATAAAGGAACAAGTGTAATATGTATTGTAAGAGCAAATGTGGTATCAAGTAATACAGAGGAACTGATCAATATCAATGCAACAACAGAAGAAATGAAGATTACATTTGAAACTAATCCTATAGCTGAGCATCATTGTGTTATTTCTGAAAGCACGGTTCAGGAAAACACTAGCTTGCATTGTAACCGCTGGATCTTAATGAAGGCACAGATATTCAACCAGAAACTATCACATAGCAAGAGGAGATTGACATGCCAATTATTACATCAAACAACATAAATTTTAATGCTAATCATGATAATAATGCGGCTATTTCTATTGATGTGCGGGTTCCCACTGAAGTAACAAGGCCTGCCATTCTGCCTAGGAGCATCCAAACGGCTTTCCAATCCTCTGAGTCACTCGCTAACTCATCTACAGACAAGATTAAAGAGGACAAGTTAGTTGTTGCTAATGATAAATGGAATGAGAAAATATGTATAAAAAAACAAGAAGAAAGTTTACATAGATGAGGTAGGCTCCGCTCCACCTCTGATGAGGAGTGGCAGACTCCAAAAATAATGACTCTGTACTGGAATGTGAGGGGGTCCAATGGACCAGATAGATGGTTAGATATACAATATTTGATAAATAGATATAAACCATTGGTGTTTGCTCTGTTAGAAACTAAGATCTTTTATGATAATATTGATAAGTTTGTGGATAAGTGGGGTTCGGATTGGATATGCTTAAATAATGCTGTTTAGAATGGGAAATGCGAAATTATGGTGATAATAAGAATCTATGTTTGGGGTCCTCTTTAGAATCAGAAAGTTCTCAGCATGTTTCTATGTTACTGAATAATAATATTCTATGCTTCTATGTTAAAAGGAATCTTAGAGGCAAACTCGGCTAGCTCTGTATATAGAGCATGAGAACAAGAAAAGGCGAGATGGCCAAAAGAGTGGCAAACATTGCAATGGGGGCTTTCCAAAGGAATGACACATCAATTAGTCCAATTGAATGCTCAAACAAGAAAACAAATAAAGAGGTGGGAAGCTCTCTATCTAGCATAATCGCTTCCAAAGCTCTCATGTATGCTAGTTTTATCTCTTTGCTCCGTAGACTTTTCAAAACGCACAAATTTTCCTATACGACTAATTAACCAATCCAACCCTTCAAGGGTCTGATAAAGAGATGGTAAGTCTGAGAGACGAACACAAACTCTAATAGATCAAACCTGCTTATGGACCTAGTCAATAGATGAAGTCATGGTTATAATATAAAAAATTTCCTTGATATTAAAAGGATCATACGAAGTATTCTATCTTGATCATCGAGACAAGAGAATTTAAAGAAAAACAAATATTTGTCATATATAACTTTATTTTTCCTTTTATCTTCCATACGCTAAGGAGATATCTTTTAATAATATTATACGATAAGTTTTCATCCAAAAATGAACTCATAAAATAGTTCTTTCAACATGTCTTTCTGGACTCGACTACCTTACTTGAGGGGACTAGAATATTATTAACACAACCAATGAGATAGTTTTTAAAGGAATATCTTTCGATGTTTCTTAGCTTGCGATTGAACTATGAAGATCAAGTAATTGGTTTAGGAGGAAAACTAACATCGGCCACAAGAGAAGAAGAGATTAGGCCTGTCAAATGGATTGAGTTGGGTCAAAATGGATTGGGTCGAGTTTGGCCCAACCCATTTATGACCTATTCTTTTTTACCCACTTATGACCCTATCCATATATGACCCAACCCGTTTAATAAGCGGTTTACCCATTTAACCTATTTAAAGATTTATGGGCCGTTTGCATTACAATAAATAAGTTGTTTTTTGCTTATAAAATGAAAAAATTAAAAAGTCAATATGGATAAACAAAATCTACCGACTTTTAAAAGTCATTTTTCAACTTATTGCAAAAGCAATTTTTTTTGCTTTTCGACTCACATAAGTCGATTTTTTATATGAAAAAATTCTAAAAAAATGTATTTTCAAATTTCAAAATTTCACATTTCAATTTTTGGAAATTTTGGATTTTGAAATTTTTAATTTTGAAATTTTTGGAAATTTCGAATTTTGAAATTTAAATTTTCAAATTTTTGGAAATATCGAATTTGAAATTTGGAATATGAAAATTTGAAATTTGAAATTTAAATTTTGAAATTTAAATTTTGAAATTTCGAATTTATAATTTGGAATTAGAAATTTTAATTGCAGTCTGAACAGAAAAAATAGCGGCTTTTACAGTAGGTGAAGTTCAAATATGAAGATGCAGTGGCCTGTTATTTTTTAAGTACAACTGTCAATTTTCATGAAAACTACATTGTATGTTTAAAATTCTTATTTTTCAAATTTATATTAAAATTTAATGTTTTTAATAGATGGGTAAATGGGTTACCCATTTATAACCCTTTTAAAAATGGGTCAACCCAACCCATAACTCATTTAATAAAATTCATAAATGAGTTGACCCAACCCACTTAAAAGTATGGTAAATGGGTTGGGTTAATGGGTTGGGTCATATTTTGACAGGTCTAGAAGAGATACCTATATATGCTTTAGCAACATACACATGTTTTGATTGAGAAACATCAATAGTATTAGGCACAAAAAGAGAAACTGGCATAGGGGACTGGGTAAGAAAAGCACCGATGGGTTCGAATAAATCAATAATTCCAAAGAGAGTCGTAGGCCTACACTTGTTGAAAATATCTTGAAGCTCGTCTGGAATGGCAAAATCGTAGGGGGAATGTCACCAACGAGGTAGAATTAGGAGATTTAGGTAGTGAGGCTTTCTTTGGATTACATTTTAAAGATAGAAATTTAGCATTATCATGGATCGGGATTATAGGCTTCTAACAAATCTTGCTAGACCTCGTCAGCTAGGTTGATTGGCTGTGATAAATCCAAGCTCCATTTTCAAAGAATAGAGAAGGTTTTATTTGCTATTCTTCATCTACGTAAGAAATATTATAACCATTACCATACTAATCCCTTTTGGGTTTCATATAATGTGTTTTATTTGTTGTTTACGGTAGGTATAATAAAATTTACATGATGATATAATGAATCTATGTGAAATATGTTGAAAATGCCTAAAATAATGAGCAGATTAATAGTGTAACCTAACTTAATCACCTCCAAATAATTTGATATTTGGATATATTGTTTATGGAATAACTTTAGGGATGAGCTTTTACTATCATTATTTTCCCATGAGCGGCTTGATTATTATGAATTTTCTAAGGTGAAAATATGCGATTTTTAACTGGAAAATAATGTTTCTAAATAGTAAAAACTAAAGCCCTGTTTGGCTTGTCGTTTTTAATTTTGCGTTTTTATCTATACAAAAGCGCGTCAGTTGTATGTATTGTTGAAAAACAAACAATTTTGAAAAATTAAATTAACATGCAAAATAGAAATCAAGATTATTTTGTTTTTCCTGTTTCAAGAGATAACAAAAGCATGGAGAACAATCCAACTCTTTCATTGTCCGTTGGTCGTCACAATGGTTAAGAATTATAAATCTTCTTCTCTTCTCTTTTGTTATTTCTTAATGCAGATTGAAAATACAAAATACAAAATGGAACCAAACAACCCCTAATATTTTGGTATGAAAGTTTTACTCAAGTTAGATAATTTTATTTAAGATTTTTGAAAATTTTCATAATTTCTTAATTGGTATGAATTAATTAGTGAGACAATGAATTATGTTAAATAATAAACAAATTAATTTAATGATAAAGTAATGAAATCAAATTGTTGCATATAACAACCTATATGATATAACTTAGGTAATGCCAAATATCTTTACTACAAGTGTAAAGAATATCAAAAGGTTATTACTTTACTATGTAATAAGTCACTTTTAACTTATTAACAAAATTATTATATCCTTATCAGTAATGTCCTTATCTCTAATGTCCTTATTACAATTCATAAAATGTGACTATCCCTAAAAATATGTCGTCGTCATCAAAATGTAACTAGCTCCGTAAATGTGTCATCATCACTAAAATGTGACCATCTTCATAAATGTGTCATCATCACTAAAATGTGACCATCTTCATAAATATGTCATCATCACTAGAATGTGGCTATCTTCAGAATGCCTTCATCGCCAACTGTAACTATCTCCAGAAGATGTTCCTCATAGCCAGAATGTGACTATCACCAAAATTGCATCCTTACCACCAAAATGAAATGAACCTTTCTATCAAGGACAAATACTAAGTGAAATTTTGATGCTAAGAGCATAAATTGGTAATAATACATTTAAAACGATAGTCCCAATCAAAATGTCGATAAGAATGCTAGTCCCCTTCGAATTTTCGATAAGAATAATCTTTCTATTAGAACTTAAAAGTGGTCACAGGCCAAGTCGAAGCAAAGAGCAATTTTTCCAGACGTAAACATTGTAGAGGATAAGAGCATGTCCCTATCACAAGCTATAGTTCAACTCTGAAGCAACCATAATGCCAATCTGAGGTAACTCCTTACTTGACCCAAAGTAAACATTTTGAACAACAAGAACACATTCTTATCGCTTAACGTTGAGCTCCAAGGCCAACTCCGAAGTAATCCCTAAATCGACTCGAAGTGGATAGAGTCTTAGACAAAAGTTACCATGGATAAAGATATAATCGATTTTTTCCCATCGCATATTCATATAAAAATCAAATATCGATGTATAAGAGTTATTATACACCCATCGTAGTGTAGTTAGTAAACCTAATGTGGCCACAATCGATAAGGCAAAGATTGTCAAGTTCCCCAACGTCGATAAGGTCTGACCCAAATTAATCAATAGCCTTTCCTGAAGTAATCATTAGTTTACCCCAAAGCAAACTCTTGGGACAGTAAAAACACGTTTCTATCGCAAAACCTAGGCTAGGTCCAAACTTTCCTAGTGTCAGCTTAAAGAAATAGATTGGGACCGAAGTAAATCCAAGAAATTCTTGAATTAAATTTTTGGATGATATGAATGATGAGATTTTAGTCTATATGATATAAGTAAATTGAAAATTATTTTTTAAGTAGAAGTGATAAAATAAATGATGTATGTGAAGGTAATTAAAAATTAGTAAATTAATTTTCAAAAATATGAAACTGGCATATTAGTAAAGTCTGAGCCAATAAATTGGCCATGGTTTATGAATTAAGTTTAATTTATTTTAAATGAACAAACGATCTTTATTGTTCTTTGTGACGTCAGACGAATGTATTAATTACTTATTATGATTCACTAGTATGTGATCACGATGAATTTTGGAGCAATTTTTCATCACCATCTCTAAAGTGCCAAAGGTTTAACCGCAATAGTTAAAGTAAAAGAAAGTAGTTTGACTAAAGGTTGGGTTCCTAGGTCAAAAGTAATAGTGAATTAAAGTGTTGGAAAGTAAAATACTAGAAGTGGTTTGGGAGCCGGGTCCTTGCATCCATTGTTGAGAAATTCTTTATCACTTAATCAAATAGCTTAAATGGCTTTACATGTCTAGGAAGGTTGTGTTCGCCATTAATGTGCCTTAGCTAAAAGCTTGAGTCTAAAAATTAAAAAAAGTTTACAAATGATTAGTCAATTCGCTATTAGATCGATCTTTGATCTCGTAGATAGGGACTTTTTCCTTGTATTTATAGGCATCTTCCAGTTCTGCCATTGGAGGAGAGCTTCTCCCTTGGATTGCTAACATGACCCGTCTAAGGGGCTAAGATTTAAATTTGTGTCATCATCTAACTACTAGTAAAGAGACACTGATTGATTACTTGACATTTCTATATATAGCTTTGTATGTCTTGACCCTTGTACTTCATATAAGCTTTAGACTATCTGAGCCACTAATATGTCTTGAGGTTATCTTAACCGTAAATCTTGGTAATACATTAAGTCTCTCTCAACCTCAAGTAGGACAACTTCAGTCATGTATGATGAATGAGGCTTTCTAAGCCTTTGCGTTTAGTGTAAAAGCTCTCTAGGTCTTGGCATACGAACCGAAAGCAGCATGTAGCCTTGGTGCAACTACCCCACTTTTTGCGACTTTGTAATAAAATTTATTTTGATCAAAATAAAATGATCGAGTTCAATTTGGATAATTCTATTTTTTGGGAATATATTTTATCAATGTAAAAGATTGTTTGATAAAGGAATTTAGTTTTAATAAATTAAATTAATTGATTAATTCTTTTCAGAAAATATATTAAACTCGAGTAAAATATTTACATCGAATATAAAAATATTCTTAAGTTGTAAACAAATTGTATATGATGAAATGACTGAGAAATGGATAAAATTAAGAATTTGAATTGTCAAATAATTTAAAATAAACTAAATGAAAGAATGTTTGATAAAAATAAATCGATATGAAATAAAGTTGATCAATTATTAGAATTGGTTTTCTTTTTGTAAAATATAATATGAATCAACTTTAAATAAAAGATATTTATAAATAGTAAGGTGCAAAGATATAATTAATATGTCATTAAAAGAGATTGTTGTTAGAGTCGGTTAGAATAATATAGAGATGGAGATGTGTTTGGTCTTATATGAGTGAGACTTAGGTTTTTTAACCCTTTTTTCATAATAAGAGTTATATTTAATTAAAGTAGAGCATGGTTATTTTACCCATTTTTATCCGACTCTTGCATGTGACATGCGATTTATCGAATGATCGAAAGGGTCGATCATTGGGGTAAGGTATACATGTAAGTGTGGGTGTGTGTACACATATTTTACACAAATTTGTAGCGAAGATTTATTAAGTAAAAGTGTATTTATTCTTTAAAAGGAAAATAATATTCGCACATATGGCATGAGTATTTGTGTGTGTTTATAATATGATAAAATGAATTCAATTTGAATGTAACAAATGTTTGCTTGATATTATGTATGGTTTATTTTTACGTTTAAGTGATAAAGTTGTAAATGAACTTACATAAATAATTTAAAATAAAAATGAGACATGTATTTAGTAAAAGCAAGCTTTTGTTTTCAAATTAGGAAGCTTACTTAGGTATAAATATTTTTGAAAGCCAAAATATATTTTGGAGATATGAAATGGCTAAACTCGATAGATAATTGATCACGAACTGATTTATTATTGAGTTTGGTTGGTGTTGATTTAATTAGAGTTGTATGATGTGTATTGCCTGCAAATGATACTTGTTATCGTTAAGAGAAGAAAACTATATGTGTATGTGTGTCCGTGTGTGAGTGTGTGTGGGATTTTGAGGATATCTTCTAGGATAAACAGATTAGACTTGTTTATATAGTAAATTAGTATTGAAGTTTATTTTGAAGTAAGACAATTTGGGAATTTATTATGTTGACCTATTTGTTTATTACTTTAAGAATTCTAGTCAATATCGTGTATATGTAACAATAGAAATTCCTAAATATTAGGATAAAACACTTCGACATAACAATATTTTGAAAAAAATGCAAATAATATTTGGATATTATCGAATATTTTTGGCTCGTAAATTCAACAATATAAGGTGTTTATCTATGGATTTTTGAAATATAGACTTGAGTTGATATAGAAATTTAGTGACAGTGACATTTTATTAGTCAAGTAGAATAAAACACCCTTCTGGTTAAAAAAAAGATATTTGGTTATTTTTGAATATTTATGATTTATATATTCAAGAACATAAGATTTTTGTTTATAGAATTATTGTACTATGTAATTAGAGTTAATATGGACATTTATCGATAATGATATTGTAACGACCCACAATTCCATACATTTTAAGTTGACAATAAACCACACATGTCCAATTCAATTTGAACAAAAAAGCGGATAGTTAGGGGAAAAAGAAAATAAAGATAGAAACTGAGTAGAAAACAGAATCTCACACGAATGAAATAACAAATATTATTAAACACAAAATCTTTTACAACAGAAATTTTACATTCATATATCGAGTTTAACCTATATTCAGCCTGAACAGTTATAAATCTCCGTCCTTACAATCTCTGAAAACCAACAAAACAAATGCAGTGGAAAATAGAATATGTCCATACGTTGATGAAGATCTCCAGCTCTCCTCTAGAAACTCTAAGTGTCTTCAACTAAGTCTGAAACCATTCGGATCTGACCCGAGTATTAAAAATACCCAGATCAGGCTTGATAAACCAGCATGAGAAAACTTGAATTTTAAATGTATAGATCAGATTGATGTAAATCAAACCTTTAGAAAAAAGGGTATCTCGTAAGACCACACCGCTCAAAACACGGATGAGTTTTTACCTTACAATAACCAAAACACTTTTATACCGAAATAATTTAATATTAACTTTAATGACATTTCTTTAAAAAACACTTTTCAAATAACATATCAAAATAGCCAAAATTGTTTCATTTGTTAAATTTGACGGCATACTAGGTTCTACAACCAAAACCGTAAAGATTCATATTCGAATTGGATTTCCAACATGATAAGAAACTAGGGGCCTTTTTCTTCCGATGTAAAAATCTTAGTGCAACAACTATAGTATTCAATGACCACTCATCCAAGAACTCAGACGCCGTTGTACTATTTTGTCCACTCCGATGGATCAGCATATCCAATGGCTACTCATCCAAGGATTCGGATGCTTCTGCATCTGTCCATAAGGCAATAGATGCCTTGAGGATCCAGATTCCTCTGGACTCCTTCATACTCATAAAACTGACAGCCGAAATATGTCCTGCAGATCACATAATTACCCGTACCATTACTAGGATGTGAGGCTCGTGAGGCTACACAGTTTCTACAAAGCCACGCTTTGGTTTTCACAAAACCGTGCTTTTCTTTTCTCATAACAAGTTCCATTTTGAATGCCACATTGTTATTTTTAACACCACGCTATTGATTTCCACGAATGTACAACCTCTGAGCTCATACATCTTAGAGAAAGGTGTTAAGTATAAGAGATTTACCTCCTACACTACCAAACAAATGCACGTTTGAAGAAATCAATGTACGTAGTTTTAGAAACACAATGTCAGAAACTCATCCATACAAGTTGTACAGGAACAGGACAAACCGAAGGTACTCTCCTATTACATCCTGTTGGGAATCACCCCTAGGATTAGTAGCGAGTAGTCTTGCATCGAAGATTTTCATATCAAAGCACTACCACCACCATATATATAATATGAAATCACAGGGCTAGTGGCAAGCAGCTCTTCATCATGAAGATCTCTGTCTTCAAAATCATTGTCTTCGACATGTCTTTACTTCTGAATGTATACATCGGTTCAAAGTGGTTTTCGGATAGAAATCGCTCAAATCCAACCCCTGTTTCTCCGAATCAATCATCAATAAAAATTTGTCAAGTATATAGGTAATTATTAAACATCATCCGATTAATTAATCTTTCCATTCATTCAATAATCTTTCAGAGATATATTCTTTTCAACTATTCCATTTATCTTCTCAAGAGTATAAGGAATCGTTAAACCTCTTTATCAAATTCTCTAGTTAATTAAACCTTTTAATCTTGGAATAATTTCCAAATCATTTTACCTTTTACTTAGGAAAACATTTCCAAATTATTTATTTAAATCTTAACAAGATTTCTTATTTTGGAATCATAATACTTAGATGAGTTGAAACTACGTTATCTTAGGATAGTAAATTCAAGACCAGCTAATATTGAGTAAATAAAGAATCTGTAGAAATTATATCAATTCTATTCAATGTTAATTTCCATATTCAACCTTTACTATCCGTCGAATAACGGTGAAATCACCTTTTAAATTTGCACGGATTATACGGGTTTCCTCCATAGAATTTAATACCAAGTATAAGAAGATTATTTCTACACAATCGAAGTAGTATGAAGTTAAATTTGTAAACTTGAATCTTTTATACCGGTCTCCTTTCCAACATTTCGACCTTATCCTCGCCTAGGAAAGAGGCCATGTGAGCCAGAGCACTGGTTGCTCCTAAAGATCTCCATAGTTTAAGCACCTCACATCCGAATCTCATGAATAGAAAAAATCCAGTCTACTCATCGGCTTTTAAAGCCAAGATTAAATCACTTATTTATAACAGCTTTTATTCTAATCATTTACTTAAACTCTTTTAAAATAATTATGAAACCATATTTAAAACACTTATTTATTTATTTGAAAATGTTTATAAAAGATTCGAGAAAGAATAATTAAGTTGATACCGTGATTTATAAAAGTTACTAAAACTTCTACGAAAAGTGCTGCAAGTAGTGTTTTTAAAGCTTCTTTGATCAAAACAACTTTTCTATCATCTGGAAGTCCATTTTCATAACTCAAAACCATTTTAAAACATTTCAATATACTTATAGAATTTATTACATATTTTATAGAATTAAAAATATCCCTCTTAAAGAATTTTACTTTTTGGTTTCCGAACTGACAAACCGCAACTATTTTGGAAACTTGTTTTGCTCATATTTCAAATTCTACTGTATGAAATCTTGATCCTTTTCTTTTTTTGAAACCAATGATTATAAGATTTCAGAAAATTCTTATTCCAAAGAATTCCGACTCCGATTCCGTTCTATAAATGGATTTAAACTTTTACGATGCGAAATCGCGAACTGCCGTTACGCGACGCGCCTATTTTGACTCTCATTCATATCTTGTCAAAAAATTTTCAAATTGAGTTTTAATATTTATAAAACATTTATAAACCATTTTAAATAGTTTAAACTAATATTTGCCGTATTAAATCTCGTATTGATTTTTAAACCACTTCATTACATTATTTTATTATAATATCCGTTTTCAATCTTTTTATATATTCAAAAATCACTAAAAGGCTAAATAAACTCCATATACATATAAACATGGATTTATTTTTCATTAATTAACCATATTTAATTACCTAACCATTTCTATTATGATTTCTCATAATTTATCACAACCAAGTTATCAACCATATAACCAACTATATAATCATTCATATAGTCAATCAAGTTATTAATCAATTTTCAGCATATTAATTTATTAACTCTACATTCATATCATTATTTTTAACTAAATTTGAAATTAACTTAAGCAAGTGTTCTCATATTTATTTGAACCAAAACTTCCTACCAACATTCAAACAAATCAACACTTCACTAAACTATTATCTAGACAACCACTCCTTGATCATAACTCTTGGCCACCGCTTCCACCTTCACCTATCTCATGGCCTTAACCACCTCCTTGCCTAGCTGCTCTCTGCCACCACCCTTTATCTACTATGCTTTTGGCTATAATTCCAAAAATCCACCTCCATCACTCTAAAATGCTCACTGCCATGCTTGTTTGAGGTGCTTGCTCGACCGTGATGGTGGTTCTAAGGTGGGGCGTGAGTTGTAAAGGGGGAGTGGAGGTGTTTGCACTAGTTTCAAAAAGCGGTTTCTATAGTATATATTTACTTATATATATATTTATTTCTTTTTTCTATATTTTTTCCCCTTATTTTACTAAGAGGAAATCCATTAAAATAGCTCGGAATGAAGAAGAAGGAGATGAAGAAATGAGTGAATGGTAGAGTGAATAAGTATATGTATTTATTGATTTTTCAAGCCTTAGTTCTTAAGTAACTTGGAAAAAAATCTCTCATCCTTTCCATGTGCTCGGCCCTTACCGGCATTGACTTTGTATGCTTAAGGATGAGGTTTTATAAAATTACTTAGATATTTTAAGTTTATATGTATATATATTTGTATATATGTTATATGTATGCATAAATGTGTATGTGACATGTATGTGCATGTGTATATAGGTGACAAGAGAACAAACAACGTTGCAATAACTTTAAACAACTTTCATTTGTTAAACCGTAACGAATCCGAAAGCAAATTTCAGATCACATTTTTACTTACTAATTAAATTACATATAAATGTAAATAAAATTTTAAAAATAATTTCTCATCATTAGTAATGGATTAAAAGGATCACATTTGAATTATAAAACCATATAAACCAATATTAAGCAATTGTTTACAAAAAGTGCTATTATATCGATAACGCGATATCAATTTTCCTTATGATTTCAAATCAAATATATATCTTTATAAACCTAATGTAAATGATTTTTTATCATTAGATAACTAATTAAAATTAATTATTTTCATTTTAAAACAATTATTTGAATAATTAAATAATTAAAATCTCAATTTAAGTTAATTATTTATTTATTTAATATGATGACATTATTGACGATGTCATAAATAAATTTTGTTTCCAAAAATAAAATAAATAATTTTTTTTCATATTCTTGTTTAAACTGATAAATAAGTGTATGTATCTAGTTCCATGCTTATATAGTGGTTTATCGATAAAACGATTTTCAGCCATTTTATCGATATTCTTCCAAAATATATATTTTCGTAAATACTTATTAAAAATACGATTATTATTATTATTTATTGTTCAAAACATTATAGTTTATGTGAAAAAAGCTTATATTTTAATATTTTAAAGATAAATATAATTTGTCAAAGTGAAATTTATGGGTCGTTACAGACTTCCCTCCTTAAAAGGTCGAAATTATGCAAAACAAAAGTGTTTTGTCCAAACTATTTATTTTTAAACTACTTTTGTATAATGTATATAGACTATCTGTATGCAATATTTGATTCAATCTACTATTTAATCCACAACTTTACTTCCAAACTATTATTGATCCATCAATCCTCTACTGCGGACTCTGATCAAGCTTCTTGATCAGAAAACTTCTTTTCTCTTACATAGCCCTCAATTATGATTGAAAACTCAAGCACCCAATCATAAACCCTCATCAATGTTTGTCATCAAGAGTCGAGTGATAAATGCTCTTTCTGACTGGCATAAAGACTTCAAAGTTCCATACTCGATTCTTTGGTCAAAATCATGTGACGAAATGATCTACGTACCTCATATGTACTTATTAGCATTCAAAAAATCTTTATGGAAACTTTTCATAAAACTTTTATCTTTTAAAGATGCTTATTTATGTATAATCACTCAAATATTTATTCCTAAATATTTTTCTTAAAGGAAACATTTCATCCCAAAGGTGTCATTTCAATTTAAAATTTAATTTACCTTTTATTTTCCAAAATTACAATCAACTTCTCTCATTATAATATATGCCTTTTTAACTAACCCTGATATTAACCTATCAATTACATTTTCAACTTATCCTTTTAAGGAAAATTATATAGAACGAGTAACTCCAAAATAATACAAGGAATTGGGTACTATCGATAGTGTCCTATATCCCCTTAACAGGATGAGTAATACTTAAAGAGAAGTGTTTACCATCCGAACATATCTATTGCCCATTTTTAGTTATTTCCGAACCACTCAAACTAGTTATCATTTGAGATTTTATTACTATTAAAATTTCTTATTTGAAATTTCTTTTCAAAAATCCTTTAGAGATTATTTTGTTTATAAAATCCATTTTATAAATCCCTTTTATAAAATCATCTTATATTAACTTAATTCCTTTTAAAATTTCATAATTCTTTTCGAAAATACCCAAAATTTAGTTTCCCAAAATTTATATAACTTATCTTTCATATCCATCTTTTACAAAATTAGTTTATTTGTGTAAAATATATTTTTATACTACATGCTTATTTTATTATATTATACAAATTCATTAACCTTAACCCTATTGTAATCAAACTTCTTATAGTCAAACCGTGAAACTTAATTCACATAGTGTTTATTTAATCAGCAAATGACAATATTATGATTCCCTAAATCACAAACTAACACACTATAAATAACTATACCAATTTTCGAAAGTTATTTCTTTATATATAAAATAAAATCTTAGGTAAAATTATTTCATTTACTCTAAAATTTCAAAATAGTGTGTCGGTTAGCCTTATTTAAGTGTTTAGGAATCCCTATCGATAACAGTAACTAGGCGCATCCAGAATCTATAAACCATTCAATAGATAAATAAATAAAACATTTTTATATGAATTACAAATACGCGCTCATATGTATAATACTCTCAAACTCATTCTAGGGTGTTAATTACCTTATCTCTAATGAGTCACTCATTCTAGGGTATTACTAAACCTATCTATACTGAGTTTTACCCTACCAAATCCTAGATGTTTGCTCAACCTAAGCTCTAATACTAACTATAATGGCCTACAATCCGTATATTTTAAGTTGACAATAAGCCACATATGTCCAACCCAATTTGAATGAAAAAGCGGATAGCTAAAGGGAAAAGAAAATAAAGATAGAAATAGAGTAGAAAACAAAATCTCGCACCAATGGTATAAGGTATCCTATTAATCACAAAATCTTTTACAGTGGAAATTTTACATACATATATCAGAGTCTAACCTATATTCAGCCTGGACAGTTATAAATTTATGTTCTTACAATTGCTGAAAAACAACAAAACAAATGCAGCGGAAAATAGAACACATCCATATGTTGATGAAGATCTCAAGCTCTCCTTTAGAAACTCCAAGGTTCTTTAGCTAAACCTGAAATCATTTGGATCTGACCCGAGTATTAGAAACACCTGGATCAGGCTTGATAAACCAGCGTAAGAAAACTCGAATTTTAAATGTATAGATCAGATTGATGTAAATCAAACCTTTTGAAAAAAAGGATATCTCGTAAGAGCACGTCGCTCATAAACATGGATGCATTTTTACCTTACAATAACCAAAACACTTTATACCTAAATAATTTGGTATTATTTTTAATGACATTCCTTTGAAAAATACTTTTCAAATAACATATGAAAATTGCCGACATTGTTAAATTTGTAAATTTGACGGCACACTAGGTTTTATAACCAAAACCGTAAAGGTTCGTATTGGAATTGGATTTCCAACATGATAGAGAACCGGTGGCCTTTTTCTTTTAATATGAAACTCTTAGTACAACAGCTATAGTATTCAATGGCTACTCATCCAAAGACTCAAACGCTGCTATACTATGTTGTCCACTTCGATGGATCAGCATACCCAATGGTTACTCATCCAAGGACTCAAATGCCTCTTTATCTGTCCATAAGGCAATGGATGCCTTGAGGATCCAGATTCCTTTGGACTCCTTCATAATAGTAAAAAAGATAGTCGAAATATATGTTCTACAGACCATATAATTACCCGTACAATTACTGTACGCGAGGCTACGCTCAGTTTTTATAAAGCCATGCTTTTCTTTTCACAAAGCCATGCTTTATTTTCTCATACCAAGTTCATTTCTAAAAACACACTATTGAATTCCACGAATGTACAATCTCTGAGCTCGTACGTCTCAGAACAGGGTGTTAAGTATAAGACAATTACCTCCTACATCACTAAACAAACACACGTTTGTACAGATCAGTGTATGTAGTTTTATAAGTGCAATGTTAGACACTCATCCATACAAGTTGTCAAGGAACAGGATAAACCGAAGGTACCCCCCTATTACATCCTATCGAGAATCACCCCTAGGATTTGTAGCGAGTAGTCCTTGCATCTAAGATTTTCATAACAGAGCATTACTGCCACCATATATACACAATATGAAATCACGAGGCTAGCACTACGCCATAAATGGCCTTCTGCAACACAAAAAAAATGTTGGGTCAGGCCCAAAAAATGTTGCCATAGGTCTATGGCAACACTTTTCGGGTGATGCAATTTTTGCCGTTGCCTTAGACCTCAAAGGCAACATTTTGACTGTCTAAGGCAACATAAGTAATATTGTTGCAATAGAACCCTATTTGGGTCTATAGCAACATCCATAGGTGTCTGTAGCAACATTCCAAAATGTTGCTATAGATATTAACTTTCTGAATTTATGGGGCCCACAATGTAGAGCATATTTGATTTTTTAATAGAAATAAATATTTATTTAATAAAATGCTATTGCATAGAATTTGATATTCAAACAGTAATTTATTTAAATAAATATTTTATTTCAACATTTGAAATAGTACAAATTCCTGACTCCACTATTTTACAATTCAATGATATATAACTGATATTCACATATACAGATATTCCTCACTACATCACTCAGTTCACTCATTACATATGCAGTTTCAATTTATACAGACACCGACACTGACAAATATATGACGAGCCGAGTGCCGAGCCGAAGGCGAGCCGAGTAGCGGGTCCAGTCTTCAAGCTCATGCACATTTGATTTGACTCTGTCTTCAAGCTTGTATCCAGCTGTCCAGTCTTCAATACCTGTCACATATAATTCAAAAGCAGTAATCTGGAAAATAATATTTAACTCGAACAGAAATGAAAATATTTTTGTTATATTATTTGCCTCAGGTATTTGGGTTGTTTCTTTTCATATTTTTTTTGACAGGGACCAAATATTTGCACGGACAACCTGTGAATGCACAAGTCAGCTGTTCACAAGTGCATAAGCCAAACATGAATGCAACACATGGATACAAGACAGTATGGAAGACAGCAAGCAACAGTTCAGGCAAAAATGCACAAAGGAGAAGCCAAGTGCACAATGTAGTACTCAACACAGCAAGCGACATAACATGACCAAGAAATGCATGTACATGGATGAACATACATGCATCATAAGGCTTGGTACAAGAAACTACTCAAGTGCAACTACTCAAGTGCAAGTTCATACTCAAGTGCAGCCAGATATGTAGACAAGCCAAAAAAAATGGACACGGGACAAGGTCAAACCCGAGTCATCGACTGGATTCAACTCAGGGCCAAGCAACCAACAAAACAAACAAGAACTAGGTTCAGCAAAATGTAGACAAGCTAGTGCAAGAAACACAGCAGTACACATAGGCAGCCCATCAAGCAAAAACAGTGAATGCATCAGGCATGTACAAGAGAAACATAGGCAGTAATATGATATACAGAGGACTTGGAGCATTAGTTCATGTTAAAGAACAAGGTTAGCATGGTACCAGTTCAGTCCAGACCAAGCAAAACCAACAAAGCTCAACACACATATGTTTGTATATATCGTGGAAATCAAAACTCAATGTTCAGATTAGTCAACAGTTTAATAAAACCAAAGATCACTTTCAAAGTTTTGATTTTCAAAAATGCAGAAGTTTTCAAGTGAAGCAGTTTTCAAGAGGACAACAGAATACAAATACTTCAAGTTCTAGTTTAACAAATGCAGCAAGGTACAAAGGTATATGAACAAGTTTAACAAAGGTTCAAGTTCTGGTTTAACAAATGCAGCAGAAAGGAGCTAACAAGCTCAATTCAGAAATCAAAAACAAGCCAATGAACCAAAATCCAACATACCAAATAATATCACATCGCAATTCATCATCGACAAAGCAAAATCAAGCCAGTGGACCAAAATCCAACATACCAATACATCATCGCAATCCAACATACCAGATTTCTCAAAGTCCAACAGAAAGATTAAACTCGAGGTCATAGGAAATAAAGCCTATAAATAACTCCCAATTCATCATCGGCAAAAGCGTGCGAGTGTAACCAAAATTGAGAATAATCAAGTAAACTAGAAGGCAGAAAACATACCAAATAATATCACATCGCACCCGACGGCGAAGTCAAAGCAATTCGAGCAATCAATCAAGGAGAACGAAGGAGCAAGCTACCAGGAACGTTTCTTACACTAGATTCGATCAATCAGAGCATCAAAGAAACTGGAATCGCGTGCCCTAGTTATCACAGAGAGGAACGAGAAAGAAAAATCGCGTGCCCTAATTTTCACACAGAGAGGAATGAGAAAGAAAAGTAAAGCGGGAAATGGAAATTGGTAAGGTGTGGATCGATGGTGTGAATCGACGGTTGAGATTTCGTTTTAAATGGTGGTGTGGATCGCTGAGGTGTAATTTTTTTAATTTTTTTAATTAGAATATATCTATGGCAACACTATATAAAAATGTTGCATCGTGTTACACTTGTTTAGCTAGAGCAACACATTTTTAAGGCTAAGGTAACACCAAAAATACAACGTTGCAGCAGGACCAAAATTTTATAGCCGTCGTAACATTTTAGCTAGCAACACCTTGCAAAAATGTTGCAGAAGGTCATCTATGGCGTAGTGTAGTGGCAAGCAGCCCTTCATCATGAAGATATGCATCTTCAAAATCATTGTCTTCAACATATATTCACTTCTGAATGTATACATCGGTTCAAAGTGGTTTTTCGGATAGGAATCACCCAAATCTGACTCTGGTTTCTCTAAAGCAATCATCGATAAAAAGATGTCAAGTATATAGGTGATTATTAAACATCACCTAATTAATTAATCTTTCCATTCATTCAATTATCTTTTAGGGATATATTCTTTTCAACTATTCCATTTATCTTCTCAAGAGTATATGGAATCATTAAGCCTCATTTATCAAATTCTCTAGTTAATTAAACTCTTTTAATCTTGGGATAATTTTCAAATCAATTTACCTTTTACTTAGAAAAACATTTCCAAATTATTTATTTAATCTTAACAAAGATTTCTTATTTTCAAATCATAACTCTTAATTGAGTTGAAGCCGTGTTATTTTAAGATGGTAAATTCAAGACCAGTTAATACTGAGTAAAAAAGAATCTACAGAAATTATATCAATTTTACTCAATGTTAATTTTCGTATTCAACCTTTACTATTCGTTGAATAATGCTAAAATCACCTTTTAAATTCACATGGATAGTAATAGATTCCCTCCTCAGAATTTAATACCAAGTATAAGAAGATTATTTCTATACAATCCAAGTTATATGAAATTAAATTTGTAAATTTGAATCTTTTATACTTGTCTCGTTTTCGACATTTCGACCTAACCTAATCCTCGCCCAGCAAAGAGGCCAGATGAGCCAGGGCACTAGTTGCCTCTGAATATTTCTATAGTTTAATCACCTCACATATGGATCTCATGAATGGAAAAATCCAGCCCACTCATCGGCTTTTGGAGCCAAGATTAAATCACATATTTATAATGGTTTTTATTCTAATCATTTATTTAAATTCTTTTAAAATAATTATGGAACCTCCAAATCATATTTAAAATGCTTATTTATTTATTTTAAAACATTTATAAAAGATTCAGGGAAGAATAATTAAGTTAAAACCATGATTTAAAAAAGTTACTAAAACCGTTGCGAAAAGTGCTATAAATAGTGTTTTTAAAGCTTCTTTGATCAAAACAACTTTTCTATCATCTGGAAGCCCATTTTCATAACTCAAATCCGTTTCAAAACTTTTTAATTTATTTATAGAATTTATTCCATATTTTTAAAGAAATAAAAATATCCATTTTTTCCTTTTAGTTCCGAACTTCCAAGCCGCGAATATTTTGGAAACATGTTTTGCTTATATTTTAAAATCTACTAAATGAAATCTTGATCTTTATATTTTATTTGAAAACTATGATTGTAAGAGTTCGTAGAATTCTTATTTCAAAGAATTCTGACTCTGATTCCATTCTATAAATGGATTTAAAATTTTACGGCATGAAATCGCGAACCGCCTTTACGCGATGCGCTTATTATGACTTCAATTCATATCTTGTCAATACCTTTCCAAATCGAGGTTTTTTTTTTTGGAAAAAATTTATAAACCATTTTAAATCATGTAAACTAATATTTTCTATATTAAATCTCATATTCTTTTTCAAACCATTTCATAATATTATATTATTATAATATTCGTTTTCAACTTTTATATATATTCAAAAATCACTAAGAGGCTAGATAAACTCCATATACATATAAATATGGGTTTATTTTTTTATTAGTAAACCATGTTAATTACTTAACCATTTCTACTATGATTTCTCATAATTTATCATGGCCAAGTTATCAACCATATAACCAACCATATAATCATCCATATAATCAACCAAGTTATCAATTAACTTTCAACCCAGCATATTAATTTATCAATTAAATATTCATATCATTATTTTTAACTAAATTTAAAATTAACTAAAGCAAATGTTCTCACCCTTATTCGAACCATAACTTCCCACTAACATTTAAACAAATCGATACTTCACCAAACCATCACCTAAACAACCACTCCTTGATCATAACTCTCAGCCATCACTTCTATCTTCACCTAGATCATGGCCTTGACCTCCTCATTTCCTAGTTTCTCTCGACCACCACTCTTTCTCTACTTTGATTTCAGCCATAAGGCCAAAACTCCACCTCCATCACTCTAAAATGCACTAGTTCCAAAGAGGGGTTTCTTTGGTATATATTTACTCATATATATTTATTTCTTCTTTATGTATTTTTTTCATTATTTTATTAAGAGAGAAGCTATTAAAATAGCTTAGGATGAAGAAAAAGGAGATGAAGAAATGAGTGAATGGAAGAGTGAATAAGTGCATGTATTTATAGATTTTTCAAGCCTTAGTTCTTAAGCAGCTTAGCCAAAATATCTCTTGCCCTTTCCATCACTTTAAGGCCAAGACTTCTACCTCCCATCACCCTCCATGTGCTCGGCCCACACCCCCCTCCATCATCACCATCATATCATAGCATGTGCATTGACTTTATATGCTTAAGGATAAAATTTTATAAAATATCTTAGATATTTTTAAGTGTATATGTATATATATTTGTATATATGTTATATGTATATATATGTGTGTATGTGACATGTATGTGCATGTGTATGTAAGCGAAAAAGAGAATAAACAATGTTGAAACAATTTTAAACCGTTTTCGTTTGTTAAACCGTTGTGAACCCAGAAGCTGATTTCCAATCACAGTTTTACTTATTGATTAAATTACATATAAATGAAACCAAATTTGAAAACTAATTTCTTACCATTAGTATTGGATTAAAAATATCACATTTAAATTATAGAAGCACATAAATCAATATTAAACGATTGTTTACAAAAGGTACTATTATATCGATAAAGTGATATCAATTTTCCTTATGATTTCAAATCAAATATATATCTTTATAAAACTATTATAAATGATTTATTATCATTTTATAACTAATTAAAATGAATTATTATCATTTTAAAACAATTATTTGAATAATTAAATGATTATCAAATCATTAAAATCTCAATTTAAATTAATTAATTAGTTATTAAATATAATGACATTATTAATGATGTCATAAATACAATTTACTTCCAAAAATAAAATAAATAATATTATTTCGTATTCTTGTCTAAATGGATAAATAATTATATGTATCTAGTTCCGTATGTGACTTCTGGCAATTTTAGAGTGGTTTACCGATAAAACAATTTTCAGCCATTTTATCGATATTCTTCCAAAGTAAATATTTTCGTAAATACTTATTCAAAATAAGATTACCATTATTATTTATTTTTCATAATATCGTAGTTTATGTTAAAATATTTCATATTTGAATATGTGAAAAATTAATATAATTTATCAAAGTGATAAATTGCGGGTTATTAGAGATATTTTAGTGTTTAAACAGAATCAAACACCGTTCTACCAAAAGTCTGCTGCACCCAATGGCTCTATAAAATTATGGAAGAATATTATGATTATTAAAATATGGTTTACAATATTATTATTATGAAGTTGGATTTTGAAATTTTGAAATATTTTAAAGTTGATTTTATAAAATAAAGTAATTTGTGAAATAAAAACCACAGGAATTTTGATAATATTTTCTATTCATGAGAAATTTCAAATTAAAAGAAATTATAATTTAGTATACTCCCTATTTAGAAACGATTTTGTTGACTGTACCTTTTATAGAAGGATTGCTATTTGTTTTGTGAACTATTTACATACTTGATAAAAAAACATCTCACTCCATGGTAATGCTATGTGTGTATTTGTGACGACCCGAAATTTTTAGATGTTTGAAATCGGAATATTTAATTGATTTTAAATATTTAAAAGTTAGTTTCTAAGTTGAATTTAAAATATCACTATTTATTTGATAATTAAGTTATTGAATTTAATAATTTGAAGCTTGGTAAAATGTTGAAACTGGAGTTTTAAGCCTGTTAAAAATAATTTAACGTCTTGTAATATTTATATGGATAACACTGAAGATAATAAATGGGTTAAAATGGAATTTAACAGTGGTTTGTTCAGTTTTAAAAATATATAGTTTAAATTGATATTTAAAAATAGCCTTCCGAGGCACAGTTTCAGATTTCGATGAAACCAGTTCCATTGGATCTGTAATATTATATTATTATCGGATTTCAATTTTCGTAGTGTTTGGAGTTACCGTTTGGTCGTACGATCTGAAAATGCCTAATAATCTAATGGAATTTGATTTAAATAGTCAAACCTTCTCATATAAGCCACACCCTTCCAGCTTTTAATGCAAGCTTCTTTCTTCTTCGCCCTCATACTCGAATTCACGTGCTAAAAAAAAATAAACTGGCCGATCTCTCTCGTTCAAAAAAATAATATAGGAGATGGAAACGAAGTTCTCTAATGGACGAAGCGAAATCAATTTGTATAAAAAAAGAGCGAAGCACGATCGAATAGAGGTCCTTCTCGTTTGTGTTCGACATCAGATAGGCCACTGAATCGCGATGCTTGCAAGGTCGGCGAGGCAGGGGCTTCACGAGTACGAAGGGGGTTTCGATCTAGCATCTCGAGGCGAGGCGCGAGGGGTTGGTCGATCTGATGTTTGGCTACGTGGAGACGAGGCGGCGAAATGATGAGCTCAGCTAGGATTTAGGCGAATGCGTTGACTTAGGCAAAGAGGGGTTCATAGGTTGGATTCGTGAGGTCGGCTGTTAGTGATGGTCGGCATGGTGTTGAGCGTGGTTGAGGGTTGTTTTTTTGCTATGTGGTATTTTCTGATTTATTTATTTGTCTGATTTTTTTTAAAAACTATCTCTGTTTATAATGTATATTAGGAGAGATTTTATTTTAGGATTTAATAACATATATTAAAGCAGCAATTTTATAGTAAAGAAAAACTTAAAGCAATTCTGTTTTTATTTATTTAATACATATGTAGGGTTTAACTTATAGAGGGATGCAAAACAATTATATTTTATAAGTTCTGTATGTATAAGTAAACGGAGAAAGTATATAGACAAGATTTGGGGATATAGAAATTATAAAATTTTGGAAGTTTATATAGAAATTTGTTTTTGAAATTTATAATTTATTTTTATATATGCAGTTTCAATTTGGAAAAATATAATAAACAAATAAAATATATTTATATCAAATACCCATTTTAAATTTTAGTAGTTTATTTTAAAAATATGTGTCTGGGTAATTTATTTGGTTAATTAACTTGTTTAATTATTTCAGTTACTAAAAGAATTTTTTTTAAAAAAATAAGAAAAATTTTCTTTTCAATTTAAATTGTTAGTTAAATAATTAGTAATAAATCATACGATCAAATCAAATGTTAATAAATTGTAAATGTTTATATAAGGTCTTAAATCAAGGGAAGACAAGTCTGGAATGGAAACGGATTGCAAACATCAACAAACAAGAAGGTGAGTTAATCTCACTCATCTGGTTGTAAGTTAAATTTAAATAGTTAAATTTAAACAATTGGTTGAATGGTTGAATTGATTTGATGTGCTATATTATAGTATATAATATATCTTGGAATGATTGATTTCCCGCATTATATAGCGGATGAGACCCTATGCGCCGCATAATAGCAGATGATATTATATTAGTCCCATATACCATGATATTCCACCTCGAAGTGGTATTGGTATTTTATATTGTGCTAACATCTGTGGATGCAGGGAAACAGGTTGGAGGGATCCAATTGGATTCCTCAAAATTATTTATATTGTTTAATATTCTTTGTTATGAATATTCGATATTCTGTGATGAATATTATTGATAGTTGGATATTGAATGCTATAGTTTACTTGAGTATATTTCGGTACACTAATATATCAAAATATATAGAATTGGATTTTTGAAAAGAAAATAAAAGAGTGAATTTTTAAGAAAATAATTATAGAGAATTTAAATAAATTTAAGAATGAACTGGATAAGAATAATAATGGTTTTAGAATTCTAATAAATAAATTCCGTATATGAAAAGGGAATTTTGAATAAACAGAAAGATATTGAATTTTAAACTTCAGTGTTATTATTTAAAAGAATAAAGCATTTATTTTAAATTTAAGAGTTAATTTTTTGAATTTCTGAAAGAATAAAGAAGAAATTTGAAAAATCTGAAATTGGTATGTTTCAGTTAAAAGATTTAAAATTAAAAAAATAAATAAGGTCTATAATTAATGGATTTTGAAGTGAATTGAGTAAGTAAAGAAATTTATTTCAAAATGGAGTAAAATTGGAAATCAATTTGAAAATTGATTTAAGTGGTTGAAGTTGGAACTTTAAAAGAGAAGCGGGACTTTGAAATTTATAAACTGGGTTTATAAAAGTAAAATAATATATCAGTGGATATTTGGAGAAATAAATCCACGATGGAAAGTTATTAAAGAAATGGAAAATTTGTTTAAAAATAAATAGTGATTTATTTTTAAAGGATTTGAAGAGAAGTATATTTCCCTGGATAGCCAAGTACGTTTCAAAGTAAATTTTTAAATATAAGTTAAAATTTTTAATGTCGTTTTAAAATATATGTTTTAAAAAAAAAATTATTTCTAAATGTCTAAACTCTGAAGTAAGTATTTTTCAAATTGATTATAGTAGTAATTATTGGAAGGTGACTTGATATTTTGTTTTAAAAGAGAAAAATCTAGTTTTATGTTTTATAAAGTTGCCTCATTTTAAATATTCCTATAGTATATATTTTAATAAAGTATTAAAGTAATTTTTAATTTAAATTTTTTAAAGGATAATTTATAATAAAGAGTTTTAAATTATTTTTAAAAATCTAAAGCTTTGTGCTTGGTTGTTTCTGTGGAAATAAATATTTGGAAATTTATCTTATGAGAAAAGTATGGTTTGAAACTGTTTTCAAAGGGTTGAAAATAGAAATATATCTTGTGAAGATATTTTAAGGTTAATAAATATTTTGGGAGATTATTTATTGTTTGATGGATGTCTGTGAATGTTAATTGATATTTAAATAACCGACTATCAATATTGGCCAAATGCGCCGATCGTTTTGAAGAGGCCGGGATCGGGATTAATTTCTCGAAAACCACTTCGATTCGGTTTGTACGATTTCGTGGAAAAAACGAGTTCAGAGTCGAAGATGGAGCAATGAAGTGCAAGGGTTAATCGCTACTAATCCTGAGGATAATTCCAAAATGGATGTAGTAGAAATAGTGCCTTTGGTTCCTTTCGAACCCGAGACGGATTTGTATGGATGAATGCTTTTGGAACATCGTCAGGTGGACGATGGGAATTCCAAGTGAAACGTTCTAAAAGGTAACGCTTAGCCTCAAGCCTCATCAACCAAGAATGACTGAAAATCAGGGGTTGTGCAGCAAGGCTAGGGGGTAGCACCCATTTCAGCGTAAGGTCATCCCTGTCTAGATGTCCCTTTTTATTCGGCTTAGTGGTGCGGTTGCTGATCCCAACCGTGGGGTGATCTTACTCGGGATTATCCAGTAAGGGGTAGTCCCGATCTTGTGTTGCAGGGGGTCGGGAGTGATCCTCGGTACAGTGATCTAGGCCATGTACTGTGACAGGTGGTACCCCAGTGCCTAGTCATTAGTTGGAAATCCATTCTCCCTACACGCCTTTTACGAGTTTTGTTTGTATTACCCACTCTGTGGCTAGTAGCTGGAATTTAATCATGTAACAATTTCAACTATTTCAATAAGTATTTGTAAATAGACCCTATTATAATATCAGAGGATTTTAATAAATAGTGTTTTAGCTATCGTAAGGTGAAAACCAGACATGTTTATTTATGGCGTGGTCTTACGAGATGCTTTTGACTTTCAAATGATTTTGAAACTTTAATAATCAATTTGAGTGTGGTTTTCTCACGCTGGTATTCCAGACCGACTCGGTGTTGTCTAACTGTAATGCTCGGGTCAGACCGAGTATTATAGGATACAGGATATGATGCTGTCGAGCTCAGGAGACGAGCTGGATGGCGATACGTACTTCCGTACTTGATTATTATTCCTCTGTGTATCCAGTTGTATGTTATTGATGTTGTTGAACTCTGATGATGTACTCTGATGATGTATATATAAACAGATATAGTTTTCTTTTGTGTAAAGATCATTGAATATCTATTATATTTTATTCCGCTGCGATGGTATGATTCTGTTGTTGTTTTCTGATTTCTTTCTTCTACCTCTTCTTTTTTAACCCTAATGGTTCGTATTTCTATTCAACTTGAGTTGAGTGATGTAGAATAGTGTTGACTCAAGGGGTACAGATTTGCGGGTCATTACAGTATAGGTACCGGATCGTAGTTGTTAAAAGTGATGGGTTCTAGGTGTTGATTCACCTCGAGGATCATAAGTATTAGAAATGATGGATTTCATCACTGTGTATCAATTCCCTGATTTATTATGACTAGCATTTGCTAGATGAGAACATTCATTTGGTGATAACATTTATCAAATTCTGGGAAACTCTGTTGTATTGTGAAATTTAGGTTTGGTGAAATTGTGAAATATTATGAAATTGATTTTGATGAATGGACAAGTAGCATTGCAAATAAATAAGGGTCAATATTATTTCGCATAATCTTTTGGAAATATTGTTTGTTTTTCAAGATGTGTTATTATTATAGGATATCAGTTATGGTATGTTTTGGGGAAAGAGACTAGCCTTGAGTTAGTGGATCACGTCTCTAGTTTTGCAGACTTAGCCTTAGAGGAGAAGATCTATGTGAGTTGACTTCATGTATTGTCGGAGTTTCTTAGTGTGATGTTTTAGTGATGATGTTGCTATACGTTATTATTTTTCATTTTATTTGAAGTGTCAGTGACACTAGAGCAGTAGATGTACATGTATATTTTTGAATGATGTTGCAATGATGGAGGCATTTGATGTGTGTGTGTCTATGAGAATTTTAATCACTCTGACGTTGTTGATGAGTTTTTATTTTACGTTATATATCAATATATTATTCAACCTGGGAAACTTAAAGTATATTGCTTTGTGTAGAGATGAGATACGCGTTTGACAGAGATTCAATTATTTGATTATTACGTATTCATGTTAACACACGGGAGTATATATGAAAGGCTGCTCCTATCATGTCCTTTATTATGTGCTTTTAAATCTGAACTTCCCTCTAATAGCATGTGTACTAATCTAGGGCATCACACTCAATATAGTAGCATGCTTGGATGCTTTCTTAATAGCATGCCTTGATGCTTTCGTATTTTGGCAAGAAGTCAGCCATGTGATTATGTTTTTGGTTTAAGGCTAGCTTGGAGGCATAAACTTACGGTTTAACGCCAATCTAGTGAACATTGCTTTCAACTAAATCTGTATTATGCGTATGCTTTCAAGGTGGCTTGATCTAAGTTATAATACCATGCTTTTATAAGAGTCACGCCTAAGGTCCTCAGTTTTTGATATATTATGAATTTTCTCTTAGGTCATAGTTTGGATCCACATTTACCTTCAGTGCATTAGCCTTCTATATAGGTATCTGGTCCTCAAACATTGTATATGCTTTGATATGTGTGCTTAACCTTTAGACTAATACATCGAAGAGAGCTATGCGAGGCTAAATATAAAGTACTCATTGACATTTAATACTTATGGAAGGTCAAGTACTTAATAGAGCCGTTAGGCTTCGGTCGGAGGGTTGAAGCTTCTGTTATTCATGTGCAATAAATACCTAAGGATCTTCCTTTCGAGTCTCGGCTTATATAGCCAAAGTTCAAATATAACTGAGTAAAAATATGTTATAACACATAGCCCTGAATTATGGTATAACACAAAGGGGAAACATCAATTATTTCTGTATGAAGGATTACTATAGCCTTGTGTAAAACGATCCGTGGTAGCTTTTGCTGGAATTAGGGTAACCAATCCAAGCCACTACCTAAGTGATACTTCTTGGATTACCTAACGGTATCCATAAGGATTTTATGCGCATGGACCCACATGTTCTAGCTCTGGGTCTAGGTAAGTGCAATTCTACGTAAGAAAGCCTTGTTCCCATTACTTTCGAGGGTTAGACTAATCATTCAAACAAGTTATGTTTTAGCTTTTGAAATATTAGAATAAATAGGTACAACATTAACCATAAACATGATTTATTTAATATGTCGTAGACTCATTCTGTGAATTATTACGATGGTCCATCATATTGTAATCCATTGGTTTAACAGGTGAACCTCTAAGACAAAATGTAACCTTTTTGATGAGAAATAGTCTCATTTCTATACATGCCTGAATGAAAGTTTTCTCCTTTTTGGGACGAAGCTAAGATGGTTTGTCTTCAGATAGTCTATAATTTTGAAAGACATAAACCGTAGTTTAAATTTAGAGCTTCACCATAGCTATAGTGATGAGAAACAAAATCATTTTGGGTCTCATTGCTTATTCCAAAGACCATAATATAGATTGAAAATAGTTCTATATGAAGATAGGCCAATGATGTAGCAGAGTTTTTTTTCAGTAAAATCTTTGACATCATGCTTTGGTCATCTAAATCGAGTCTTACAAGAATGTCATTTGAAAAATTACTATTAGTAAACTGGCTAATAACTACATGACACTCCCGACCATGGCTAACAATGTAAATGCTTTAGAGTCTTTATTACGACATGATACTACTCGGCATTAGCTAAAAAATTAGACGTATCTAGGTCTTTATCATTGCATGGCACTACTCAACCATGGTTAACAAATTAGATGCATCTAGGCCTATATCATTGTGTGGCACCACCCAGCCATGGCTAACCAATATAAAGTCTCATGCTCATAGTGATCTTATGCTAGGGACTATGGTAGGGCTTTACATGCTTTGCACTCCATGTTCGAGGAATTAAATTACCATCTGGTCTCTTTAAATTACGCACTTGGAGGAATTATATCATGAATTATGAGGGGTCCTTCCCAGTTCTAGCCTAGAGGTACATCAACTGGATCCTCTATATTCAGCTTTATCTTTCAAAGGATGAGATCCTGTGTCCCAAAATTTTGATTTTAAACTACTAGTTTTAGTATCAAGTCATTCTTTGGATGTATTCTATTACTCTCATGGTAGCTCGGTACTGGAATTCGAGCGAGAAATCGAGAGACTCATTATGAAGTTCTTCATTTCGTTGGGAATTATAAAACAGTCTTTAGTTAGCGGCTATCTCAAGCTATGTCGAAAGAATGGATTCATCATCGAAAACTATAGAAAAGTGGGCATCTTCTATTGATGTCTTCGAGCTTGTTGAATAAGCCCACAATACGAAAGTAAACCGTCTCTTAGTTTCCTTTCGCTTTTGTTAAGCACTTCTTTAGGCAACTTTTGTTTGCCTTATTAACAGCATCTATGGCATTGTTAGCTTGTGGGTAATCCATCGATGAGAAGCTTTTAATTATGCCATGGTCTTGGTGGTATGCAGTGAATTCTTGACTTTCAAATTGAGTGCCATTATCAGTTATGATCTTGCACGGAAGACCGAATCTACTAACAATATTTTTCATGACAAATTTTACGACTTAATGTGTTGTAATGGTGGCAAGGGATTTTGACTTGACCCATTTTGTAAAATAATCTATGGCCACGATTGCATAGCATGCCCTTTTATTTGCAATTGGAAGAGGGCCTATAAGATCAACTCCCTAACTATCAAACGACCATGGACTCATTATATGGGTTAGCTTAGTGGGTGGAGCTTCCGTAATTTTGGAATTTTATTGGCATTCATCGCACTTCTTTGCATAGTCTAAAGCGCATTAATTCATTGTTCGCCAACAAAAGCCTTGTCTTAGCTGGCCAATTTACGACCTTCATAATGTTCTCTATAGATGCCATCACAGCTTCTTCTAATAATCGCATGCCCTTCATGGTGTTATATTTTATATGTTTTTCTTCGAAAAAATATAAAGGCAAGATATTACAAGTTAAATAATGAATGCACGGAGTCACCAAACTATTTTTGACCATTGTTTAATTAGAGGCTTCGGTTCGAGCTACCTACGTATGAGTTAGGACAAGGACCTTCTTAGGTTATTGTATGTGTGGTCTAACTGAAATAAACTTGTATTTTTGAAAATCTCTAGAGCTTTCATATTTGGCCAATGGATCTAATCTCGCATTTCAGTCCTGGGGGATGCTTTCAATATTATAGCTTTCGATATTTGGCCAGAGAAAATGTAACGACCCGGAATTTTGGGTCCCTAGATTTGAACATTTAATTCATTTTAAATGTTGAATATGTATTATAATTTGATTTTGAAATAAAAATATTTTGGTTAAATTAATAGAATTAGTTAATTAATAGAATTAGTTAAATTTCAAATAGGGGAATTTAATTGAAAATTTGAATAATAATAATTTAATATTAGAATTGGGATAATTGGTGATTCTGGGTGTAAATAGATATTAAAAAAATAGATTCTAAAATTTATTTTAAGTCTATTTGGATATGAATTATAATATTGGACTATTGGATGGAATTAAAAGTCAATAGGTTGAATTTGGAATTTTATATTAATTTGATAATGGAATTCAATAACATAATAATGCAAATAATTAGATTTTGGTTCGAAATGAATCAGAATGATTATTGATGTGAATATAAATTTTGTATGATTTATAATAAAGTTAGTAAAGTTTTAAAAGTGAATTTTTAAATGATTTCGACGATTTTGAAAATCGCTCGAATTAATCGACGAGTTGAAATAGCCTTCCGAGGCACAGTCTTGAAATTCGATGAAACTAGTTCCACTGGATCCGTAATAGTTATTTATTATCGGATTTCAAGTTTCGCAGCAATCGGAGTTGTCGTTTGACCCTGGCAGCTCAAAACGCATAGAAAATATTTTAATCGATTTAATTTAAAATTGACCGTTTATTTCCGTAACTCGCACGCACGATCGAATTAGCCTCCGAACACGTTCCATTGTGTTCGAAACATAGGTAAAACCTTATAATCGCCTGTCGGCATGCACCATTTGGAGATCGTTTGAGAAAATTGTTTAAAAGTGAATTTAATATTAAAATAATGCTTATAAATGTATACATACACGTTAAGAGGCCGAAAACCCTTGTTTTTCTGAGCCGCCGCCTCCAGTTCATTTCATGGCCGAAATCGCTTCAACTTGTTCCAACAAATTCTCCTTATACATCAACTTTCGTCGAATATCACCAACTAGAAAAATGGATAGCTCACCGAGGCGAGTGTATCCAATGGTCAAGATCGTATAGAGTGTGATGGATTGGCAGATTTTCAAGTTCGAAGTTCGTCCATTCGAACTGCTTTTTCACAAGAGTGGCAGCACCGAGCACGGCGAATTTTGGGCTGAAGGTGGAGCAGGCCGTGGGCATCGTGGGGAAGTCGACCGATCACATTCTAGTCAAGCGTGGAGGAGGCGGTTCCTAACCCTAAAATGCGATTTTGGGTTCGGCTATCTGGTAGCGTGTGTGTTCGAAGAAGAAGTAAATATCGACCTTGTTTTCTCTTGATCCTGATGAACGGCTAGATGTGGTTTGTGTTAATATAAAAGAAATTTATAAATAAACTATATTCAAATGCTTAAGAATTCATAACTATTGCATACGTTATCAGATTTCGACGAACCTGGCGACAACGGGATCGCAACAATGAGTGCTATGCAGTGGAGCAATTCTGGGATCATTCTGAACAAGTAAAAATTTAGGTTAAATCGAACGCCATTTGATTTAATTTAAATTTGAGCGCTCGTCGAAAACCCAAGGTGAGTTAATCTCACTCACATCTGGATACCAGTTAATTTAAATAACTAATATTTAAATGTTTGATTGGTTGTTTAGCTGAATATGATAATTATTATCAAATTGAATCGATATTTATTTGTTGTACTAATATCTGTGGATGCAGGGAAACAGGTTGGTGGGATCCAACTGGATTCCTTACAAATAGAAATTTTATTTATATTTTGTGATATATCTCATTGATATCCTGTGATAAATTGTTTTAGATCTTGTTATGCCGTGTTTTATTTATATACTGGGATAGATTAAATTGAAAATTAAATTGTGTTGTGCTATGATTGGATGAATACAACCTTAGAATTTAAATATAAATAAATAAAGTGGGTTTAAAGGAAATAAAAGAAATTCTTAAGTAAAGGAGTTAAAGGAATTAAATACAAGAAATTGGTTGATAATTTGAAGTGTTTGAAATTGTGATTTATAAAGGAAATGTGAATTGTTTTAAATTAATAGCGAGATTTATTTTTAAAGGATGGGATGTGTATGCTTTGTTGGAAACTAAGCATGTTTTAAAGGAAGATTTTCGAAGTATAAACTGGAAAGTTTTATAAAGTTGTTTTTAAAATATTTTAGAAAAAATTATTATTTTTTAATTGTTTTTGAGTGAAAGCAAATATTTAATTAAATAATTATGGAATTTAATTATTTCTAAAAGTAAAGTTGCATTAAGTTTTTAAAGGGAGTTATAGTATAAATATTTGATTTAGTAACTTTATTTTAAAAATTAAATTTGGCTTAAATTACTTAGGAAACCTCTAAATATTTCCTTAAGTATTATTTCCAATTAAATAATTTCTAGAAGCTTTATTTTAAATATTGTAAACATATATTTGAAAATGATTTCCAGGAAATAGCAATATGAGGAGTTTACTTTTAAAGTATAGAAAGGAATTTACGGAATGAACGTAAAATTGAATTGGGATAAATCGTGTAGGATTTATAGAAAGAATTTTTTGGGTTATCCTAAAATGGAAGTGTATTTCCCTAAGAAGCCAAGTACGTTTTCAAAGTAGATTTTCTTTGGAAAAGTTAGGAGTTTGAAGTTGTATTTAAGAGTGGTTTCAAGAAATTATTTAAGTTACAAGAATTTTAAAAGTGAACATTTATCAAATTAGATATAGAAGTAATTATTTTAAAGGGGTAATTAGTATTATGTTTTAAAGAATATTAGTAATATTTATACTTTAGAAAATGGTCTTATTTTAAAGATAATTAGTTAAAGTTTTATTTGGAAACTTGTATAGGGTTTCATAGCTTTATTTCAAAATTTAGTATGACTTAACTTTATTTTGAAGAAAATAGTTTATATTTTATAAAGAAGTTTTATTCGAAATATTTTTAAAAGTATATATATGTTTCTAATTAAGTATGTAAGTAGATTTAATATAAATGTTTTAATGTATTTTCAAGAGTAAAGAATTTAAATTATTTTAAATCTTAAGGATTGGTGCTTGGATATTTTCGAGGGAAGTAAATATTTGGGGGATTGATTCCACGAGAAGAGTTGGGTTTGAAAGGTGTTTTCAACGGGAATTGAAAATGGAAACATATCTGGCAAAGATATTTTTTAGGAAAATAAATAATATGGGAAATTATTTATTGAGTGATGGATGTTTGTGAACATTAATTGATAGTTAAATCACCGACTATCAATATTGGCCAATGCGTTGATCATTTCGAAGAGACCGAGATCGGGATTAATTTCTCGAAAACCACTTCGATCCGGTTTGTACGTTTTCGTGGGAAAAACGAGTTCGGAGTCGAAGATGGAGTAGCGAAGTGCAAGAGCTAGTCGCTACTAATCCTAAAGATATTTCCAAAATGGATGTAGTAGGAGTAGTGCCTTCGGTTCCGTTCGAACCCGGGACGGACTCGTATGGATGAATGCTTTCGGAACATCGTCAGGTGGGCGATGGGCATTCTAAGTGAAACGTTCTAAAAGGTAATGCTTAGCCTCAATCCTCATCAACCGGGAATGACTGAAAATCAGGGGTTATGCAGCAAGGCTAGGTGGGTAGCACACATTACAGGGTGAGGTCATCCCTGTCTAGATGTCCCTTTATTTCGGCCTAGTGGTGCGGTTGCTGATCCCAACCGTGGGGTGATCTTACTCGGGATTATCCAATAAGGGGTAGTCCCGGCCTTGTGTTGCAGGGGATCGGGCATGGTCCTCGGTACAATGATCTAGACTAGGTACTGTGACAGGTGGTATCCCAGTGCCTAGTCATTAGTTGGAAATCCAATCTCCCTACGTGCCTTTTACGAGTTTTGTTTGTATTATCCACGATTGTGGCTAGTAGCTGGAATTTAATCATGTAACAATTTCGGCTATTTTATAAGTATTAGATATAAACCCTATTATAATATCAGAGGATTCTTATAAAAAATGTTTTAGCTATCGTAAGGTAAAAACCTGACATGTTTATTCGTGGCGTGGTCTTACGAGATGCGTTTGTTTTCATAGGATTTTTGAAACTTTAATAATCAATTTGGGTATAACTTTATCAGCTGGTATTCCAGACTGACTCATGTTATTTCATTATAATGCTCGGGTCAGACCGAGTATTATATGTTCAGGATATGATGCTATGGAGCAGGATAGGAGCTGGAGTCCAAGACGTATTATCCGTACTTGTTTATATCCGTTGCTGCGCTCGTTTGAGATTGTAAGGCTGGTAATTGTAGTTTGTTTGTAATACTTTGATGATATATTGTATAAAATAGATATGGCTTTCATTTTGTGTAAAGAGCTGATATTATATATTATATTTTGTTCCGCTGCGACTGTGAGATTCTGATATTGCTTAGTTCCTTCTTTCTTCTATCTTCTTTCTTTTTCCTCAACAATCTATCTTTTCTGGCACTTGATCGTCGGCATATCATACCGTGGAGTATTTTGTGTCGATTTTTCGTGGGTCGAGAAAGGCGGGTCGTCACCCTTGGTATCAGAGCTTAGGTTGGCGACAACCTAGGCTTTGGTGGGGAAATACTCATTAAACAGAGTCAATAGTACTCTATAATGAGTTGAGTGTAATAATAGCTATGAGAGCGTACTTGTTAGTGGATATAAAAATTGTTTTTATACTGTGTTGATTTATCGGTTGAGTGTTTATGAATTCTGGTCGGTACGGGAAGTACAACCGTATCGATAGGGGTTTCTAAACTCTTAAACAAGATAAGCCGACATAGTATTGTTTTAAAGAGGGTAAATGAAATAATTTTACTCAAAATTATATTTTGATATAAAAGGAATAATTTTTCTTAAACTATTATATATACATTTGGATGTTTGGTTGTTAATATCTTAATCAAATAAGAATCTAAAATTTGATCTAAAATTTAAAATGGTTATAACCAAATAAAATTCTATGAGTATAAATTATACAAAGAATAACTAAATTTGAATTAAACCAGAATTTAAATCCTGGAAATTTTGAAAGGTGTTTTAAATGTAATTATGAGTTGATTATTATTTCAAAATGGTTTTGAAATAAAAGCGGGTAACTGAATTCTGAAAATTCTATTTAAGTAATGTGTAAAGTTAAAATGAATCAAATATTGAACTTATTAAGTGAAGTTGATATTAATAAAAAAATAAAGATGAATGAAAATTTTAATCATGAAAATTTAATTTGAGTATATGGAAGTGAACAGAAAACTTGAATTTAACTTGGAAAAAGTTAAATAAATTGGACTTAGAATCAAACTGATTTGGGTTAAATTGAAATGTAAAATGACTTTGTAATTGTGGGTCATTGTGTAATGAATTGTATCCTTAAGCTATTAAGTGTTATATAGATAATCTAGAATTGTGATTAAAAGATGAAAATAACTCAAATGAGCAATATAAACTTTTAAGTAAATAAGTTGGTGAACTTATAAATAGAAAATGTGATGCAGCCCAGGCTAGAAGGATAAGTTGCATACGAGATAAGGGCATGTATTTAAGTCGTTCACGACTTAGGAGGGTAGATTTAAGTCGTTTCCGACTTAACTGGAGACCAGAGGAATCACGTGGGAAAGGAATACGAGTTAATGAAGAAGGTTTGAGTCGTCGCCGAGCTAACTGGAGGCCAGAGGGAAAATGGTGCCGAGTTAACGACCTAACTCTAATGGGTCACGACCTAAGGAAGGGTTTTAAGTCGTTCACGAGTAAATGACTTAAGAAGGCGGTCTTAAGGCGTCTACGGCTTAAAGGGGGGCTTAAGTCGGTCGGTCATGATGAGTCGTTTGAGGAGATACTGTAGGGATCTTGGAGCTTAAGTCGCGGCTTGTTTAAGTCGTTATGTGTTTGTAGTTTCTTGAGTCGTGAGTCGTTAGGTCGTAAACGACCTAACTGTTGTAACCATGTGTCGTGTTGAGTCGGCCTTGTGTTGTAAGGTCGTGAGTCTTTGAGTCGTTGTCTGTTAAAGTCGGTCATATGGAGTATGACCTGAGTTAAGTCGGCGAGGGATGTAAGTCGTATGTCGGTCTTGTGAGTGTGTGGTGTTGTAATATGCTGAATCGTTGTAAATAAGTCGTTGCCGACTTAGTTAAGTCGTAAGTCGTACACGACTCAAGGCCTGGGTCGAAAACACTATAAATAGGGAGTGAGTTGTACCTTTGTAAGGAGTTGATTTTTTGAATAAAATTCTCTTTTGTTAGCTTTGTGCTTTCATTTAAATTGGTAGTTGAGTGTAATCTCCTATCTCCACTTTCGGTTATTCGAGTGCGCTCGAATCAACGATTGTTGAAGCCGATTCGCGGAATCTTGTGCGCAAGATCAACGTCGAAGAATCGTAGATCCTTCATCACGGTATCGTGCGCGATCAACGTGTTAAGGATAGCTAGAATTCGGTATCTTCGGATCAACGAATTTGGGCATATCAGTATTTCTCAATCCACCGATTGCTACTTTCATCGATCCATATCGTTTTATTAATTATCCGTTGCGTCAGTTTTTTGGTATCAGAGCTTGACTTAGCCAATCATAGCTAAGACGAGTCTTGGAGCCAAGGAGTTTGAAGTTTGGTGTTCATCGTGTTCATCTTGAAGTTGCAACAAGTTAGAAGCTTTCGATCCATTTCATTTTTGATCAAAGTTGGAGAAGTGTTTGAGTGATGGCCGAACATAACTTTGTGTCAAGTGTTGAGCCGTGCATCAGCTTGCTTGTTCAAGTCGAGTTTGAAGTATTTGTGATTGTGTAATCATGCCGCCGAGGAGAGCTAATCGTCATCAGAATGTTGAAGCGTTGTATAGAAGAGAAGAAGCCGAGAAAATGGAACAACATATTAATGAGAAATTTGATGAGGGCATTGGAAAGTTAGAGAAATTGATGAATGATTTGAATCAAAATCAAAGGAGGAGATCACCAATCTCGAACCATGGAGGAAACAGAGTTTCGCCATCGGTTACGGAAGCGAGGAGGGTATCACCGCAATCTTTTAGAGAGAGAAGAGAAACATCAATTTCGTCAAGAAGAGATCACCATGACTATAGGCATGAAGAGAGGAGAACTCCACGTGAGTTTGAAGAGGAACCATATAGAGATGAAGAGAGACATAGTAGAAGAGACATGCGTGATCAAAGGGATGTTGATGGTCGAGATCAATATAGACGTACATTTGATTTCGGTGAAGAGGGTGATAGAGCTAGCATTCATTATCGAGATCGAGACCAAGTTCGAAATTCATATCGGGATGTAGATGAAGAACGTCGATGGGAATCGGGTATGAAGATGGAAATTCCAGAATTCAAAGGTGGAATGGTAGCAGAGGAATTCTTGGATTGGTTGTCCAATGTTGAAGAGATTTTTGATTTCAAGGAGGTTCCTGAGAATAGAAGAGTAAAGTTGGTTGCTACTAGGTTGAGTGGAAGAGCTTTGGCATGGTGGCAGATTGAATCGTGGGATAAGATGAAGAAGTTGATGAGAGCTACATTTTTACCTTATAACTATCAATCACTTATGTACCAGAGATTGCAGAATCTAAGGCAGGGGACGAAGTCAGTCAATGATTATGCAGATGAATTTTACCAACTCATTGCCAGAAATGACATAATGGAGACAGAAGAACAACTGACTGCTAGATTTGTTGGAGGGCTAAGAATGCAGATCCAGGATATGGTTAATATGTTCAATCCAAGATCTGTAGCGGAGGCACATTAGAAAGCGTTGGCTTGGGAGAAGCAGGGAAGGCGTGGAGGTGGTGTGTTTACTAATTCCAATAATCCAGTGAAGGGTTCCAGTGGAAGTTCTAATGTTTCTAAACCTATCAGTAAACCCGTAGTAAAGGAGGTTGAGAAGGCGAAGGTTAATAGCAGTTTCAAATGTTACAATTGTCAGGAGTTGGGTCACAAAAGCAATGAATGTCCAAAGCCGAAGAGAAGAGCAATGGTTGCAGAGGTTGAAGAGGAGGATGTGGAAGCTGAATGTTCTAATTCACCTTATGTTGAGGAGGAAGAAGAATTGTCCGGAGATGAAGGGTGCAATTTAATGATGAGGAGAAGTTATTTGGCACCGAAACAGGAAGAGGAAGATAGTTGGTTGAGGAATAACATATTTCAGTCCACATGCACTATTCTGGGAAAGGTTTGCAAGTTCGTTATTGATGCTGGGAGTTGTGACAATATTATCTCTACAGAAGCAGTAAAGAAGTTGAACTTGAAAACTGAGAAGCATCCTAAACCGTACAAGTTAGCATGGTTAAGGAAGGGTGGTGAAGTGAAGGTGTGTCGAAGGGCTTGTGTTAATTTTTCTATTGGGAAGAGATACAAAGACGAAATTTGGTGTGATGTTGTAGACATGGATGTGTGTCATCTGTTGTTGGGCAGACCAAGGAAATTTGATAGAGCAATGCAACATGATGGTCGTGCTAATAGCTATAGTTTCATGTTTGAAGGTACTAAAATCACTTTAGTTCCCAAGAAGCAACAACAGAAGGAAAGCAAGCTAGAGGAGATTGAAGAGTTGAAAACTTTGTTAACTTTGAAGGAGTTTGTCAAGGAAGTCGAAGAAGAACCTGAAGTGTACTTGTTGATTGGACGAGAGTGTAACGAAGAGGTTGAAATTCCAGAAGAAGTGAAGCCAGTTTTGAAAGAATTTGAAGACGTATTTCCAAAAGAGTTGCCTAAGGAGTTACCGCCACTGAGAGACATTCAGCATCAAATTGATCTTGTTCCGGGAGCAGCATTACCCCATCGACCACATTATCGGATGAGTCCGAAGGAACATGAAGAATTGAGGAGACAGGTGGAAAAGTTGCTTGAGCAGGGACGTGTGCAGGAAAGTTTGAGTCGGTGTGCTGTGCCAGCTTTATTAGTACCAAAGAAGGACGGAACGTGGAGGATGTGCACTGACAGTCGAGCATTGAATAAGATTACAGTGAGATATAGATTTCCAATGCCGAGGTTGGATGACTTGCTAGATCAGTTGAGTGGGATGACTATCTTTTCGAAGATTGATTTGAAGAGCGGATATCATCAAATTCGGATTAGACCTGGAGACGAATGGAAGACAGCTTTCAAGACGAGAGAAGGGTTGTACGAATGGTTGGTTATGCCATTTGGTTTATCAAATGCGCCTAGTACGTTCATGCGGCATGAGTACGGAGGAGCATGTTCAACATTTGAGGGAAGTGTTGATTATTCTTTGTGAGGAACAATTTTATGCTGCTACGAAGAAATGCGTGTTCATGACGCATAGTGTTTTATTTCTGGGATATGTTGTGTCGGGAGAAGGTATACAGATGGACTAGAATAAAGTTGAAGCAGTCAGGAATTGGCCACAGCCGAGAACAATAACGGAAGTGAGAAGTTTTCATGGATTGGCGTCATTCTACCGAAGATTCATTCCACACTTCAGTAGCGTGATGGCACCGATTACTGATTGCATGAAAGGAAAGAAGTTTGTATGGTCAGAGGAAGTGGGGGTTGCTTTTGAGAAGATCAAGTTACTATTGACGACGGCACCAATACTGGTACTGCCGAATTTTCAGTTGTTGTTTGAGTTACATACTGATGCTTCGAAAGTGGGAATTGGTGGAGTATTGAGCCAGAATGGAAAACCAGTTGCTTATTTCAGTGAGAAATTGTCTGGAGCCAAATTGAGATATAGCACTTACGATGTGGAATTTTATGCTGTTGTGCAAGCTGTGAAACACTGGAGACACTACCTATTTCAGAAGGAGTTTGTTCTTTACACTGATTATGAGGCGTTGAAACATCTACAAGGGAAGGACAAGATTTCAGCGAGACATGCTTCGTGGATAGCATACCTACAACAATTTACTTTCGTTGTAAAACACAAATCAGGGGTAACAAATCGTGTAGCGGATGCTTTGAGTAGGAGGAGTCATTTATTAACAACAATGAAAGTTGAAGTGACAGGGTTTGAATTATTGCCAGAGCTGATTGAAGAAGATCCTTACTTTGTGAAATTTGTTGAGAAAGTCAAGGAAGGAAGTACTGATGAATTTGTGTTGGTTGATGGTTTTCTGTTTAAAGGAAATCGGTTACGTATTCCAGATTGCAGTTTGAGAATGAAGATTATCAAGGAATTGCACGAGGAAGGACATGTGGGCCGTGATCGTACATTGCAGTTAATTACACAATCTTATTTTTGGCCGTCAATGAGGAAAGAGGTAGAGAGATTTGTGGAGAGATGTCATATCTGTCAGGTTTCGAAGGGAACGGCTACAAAAGCAGGATTATATATGCCGTTACCAGTACCTAACAGACCATGGGTTGATATCAGCATGGATTTCGTTTTGGGTTTGCCTAGAACTCAAAGGGGGAATGATTCTATATTTGTTAAGGTGGACAGATTTTCGAAGATGGCGCATTTTATAGCCTGTAAGAAGACAGCAGATGCAGTTTGAGTAGCTCAATTATTCTTTAAAGAAATCTACCATTTACATGGGTTGCCGGAATCTATTGTTTCAGACAGAGATACCAGATTTTTGAGTCATTTTTGGCTAAGTTTGTGGAAGATGGTTGGAACGAAGCTGAAATTCAGTAGCGTTTATCATCCGCAAACAGATGGACAGACAGAAGTTGTTAACAGATCGTTGGGAAATCTGTTGCGATGTCTTGTACAGGATAATCTGAAGAGTTGGGACATGAAGTTATGCCAGGCAGAGTTTGCACATAATCATGCAGTGAATCGTAGCACAGGATTCAGTCCATTTCAGATCGTATATGCAAGTTTGCCAAGGGGACCGTTGGATTTGGCAGTAGTACCACAACCGAAGGGGACAGTTAAACGAGCTGTAGACTTTGTTGCTGGGTTGACTGAATGTCATAAAATCGTTCAGGAGCGATTGGAGAAAGCAAATGAGAAGTATAAGCGAACTACAGATTTGAAGCGACGAAGCATTGAATTTAACGAAGGTGATTGGGTTTACGCTGTGTTAACCAAGGATCGTTTTCCAGTAGGCGCTTATAACAAGTTGAAAGCAAGAAAAAATGTTCCAGTAGAAGTTGTGAAACGGATCAATGAGAATGCTTATAAGTTGAAGCTGCCGGAGGATGTATACACTTCTGACGTATTCAATGCTAAGCACCTTGTGCCATATTATGGAGATGGACAATCTGATGTGGAAGAATTTACAAATTCGAGGACAAATTTTTCTCAACCTGGGAAGGATGATGCAGCCCAGGCTAGAAGGATAAGTCGCATACGAGATAAGGGCATGTATTTAAGTCGTTCACGACTTAGGAGGGTAGATTTAAGTCGTTTCCGACTTAACTGGAGACCAGAGGAATCACGTGGGAAAGGAATACGAGTTAATGAAGAAGGTTTGAGTCGTCGCCGAGCTAACTGGAGGCCAGAGGGAAAATGGTGCCGAGTTAACGACCTAACTCTAATGGGTCACGACCTAAGGAAGGGTTTTAAGTCGTTCACAAGTCAACGACTTAAGAAGGCGGTCTTAAGGCGTCTACGGCTTAAAGGGGGGCTTAAGTCGGTCGGTCATGATGAGTCGTTTGAGGAGATACTGTAGGGAGCTTGGGAGCTTAAGTCGCGGCTTGTTTAAGTCGTTATGTGTTTGTAGTTTCTTGAGTCGTGAGTCGTTAGGTCGTAAACGACCTAACTGTTGTAACCATGTGTCGTGTTGAGTCGGCCTTGTGTTGTAAGGTCGCGAGTCTTTGAGTCGTTGTATGTTAAAGTCGGTCATATGGAGTATGACCTGAGTTAAGTCGGCAAGGGATTTAAGTCGTATGCCGGTCTTGTGAGTGTGTGGTGTTGTAATATGCTGAATCGTTGTAAATAAGTCGTTGCCGACTTAGTTAAGTCGTAAGTCGTACACGACTTAAGGCCTGGGTCGAAAACACTATAAATAGGGAGTGAGTTGTACCTTTGTAAGGAGTTGATTTTTTGAATAAAATTCTCTTTTGTTAGCTTTGTTCTTTCATTTAAATTGGTAGTTGAGTGTAATCTCCTATCTCCACTTTCGGTTATTCGAGTGCGCTCGAATCAACGATTGTTGAAGCCGATTCGCGGAATCTTGTGCGCAAGATCAACGTCGAAGAATCATAGATCCTTCATCACGGTATCGTGCGCGATCAATGTGTTAAGGATAGCTAGAATTCGGTATCTTCGGATCAACGAATTTGGACATATCAGTATTTCTCAATCCACAGATTGCTACTTTCATCGATCCATATCGTTTTATTAATTATCCGCTGCGTCAAAATGGAATTATAATCACAAATGGGAAATAGTTGAATGGTATGGTGAATTCAAACTTAATCTCAAATGAAATGTGAATTGAAATAAGGTGAAGAAAATATAAAATATAAAAGATGTGAATGAACTTAAGTTAGTAAATAAGTTTTGAACTTGTATATGGAGAATTAAAATTGGATTGAATTGGATTTAACTTCGATTAAATGGAATTGAGTTGAATTTGGATTGAATTAAAATCAAAATTTAGTTGTGTTACAAATAATTTTGAATATAATTAAATTCTTATTTAAAATAGTAAAGGTAATAGCATGAATTTAAGTTGGCTGAACAAATTTAGTTAAAACTTGAATTTAATTTGGAAAAGAATTGAGTTGAAGGAAAGTTTAATTTAATTGAAATGATATTGAATAATTAAATTCTCACTCAACTAAATTCAAAAAGAATTGTTTGGAAATGAATTTAGCATAAGCTAAATTAAATAAAAAGGGTAATGGGATGGATAAAAATTTTGGTAGCTTATTAAAAAAAAATTGAAAAGCAAAATAAAACCCTGTTCTGATTTAGAATAATTGAAATGGCCATGTTATTAATGAATTCAGAAATGAATTTAGAAGGTGAATTAAATTTTAAAATGGAATGAGTACGTAAACAAATTGAATTAAAATTTGTAAATGAATTGGAATTTGATTGAATGAGAATCAAATGAAAATGAAATAAAATTGATTTAAGAAGAAATGAAAATATTGTGAAAGAACTTAAACAAATTAAAAAAAATGATTGTGGTCGAGCTTTATATATGGTCTTGGATAAATTTGTTTAGATAATAAAATTTAAATGCAAGTGAAAGAATTTTAATTAATTATTGTGATGAGATAAGAATGTATGAGTTAAATAATACAGAATGGAATGATATTAATATAAACTTAAGTTAGATGACGAACTTGAAGTGAGAATATGGACTTGATTTAAAAATTTCAATGAAATAGGAATATTTGGGATTGCGAAAAATTCCTAGTGGAATAAAATTAATATAAATTTAAATCGGAATTAGTTTTAAATGGTTATAGGCTCAAGTAATGGTTACTTGCATGAATAACATTAGAATTTGCATAGAAATTGGTCATTTTGTTGTAAACGAAAATTGAATTGGTTTAAAGAAGTAAATGAAATTGGTTTTTAAATCAATTGGAATGGATTGAGATCTCATTACGTGGATTTGTATATAAATGCAAATGAATCATAAAAGAGATGCGAATGAATCAAATTGAAAATAAAATTGATTGCCCATCAATTGGAAATTGAATAGGAGTAAATTTACGTAAATAAGGCTTACAAACCAATTTGATGTGAATATGAGCTTAACTGGTACAAAGATGAATTGGTCGTGTTAAATATGACTTATATGTAAATTATTAGTGTGAAACAAAGTGAAGTTTGGATTTGTAAAGAGGATTAGAATGGTGTTGAACTTGTGAATTGCTTATAAAGAAAGTTAACATGCAGGATTATGAAATTTGGTTGTTTGGGTTAATTGATATGTTTGGCTAAGATAACTGAATGGAATGTTGTTAAATTCTCATATTATTGAAAACTGATGTGTTTGTTTAAGTAAGTACAGGTACGGGAGGCAGTAGATAGAGTTGGAGTGCGTATATGCAATATTATTTAGCTGTTTGCTTTTAAGATGCTAATAAAAGGTACGCCTACGCAATAAAAATAGGAAATATGAACTGTTTTTGGTTTTTCGACCGTGTGGGTCGATGTATATATATATTTATATCTATTGTGATATTGCAAAAGCTCCTCCGAACAAGGGAGACTCTGCCAAAAATTTTCAAAAATTTTGGGAGTTAGAAAATTTTTGAAATTTTTTGAAACGTTTCGTTAATGACAAATTGATTTTAAATTAAAATTAAAAAAAGGGTTTTGGAATAGGAATCGAAACTAGCAGTTTTGACTTGAAGTTAAAGAATTTAGGAAAAGTGAATTGAGATTTTCACTAAGTAGGTTTTGCTATTGAGTTTGGAGCATTCTTTCTACCTTAGCAAATTTCGAGGACGAAATTTTTATAAGGGGGAGGAATGTAAGGACCCGGAATTTTGGGTCGCTAGATATGAACATTTAAGCCATTTTAAATGTTGAGTATGTATTATAATTTGATTTTGAAATAAAAAGATTTTGGTTAAATTAATAGAATTAGTAAAATTTCAAATATGAGAATTTAATTGAAAATTAGAATAATAGTAATTTAATATTAGAATTGGAATAATTGGTGATTCTGGGTGTAAATAGATATAAAAAAAATATATTCTAAAATTTATTTTAAGTCTATTTGGATTTTAATTATAATATTGGGCTGTTGGATGGAATTAAAAGTCAATAGGTTGAATTTGGAATTTTATATTAATTTAATAATGGAATTTAATAATATAATAATGCAAATAATTAGATTTTGGTTTGAAATGAATCAGAATGATTTCTGATGTGAATATAAATTTTGTATGATTTATAATATAGTTAGCAAAGTTTTAAAAGTGAAATTTTAAATGATTTCGACGATTTTGAAAATCGCTCGAATTAATCGACGAGTTGAAATAGCCTTTCGGGGCACAATCTCAGAATTCGACGAAACTAGTCCATTGGATCCGTAATAGATAGTTATTATCGGATTTCAATTTTCGTAGCAATCGGAGTTGTTGTTTGACCCTGGCAGCTCAAAATGCGTAGAAACTATTTTAATCGATTTAATTTAAAATTGACCGTTTATTTCCGTAACTCACACATACGATCGAATTAGCCTCCGAAACATGTTCCATTGTGTTCGGAACGTAGGTAAAACCTTATAATCGCCTGTCGGCACGCGTTGTTTGGAGATCGTTTGAGAAAATTGTTTAAAAGTGAATTTAATATTAAAAAATGCTTATAAATGTATATATATACACGTTAAGAGGCCGAAAACCCTTGTTTTTTTGAGCCGCCTCCTCCAGTTCATTTCATGGCCGAAATCGCTTCAACTTGTTCCCCCAAATTCTCCATATACATCAACTTTCGTCAAATATCACCAACTAGAAAAATGGATAGCTCACCGAGACGAGTATATCCAATGGTCAAGATCGTATAGAGTGTGATGGATCAGCAGATTTTCAAGTTCGAAGTTTGTCCGTTCGAACTGCTTTTTCGCGTGAGTGGCAGCACCAAGCATGGCGAATTTTGGGCCGAAGGTGGAGCAGGCCGTGGGCGTCGTGGGGAAGTCGACCGATCGCGTTCTAGTCAAGCGTGGAGGAGGCAGTTCCTAACTCTAAAATGCGATATTGGGTTCGACTATCTGGTAGCATGCGTGTTCGAAGAAGAAGTAAATATCGGCCCTGTTTTCTCTTGATCGTGATGAACGGCTAGATGTGGTTTGTGTTAATATAAAAGAAATTTATAAATAAACTATATTCAAATGCTTAAGAATTTATAACTATTGCATACATTATCAGATTTCGATGAAATTGGCGACAACGGGACCGCAACGACGAGTATTACGCAATGGAGCAATTCTGGGATCATTCTGAGCAAGTAAAAATTTAGGTTAAATCGAACGCCATTCGATTTAATTTAAATTTGAACGCTCGTCGAAAACCCAATGTGAGTTAATCTCACTCACATCTGGATACCAGTTAATTTAAATAGCTAATATTTAAATGTTTGATTGGTTGTTTAGCTGAATATGATAATTATTATCAAATTGAATCGATATTTATTTGTTGTGCTAATATCTGTGGATGCAGGGAAACATGTTGGAGGGATCCAACTGGATTCCTCACAAATAGAAATTTTATTTATATTCTGTGATATATCTCATGGATATTCTGTGATAAATTATTTTAGATCTTATTATGCTGTGTTTTGTTTATATACTGGGATAGATTAAATTGAAAATTAAATTGTGTTGTGCTATGATTGGATGAATACAACCTGGGAATTTAAATATAAATAAATAAAGTGGGTTTAAAGGAAATAAAAGAAATTCTTAAGTAAAGGAGTTAAAGGAATTAAATTCAAGAAATTGGTTAATAATTTGAAGTGTTTGAAATTGTGATTTATAAAGGAAATGTGAATTGTTTTAAATTAATAGCGATATTTATTTTCAAAGGATGGAATGTGTATACTTTGCTGGAAACTAAGCATGTTTTAAAGGAAGATTTTCGAAGTATAATCTGGAAAGTTTTGTAAAGTTGTTTTTAAAATATTTTAGACAAAATTATTATTATTTTTAATTTTTTTTAAGTGAAAGAAAATATTTGATTAATTAATAATGGTACTTAATTATTTTTAAAAGTAAAGTAGTATTAAATTTTTAAAGGGAGTTATAGTATAAATATTTGATTTAATAACTTTATTTTAAAAATTAAATTTGGCTTAAATTATTTAGGAAACCTCTAAATATTTACTTAAGTATTATTTTCAATTAAATATTTTCTAGAAGCTTTATTTTAAATATTGTAAACATATATTTGAAAATGATTTCCAGGAAATAGCAATATGAGGAGTTCACTTTTAAAGTATGGAAAGGAATTTATGAAATGAACGTAAAATTGAATTGGGATAAATCGTGTAGGATTTATAGAAAGAATTCTTTGGGTTATCCTAAAATGGAAGTGTATTTCCCTGAGAAGCCAAGTACGTTTTCAAAGTAGATTTTCTTTGAAAAAGTTAGGAGTTTGAAGTTGTATTTAAGAATGATTTCAAGAAATTATTTAAGTTAGAAGAATTTTAAAAGTAAACATTTATCAAATTAGATATAATGTAATTATTTTAAAGGGGTAATTAGTATTATATTTTAAAGAATATTATTAATATTTATACATTATAAAATGGTCTTATTTTAAAGATAATTTGTTAAAGTTTTATTTGGAAACTTGTATAGGGTTTCATAACTTTATTTTGAAATTTAGTATGACTTAACTTTATTTTGAAGAATATAGTTTATATTTTATAAAGCAGTTTTATTCAAAATATTTTTAAAAGTATATATATGTTTCTAATTAAGTATGTAAGTAGATTTAATATAAATGTTTTAATGTATTTTCAAGAATAAAGAATTTAAATTATTTTAAATCTTAAGGATTGGTGCTTGGATTTTTCGAGGGAAGTAAAGATTTGGGGGATTTATTCCATGAGAAGAGTTGGGTTTGAAAGGTGTTTTCAACGGGATTTGAAAATGGAAACATATCCGGCAAAGATATTTTTGAGGCAAATAAATAATGTGGGAAATTATTTATTGAGTGATGGATGTTTGTGAATTTTAATTGATAGTTAAATCACCGACTATCAATATTGGCCAATGCGTTGATCGTTTCAAAGAGACCGGGATCGGGATTAATTTCTCAAAACCACGTCGATCCGGTTTGTATGTTTTCGTGGGAAAAACGAGTTCGGAGTCGAAGATGGAGCAGTGAAGTGCAAGGGTTGGTCGCTACTAATCCTGAGGATATTTCCAAAATGGATGTAGTAGGAGTAGTGCCTTCGGTTCCTTTCGAACCCGGGACGGACTCGTATGGATGAATGCTTTCGGCACATCGTCCGGTGGGCGATGGGCATTCTAAGTGAAACGTTCTAAAAGGTAACGCTTATCCTCAAGCCTCATCAACCGGGAATGACTGAAAATCAGGGGTTATGCAGCAAGGCTAGGTGGGTAGCACCCATTTCAGGGTGAGGTCATCCCTGTCTAGATGTCCCTTTATTTTGGCTTAGTGGTGCGGTTGCTGATCCCAACCGTGGGGTGATCTTACTCAAGATTATCCAGTAAGGGGTAGTTCCGGCCTTGTGTTGCAGGGGATCGGGAGTGGTCCTCGGTACACTGATCTAGACCAGGTACTGTGATAGGTGGTACCCCAGTGCCTAGTCATTAGTTGGAAATCCAATTCTCCCTATGCGCCTTTTACGAGTTTTGTTTGTATTACCCGCGATTGTGGCTAGTAGCTGGAATTTAATCATGTAACAATTTCGGCTATTTTAAAAGTATTTGTATATAGACCCTATTATAATATCAGAGGATTTTTATAAAAAATGTTTTAGCTATCATAAGGTAAAAGCCTGACATGTTTATTTATGGCATGGTCTTATGAGATGCTTTTGTTTTCAAAGGATTTTTTAAACTTTAATAATCAATTTTGGTGTAGCTTTATCAGCTGGTGTTCCAGACTGACTCGGGTGTTATTTTTCTATAATGCTCGGGTCAGACCGAGTATTATATGTTCAGGATAGGATGCTATGGAGCAGGAGAGGAGCTGGAGTCCGAGACGTATTATCCGTACTTGTTTATATCCGCTGCTGCGCTCGTTTGAGATTGTAAGGCTGGTAATTGTTGTTTGTTTGTAATACTCTGATGATATACTGTATAAAATAGATATACCTTTCATTTTGTGTAAATAGCTGATATTATTTATATTATATTTTTTTTCGCTGCGATTGTGAGATTCTGATATTGTTTATTTCCTTCTTTCTTCTACCTTCTTTCTTTTTCCTCAACAATCTGTCTTTTCCGGCACTTGATCGTCGGCATATCATACTATGGAGTACTTTGTGTCGATTTTTCAAGGGTCGAGAAGGGCGGGTCGTCACAGAAAGTTTCGGATCTTTAATTTGATAATTGCTAAGGATTTGGTTGATGATGAGTTGAGAATTATTGTAGACTCTTATATACGAAACAGTGATGGAGATGGCCATCTTTAATCCTGCAATCAAAGATTCATATTCGACCATGTAGTTGGTAGAAAAACAAGCAAGCTTTATAGCACAACAAATTTGATGGTTGCCTGGAGTGACTAATATATAACATGCTCCTGCCCTTACTCATTTGAGGCACCATCAACATATAGTTTCCATGAAAGCTTTTAGGGTTTTTCATCCTTTGGACTCTCAATGCTATAACCTGTATATTGAGAAATAAAGTTGTCTAGTATCTGCCCTTTGATAGCAGTTCTAGGAATATAAGAGATATCATATTGACTAAGCTCAATATCCAATTTGACAAGTCTTCCCGAAGTTTTGGGGTTGTTGAAACCATTTGCAAAGGCTAATCTGTAAGAACTTTGATTGGATTAGCCTACGTAATAAACCAGCTTTTCGATATTTGGATAATGCTTTTCCATTGGGCTGAGACTTTTGCTAACATGGTAAACTGGGCATTGAACTCTATCATTATCTTAGACAAACACCGAACTAATTGTGTTACTTTAAAGCTAGTAAATAAAGAGATAAATCTTCTTTGCCTATCAGTTTGGATTAGGCCAAAGGCATGCTAACACGATTTGCAAATCTTTAAATGCCCATTGACATTTCGATGTCCATATAAAGTCAGTATGCTTTTCAAGAATGCATTTTTCAATTGACTAGCTTGTGAATCTATCAAGCACTACAGTCTTTCTATTCAAACTCATTAAATCTTTACATTAGTTGGCGATTTCATATCTGCGATAGCTCATATCATTTTGGGATTGACTTCTATCACCCTTGCGCTTGCCGTGAAGCTTAGAAACTTAACAGATTGAATTCTGAAAGAACACTTTTGGAATTGGTCTTCGTGTTGTATTTCCAACAAATTTCAAACATCTTGGCTAAATTTGAAACATGATTTTCAGATAATTTTGATTTGACTAACATACCACCAATGTATTGTAACAACCCGTGTCGAAACAGGCCTAAATTCCGACTTAGAAAGGCCCATCGAAATATAGAATCATTCTAATGCTCATTGTTGATCGGTATATAGAACATTACATAGAGTTATATATCTACACATTCGAAAATTCACAACAGAAGGATAAAATAAAATATTAGAATGGTCCCATTTTATTTAAAGTACAAATGTCATTAAACACATAACACAATACCATAAATAATCGTCAACCATTTGAAGTATAATATTCCAAATTTAAAATATCATTTAATGGGTACATCAGAAATGAAGAAAATAACACAAGTAGATAAATATTAACTACCACAAGCCAGCGTTTCCACTACCACCTCCAAAAATCTGCATCAGCATCTCTAACCTGTGTTATAATAAGGAGGGAGTCAGAACAACAAATGTCTGGTGAATAAAATCTTGATCCATTCTATAATAGTACTTAGGCAGTATAATTATGAATAAGAATATGTCTTACTTATTTTACTATACTATAAGTTTTTCAACTATAAGCCCTTAGGCTTTCCCAGTTCATTATTCTTGTAACCTAATAACCCATGTCCGTCATTAATAATGTCTTAATAATACAGATAGTGCCCAAGCCACTTAGTACATTTTAAATGGAAACTAAGTAGACTCTGACCATTTAATACCTCATTCAAGGTAGGTCACCGTCATTTAATGCCAATCCCAAGGCGGACTCCTCTCCAGTACTAGTTAGCTGACATTGCATAAGTTTCTTTATGCCACTTACTACTTCAAATCTAAAGCGAATCCTCCCTGAGATATCCACTACCATGCCCAACTGTTAATCCTAACCGTTTACTACTTCTTATATAGGGAAGAGGCAGATCATCAATTAGTCACTTAATACCTTCAACCCCATAGCAGGTCCTTTGTACTATGACCCATAACCCAACCATAATGTCTCCCATTAGTCCAACTGGTAGCCAGATTAACTGGGCAGGTTTGCCCTACATAACCTCGCATCCTCTATGGTTACTTATTATAGGTAATGGCTAACATCATCCCCAAAGTCACATTGTTGGTAGCCTGATTAGCTGGGTAAACTTTCATATCCTTCTGACTGACCTAGCATCCCTATAACTTATTCATAATATAAACAGTTTCTTAACCAATTTTCCCATATCTCACTGCATAAAGCCTCATAATAAACTTCTTATTTCGCCTTTACAATTAATTACTTTCCAAAGGAATGTAATAATATTAATGACCTATTAACTATGTAATTAATACGTTACAATCATATATTATTTACGCTAATATACGTTATGTATATAAATACATACCTAATATCGTTATAAGCATGCGAAGTCGCCCTAAACTAACATTTAAACGTAAAAACTTCAAATTTATACAAGTCCTATTCCATATCGACAAATATACCATAAATCCATTATCCACAATTCAATCAATAGACTTATAAAAATAGAATCCATACCCAATTTAATTTATACTAAAATGGTAGATCATTTAATATTAAAAACTTGCAATTCAAATTCTTTTATGCTCTATTCAACTTCTTTTTGCATGAAATTAGAAAAGGGTATTTCTATTTAAATTGCGAAAATACGCAATGTAAACTATAAATAAAAGAATTTGTACCTTACGTATCATGTCCTAATCTTCTTTTCAAAACCCTTAATCAGATCTAAAGAAGAAAATAAGAAGTGGAACAGAATGTAAAATATTAAAACTGCAACATCTACCCAAACTCCATTATTTTAACATAAAATATTTGAGATTGTAACAAAAGAGCAGACATTTCATTTTAGGGGAATTTTAAGGGTTTTATTGTGATTTTTTCGTAAACCACAATTCCCCGAGGAATATATCAAATCCAAAATATACTACATATTATAAAATAAGAAAGACTACGGTTTTTACTCACAACTGGTCCTTAGTTCTTTCCCTTTTTGGATTTGTTACGCCTGTAGTAATCCTTTTCATATCCCTTCTTTTGGAAATATACAACAATGGTATTGTATACGAATTAGATTTAGTAGTTTAGCGATTGGAGGAGAAAATGATTAGAAATGGGATAACAAACATCTAAAATTCTCACATGAAACCCTAAAGTATTTCTTTGAATCTTTGAGGAGAAAGACTGGCAAAGCTTCGCTTGGTTTCCAAAATAGTTTGTGAATAAGGAAGCTAAGCTCTTATTTATAGTGGTTTGAAAGCACTAGAACCATCGAATTTAAGTCGGTCTAAAATAATAAAATCTGCACCATTTAATTATAGAAAACCCTTGCCGGCATCACAAGAAACCAGTCGACAGGTCTACATTAGGCGGTCGACTGGTCCTAGTGAGCGGTCGACCAGTCCCCTTACTTTGGGACCATTATATTTTATTGTCCTTGTGTATTTATTTAATTCCTGAATTAAACTTTTAAGGTTACTGAACTCCCAAGTCTAATTATTATTGTTTTTTGAATTTCAAATTTAAGAATTAATTATTTAATTGAATTTGAATTCCATTTAAATTATTTTAAATCTGAGAACTTCAAACGTCCATAACCTTTTCATTTGAGCTCCATTTTCAAAACATTACATATCGAAATTGAACATAAAATTGCCACAAATGCAACGAAATAACTTTCGTGGTCAAATTCTGACTTTTACAAGATTTCCATATTTAGTCTCATTATCAATTTATTAATTAATTCTTTTCTTATTAATTTTTATGAGGTGTTACACGTATATTTCCATATTCCATCCCATTTGCTTTGCAAACATTCGATTGACTAATTTTTGGTAAGTTGCTTTGGCCTTTTTGTGATCGAGAGACATTACTTTACAGCAAAATAATCCTATATTAGTTATGAAGCTAATATGTTCTTCATCTGACTTAAATGTCGGGGTTTCATTTTATCCAGAACACGAACCCATGAATGAAAGTGGTTGATGTCCACTGGTAGCATCAACTAATTGGTCTACAAATAAAGGAAAGCAATCCTTTGGGTGAGCTTTATTTAAGTTTTTAAAATCAATGCAAGTTATCCACTTGCCATTCAGCTTTTTCACTAATACTAGATTTTCACTCCACTTTGTATAATGGATTTCTCTTATAAAATTGTTCCTTGACAATTTCTCAACTTCTTCTTGAAGTGCGTCGTATCGAACTTTATCTAGAGGTTGATGGTTTTTCCTTATAGGAGTATGTTTTGGATCTATATTCAAACAATGAAAAATTACCAAAAGGCCGATTCGACCATATTGTCATTAGACCATGCAAATATATTTACTATTTTAAAGGGACTCTGTCAGTTCCTTTCAGATTGAAGGGTGAAGATAGTTCATAATCTTAATAACTTTAGTTTGACCTTTTGGATCGATGCATACTTCCTTGAGAGTCTCAGTAGCCTTAACTTTTTTCAGTTTCAACTCTCAGGTCCAATTCAAGCTCAAAATCTTTCCCTTTTGGCACTTCTTCACGTATTTCCTCTTTGATTTGATGATTTACTAGATTTTCCAATCTGAACATCTACAAACCACTCTCGATAGTAGGATACTTAGCATTTTAGTGGAATTCTCAAGAACTTTCGACTATACTTAGCAGTTTCAGAGATGAATTAGTTGGACTACTATATCTTTGAAAATCACTTTAAACTAGAGCTGTGCTTCCACGTGAATTAGTAAATTGAACAAATTTCTCCCCTTTGGTTTTTCTTATAATACTGAAGGGACTTGCAATTCTTTAAATTTAATAGCATCAGTGTACGCTGAATGTTTTCCTTTATTTCCATATTCAAATTCATGCCATACAACTGTCTTAAGGCCCATAGGTCTTTTTGCACACATCCCTCCCTATTCTCAATGGGGAATTCCAAAATAAATGTTTTGTAAAAATATAGCCTCAAGAGCCGGACTTCTGGAAAAGGCGTTATAAACAGAAGGGATGCCCATCACAATGAAAATAGTTTTAAAAATGTTGGAGCATAAAACGGAACCCACTTTCACTATTAGGCAGCATTTCTTGACTAGAACTGATCCATGATCACTAAATTCATATATGGGGGTAGGGCTTAGTTTAAGAATGCTTTTAGAAAGATTCACCCAATCAAAAGCATGTTTGAAGATTATATTCACAAGGGCTTCGGTATCGACCATTATTGTAATCCCACCTTTTGCTAAGGCAATAGATAGGCGGATTTAACCTAACAAACTTCATGATTATCAAGGCCATTAGTCAACAGCGATGATTGTGAGGTCCAGGAATAAAATGTAGGTAATGATATAAAGTGACGATCAACCGATACTAAAAGATAGAATCTCTAGAATATTCTAAGTACGGAATAATGCCTCGCCCAGGCAGGGGATCGCTGCCTGTCCCTTCCTCTTAGGGATCAGTACATTTCCTTAATTTTTGTTCCAAACTAGGCGAGACTGGTATAAAGTGACAAGGAAGGCCCTGTGAGGCTATATTTTAAATCTTAAGTCATTTGGAGTTTGTATGCGCAAGTTATGGGCAAATTACTTCACCTAAGAAAGGGATCGTATAAAATGGATTGACATATTTCAGCCAAGCAAGTATAACTCAATCAATAACAATCAATATCTCAAAATTCATAAGTCAAATGCATAGGAAATTTTGCGAGCAAGATGTCAGGACTCTAGGGAGCCTACCCTAGGAATCGTTAAGCAAGATGAATTAGTTGGATAGATACCTAGTTTTACATAAAGCTTCCGACATAGTTGAAATATATGCTTTCAAAAAGGTTTTATAATTAGCTTTCGAAGAAGGTTGTCATGTTGTGTTAAAGCATTTGCCTTCGAGAAAGTACATTTTTCCTTTAAATAATTTCTTTTGATAGGGTAGGTACCGACTTGGTCGAAACCTAGCCAGTACTCTACCTTTCGACTATATTGACCAGTAATGCTTTCGAAAGGTTACCCTTATTTTACCTAAAACTAAGCCTTTTTCCTAACTGTTTTCGAAAAGGTTGAGGGTTTTGAAGGTTATGGAGTCGAAAGGGGTTTCGACTCTACCCTTCATAGTTTTTCTTAAAAGGTTTTGCTTTCGACTAAGATCGTTCCGACACCATCAGTTTATCAGTTGATCTAGATAAGATCGAAGCTATGAATAATTGGAAGAGACCAGAGACAATGATTGAGATCAAGAGTTTTCTTGGACTTGCTAGCTACTACCAGATGTTCATTAAGGATTTCTTATGGATAGCTGCACCCTTAACTAGGCTAACCAGGAAGGAGGTGAGATTTGTTTGGTCCGACAAATATGAGGAGGCATTCCTTAAGTTAAAGCATTTGTTGACCAATGCACTAGTATTAGTAGTTCCTGAAGGGAATCAAGGTTTGGTGGTGTATATTGATGCATGTGGAACTGGATTAGGAGCGGTAATGTAGAGTGGTAAAGTCATTGTATGTGCATCTAGGCAGCTTAGACTGCATGAAGTTAGATATCCTACTCATGATTTGGAGTTAGCAGCTATGATCTTCACATTGAAGATTTGGAGACATTATCTCTTAGGGGAGAGATTTGAGTTATATACCGATCATACGTCTTTATGGTATTTATTCTCTCAGAAGGAGTTGAATATGATACAGTACAGGTGGTTGGAGTTTCTAGCTGCATATGATTTTGGTATAGAATATACACTTGGAAAAGGTAATAAGGTGGCTGATGCTCTTAGCAGGAAACATCAGAATGTGGTGTTAGCTATGTTGGAAAGTGGAAGGATTTAGAAGCTTTAGTCAGTTGTGATATGCAGTTAAGATCGACTGCTGGTTCTAGCTAGAGTACCGCCAGGTTGTCTTGTTTAGAAGTTTGACCAGTATTGATTGAGAAAATTGCTTTTAAGTAGAAGGAGGATCCCGTATTAACTGAAAGGATCAAAAGGCTTGAGGTTGGAACAGAGATCGATGATTTAAAGGATTTTAGCCATGACCAGAGAGGATGGCTAAAAAAGAAGTGACGATTGTGTGTTCTGAATATGGAGGATTTAAGGAAAGAAGTTCTTAGAGAACCCGATCGATCCAAGTTTACGATTCATCCTGGAGGAACCAAGATGTATCAGGATATGAAGAGGAGCTTATATTGGGGAGGAATGAAAAGAGATGTTGGCTTGTGGGATAGACAGTGCAAACTATTAACAAGTGATAGCTGAACATCAGAAACCAAGTGGGTTACTACAGCCTTTAAAGATTCCAGTTTGAAAATGGGATTTGATATCCATGGATTTTATAGACGGGTTGCCATGGTCAAATAGAGGTAACGAAAGTATATGGGTTATAGTGGACAAATTGAACAAGAGTGTCCATTTCATTCCAGTTAAGTCAACCTGAACGACACCTGTTTTAGCTAAGTTGTTCTTGAAGAACATAGTTAGACTACATGGAGTTCCTAGTAGTATAGTCAGTGATAGAGATGCATTATTCACTAGTGAATTCTGGAAGAGTCCACATGAAATAATGGGATATGAGTACCGCATATCACCCTCAGATAGATGGACAAACATAGAGAGTCAATACTGTACTCGAAGATTGTTGAGAGCTTATGTATTAGACTTTGATGGATCTTGGGAGGATCACCTACATTTGGTTGAGTTTTCCTGTAATAATAGTTACTAGACCAGTATAGGAATGGCGCCGTGAAGCTTTGTATAGAAGGCCATGCAAATCACCAGCATGTTGATTGGAGACTGGAGACAGATTAGTCTTAGGTCCATATTTAGTTTGAGAGACATTAGAGAAGATTGAGTTAATCCAGGAAAGGATGAAGGAAGCTTAGTCCAAACAGTAGAGTTACGCAGATAAGAGGTGTAAGGACCTAAAATTCTAAGTTGGAGATAAGGTTTTCATTAAGGTATCACCTAGGAAGGGTGTGATACGATTTGGAAAGTCAGGGAAGTTAGCCCCAAGATATGTAGGTTCATTCTAGATTATAGAGAGGATTGGAAAGCTCACATAGGGAATAGAGTTGCCGAGCAGTTTGGCAGGTGTCCATAATGTATTTCATGTGTCTCACTTTGCAAGTATATGCATGATCCAGAAACTACTATTCCTTTGACAGGGTTGTATGATTTAGTGGTAGAGACTAATTTGACTTTTGTTAGACAACCAGTTTGGGTTGTAGCTAGAGATGAGAAAAGATGAAGGAACAAGTCAGTCAAGTTGGTGAAAGTTTAGTGCAGCAATAATGAGAAGGACTGTACTTGGGAGACAAAGGACAGGATTAGAGACACTTTTCCTGATCTACTTTGAGGGTATGTCTGTATTAGATTTATATAGATAGTTGCTAGTAAATTAGACTAGCATGGTCATTAGGAATTGTTACAGATGATTGCTATATTTAGTATTTAGTCATTACTGAATTTCATGGATGAAATTCCTTAAGGAGGGAGCCTAACATCCCTAATTTTTGATAACATTAAATAGAAGATTTAATTAGATAAATAAAATAGAATAATGACGATAAGGAGATTGATATTTGATTAAATTACATAATAGGGCCGTGCTTATTAACAAAGTAAAATGGGCTTTAAATTAGTTTATTGGTTAATTAAACTACACATGGTCATAATTAGTAAATAGCCAATTCATATTACACAACTATGCACTCCACATCTTTGTCCATTCACGTTCATTATTCTCAAAATCAAAAATAAACGCAAGAATTCTAAGAGTGCCGGTCTTTAACAAAGGAGAAGGGGAATTTTAATCCAAAGCTAACGATTAAAAGCTAGGGAGGATTAATCAACAACAAATCTTAAATTTCTTATCAAGTTTAGGGTGAATAATAATCTCCTACCATCTCTATTTTTTTCTATAATTATATTGTTTCGGATTTATGATTTAAATTCGTTTTTCTGACAAAATAGATGATGGTATGCTTGAGTTATATTGTGATAAATTTTTTTAATTCATAAGCGCATGAATTTGCACAGTTTTGACATGAAACTGAGAATGTATGATTTCAGATTGCCACGAAATTTTTTATTGTTAAGTAAAACATGATTTTGGAGATGGGTTTTAAATTTCAGAATTTTCCAAGCCATGGAAATTTTATTATGAATTTTTATTGAAAATATGATATAATTAGGTTTAAAAAATATTTCAAGAATTTCAGGAAGAAATTGGGTCTAAAATTTAATATGTTTGATTACATTATGAAACTAAATTTCTATGATTTTGGAAATTTTTTCTAATTGATTTACTAGGGAAAATAAATTATTTGAAAAGAAGGGCTTTTTTGAAATAATTGGTTTCAGTATACAGAAGGGCTCAAACTTTGCATTTTAATGGTTTTAATCTTGTATTAATGCTGCAGTTTTAAAGGTAAACTATTTGAAATGTTTTTATAACAACCAACTAATAGTTTACAAATAGGTAATTTGTCAGAAAGTAATTACTAAAAGTTGCTATAATTCCACCTTTAAACCAGAAAAAGGTGTTCTACCACTGTTAGCAAGTACCTTTTAAGTCCTTTGATTCTTCCTCGTCTTTGTCAAAACCAACACAGTCAATACCACCATATTCAAAACTAATGCACAAGATATCACTTAGATGGTATGCAGTGGATTGGAAGAAAGGCGGAAGCATTGCTGTCAAAAGGGTAGCTTTTGATGGAGTCGTAACCCTGCTTTTTTTTCGTAAGTTAAAATTCTTGCCTAGTTTTACATAAAGCTTTTGACACAGTCGAAACATACGCTTTCAAAAAGGTTTTATAATTGGCCTTCGAAGAAGGTTGTCATGTTGTGTTAAAGTATTTGCTTTCGAAGAAGTGCATTTTTCCTTTAAATAATTGCTTTCGAAAGGGTACGTTCCGACCTAGTCAAAACCTAGAAACTACTCTACCTTTCAACTATATTGACCAGTAATGCTTTCGAAAGGTTACCCTTATTTTACCTTAAACTAAGTCTTTTTCCTAACTGCTTTCGAAAGGGTTGAAGTTTCAAAGGTGATGGAGTCGAAAGGAATTTCGACTTTGTCCTTCAAAGTTTTTGTTTTAAAAGGTTTTTATTTCGACTAAGATGGTTCCAACACCATCAATTTTTCTCCGAACAAATTTTTGTTGGTTTCGAAATAGGTACATTCGTATTGATGTTTTTAAAGAGAAAACCCAATGCTTTCGAAAGGGTTACTTTCATTTGTTTCAAAGCTCTATATTTAAAAAAAAAGATGATTTGAAAACCAAAAAAACACCATAAAAACTATGATTGATACTGGCAGGGGCCAGTAGGATTGTAGTTAGCCCATGAAAACTATATCCGGATTAAGATATTGGCAGTCAGCCAATAGGTTTCTAGTTAGCCCATGAAAACTAGGATAACAAATAAGATATTGGAGTTACCAATAGGTTCTTAGTGATCCCATGAAAACTAAGTAACTTGACAGATAGTCCTTAACCTTTAACAGGTTAATAGTAACCCTAAAAACTATAATTGAGGCAGATAGTCAGAATGAATGGGGATGGGTAATCCAGAATTGATTTGATTGTTTTACATATCATCGTAATATTTTGAAATACTATGTTTTAACCAATGTGGATGCTGGAGCACAGTATATGGTTTTATTAATGTTTTATGATACTAGTGAGGGGAAACCCATTCCGCTAAGCAGCATGGTTTTACTATATATCTTAATGGTTTGAGATGGTAAATTATTATTCATACCGGGGTTTACGTATGACTCAAAGTTTTTGTTTGCCCTTAAACTCTTGGGTACTCAATTGATTTTGAGTAGGTTGAAAGTTAAGGTTTCTAGGTGTTCTTTTAAACAAATAAAAGCTTCCGTGGACGTGCAGAAGGCAAGATTGTTATTAGAGTTCTTTTATTTCCACTGTGTGTTTGTAAAGGCAAATTGTTTTCTTGCCTATCTTTATACTCTGATCTACCAAGGGGTGTCTTCACATGTCACTCTTGGCGTACTTTGTAATATTATATGGTATTTGAACGTGATCTGCGAATTGGGATTATGTAATTAATTTGGAATATTTTAAAATGGAATGTGGAATTTGTTCGGTATTTAATTTTTTTCCATATTCTTGTGTTTCTGTGTATCAATGTACCTATTATTGCCGTATTTGGTCCTCGAGGATTAATAACTATAGATGATTGCAGCATCCGTAGTCATTAGTTTTATGCCTCCAAGTAAGGGAATGTTACATCGAGGATGCCTCCCATATAAAAGGCCGCCATGGAGGGAACCCTCCGAACACGAATGGACATCAGGAAAGCGTTGCCTATTCCTTGAGCTGAATGGGTACAATACGAATGACTGTAGGCAATTGAAGGATATAATTAAGGAAAATGTAAGGAATGCTAGGTTACAATAATATGCGAGGGCTCATGCTACGGTAGTGGAATAGGGGCAGCTATCATCCACCTCGAATGAAAATGGAACTGGATCAAGGTATCATCATCAACTTGTCATCAGTTGCTGGGATGGTATGGAATAAGTAACAAACTCTGTAGTAGGACGGCTAAGTCACTTACACATATACAGGATCGAGGATGATCCCTAGGCATGCTCCGAGATGATGATGAACCGTTGTGCTTGGGTTTGTGAAATTTGTTTTTTCTTCTTGTTTGGTTCGAACTCTAGTTTTTCTAGTTTTTATTTAAACTTTGGTTTGTTGGTTGTACGGACGCTTATTTTATATTTTGTCAAATGGACATAGGAATGCTTAAATTTGGATTAATTTAATAGATAACGTAGGTCGCGATTGTGGTCCTATTCGGAGAGATTGGGTAACAATCACAAGGAATAGATTTTTCGTCAATCGAACACGATGAAAAGGACTCGTGCATCATGGATTAAATCCTCAATTAGGTGTTGAGGCCAAAGAATAAAATCCAACAAGGTCGTCAGGTATGCACTATGCCTGTCAAGGGGTAGCTCACTTCGTTCGGATGCGATGGATCGACCTACTCAGATCATCAAGTATGAATTGTGCTCGGAAAGAATCCAGAGAGATCAAGGTTGTCAGGTATAGACTATGCCTGGTAAGGAGTAGGTCGCTTTGCTCGAATGCGATGGATCGACCTACTCAAGTCATCGAGTATAGAATCTGCTCGCAAGGATCCGGAAAGATCAAGGTCGTCAGGTATGGACTATGCTTGGCAAGGGATGGGTCGCTTCGCTTAAATGCGATGGATTGGCCTGCTCAGGTTGTTGAGTATGGATTGTGCTCGGCAAGGATTCGGTGAGATCGAGGATTCGGATTAGGATAACAACCCAGAGAGATCATGGATTTAGATATTAGTTTTGAACGGTAATGGATTTGGCTTTGGATGGATGTGGATTCAGATAAAACTATCCATAGAGACCGTGGGTATAGCTTGGATTCTGGATTGGAAAATATAGCTATCAATAGGTTATGGATGTTGGATTTTGGATTTATGGTAATTCAATACACATCTACCTATTGCAAAGCATGTTTTGGGGGCAAACAGGCGGATTTAACCCAATAGACTTCACGATTATCAAGGCCATTAGTCAATAGCGATGATTATGAGGTCTAGAAATCAAGTTCAGGTAATGATATAAAGTGACAATAAACCGATACCAAAAGATAGAATCTCTAGAATATTCTAAGAACGAATTAGTGCCTCACTCAGGCAGGGATCGGTGCATATCCCTTCCCCTTGAGGATCGATATGTGTGTCCTCAATTTTTGTCCTAAACTGGGTGAGACTGGTATAAAGTGACAAGTAAGGCCCCATGAGGCTATATTTCAAATCGCAAGTCATTTGGAGTTTGTATACACAAGTTATGGGCAAATTACTTTCACATTTCGTATATAATGGATTGGTATAAAAGGGATCAACATATTTCAACAAATCAAGTGCAACTCGATGGAAAATAATCAATATCTCAAAATCGATAAACTCAATGCATATGAAATTTTTTGAGCAAGATGTGGCGACCCTAGGGAGCGTACCCTAGGGGTCGCACATGAAAAGGATGAATAAAGAGGGATCGACCCTCTTCCCTCCTAGCGATCGGCTAAACCCAACTTTATAGCAAAGATCAATCAATATCTCAACATCTACACTTCCAGTTAACATGAAACTTGGAGGACAACTTAGTTTCAACATGTGGAACACTCCATAGGAATTGCATAACAATTGCAGCAAGTTGGAGGGATCAGTACCTATCCCTCCATAGGAATCGGCTATAACCAGCCTTCAACACATATTGCAACAAAGATTGATCAATAACTTGAGTTCTACTAATCCAATTGGCATGAAACTTGGAGGCTAAGCATATACAATATGGAGAAGCTCCCTTAGTGATCTCATGGCATTTAGAAGAGATTGAAGGGATCAGTACCTATCCCTTTAGAGGTATCGGTAGAAATCTGAATTCAAGCAACACTACTTCGTGGAAAATGTGATATATCACAAATTGTATGTTGAAATTGCATGAAATTTAGAAAGCGGTAGATAACATCATGGGGCACCCCTTATAAGGATCACAGCCCATTTGGACATACTAATAGGGATCGGTACCGATCCCTATCGTGGTCCCTAGTGGGCCTGGAAATTTTTGGATAGCCTCGTCTTGGTCTCCCAAACCTTCTATCAAAATTTCAGCCCAATCTGTGCAAGTCTTCCCTTATAAATACAGTAGGTATGGCATCAGAAAATGGATCTCCTTCCTGGTTCTCTTTATCTTCAACCTAAGCTACACTCTACCAATTTTATTCTTGGAATTCAGATTATAACTTTAAACAAACTTCAGTATAACAAAAAGGATTATTTGGAAGTGGATGTCGGCCGAAGTTAGCTGAACCACTATAAATCTTGTCTCTTTTTACTTCCCATTTGATTGTTTTAATTTTGTTCTTCTTTTATTTCTCTTCATATTTTTGTTATTGGATTGGCTATTGGTGCTTTTACAAAATTGGATGTTGATGGCCAATTTTGACGCCAACAATTATTTTCGTCACTTCGGATAGTCCAATTCGAGTAATTATAATAAGGAGGTCATTATGGAGGTGATAGATACCTTACTTATCAATATCTCAATAATTTTCAGTTTTACCTTTCTTACTTTCTCAACCCTTACATCTTCAAACTTTGTTTCCTTTTCTCCTTACGCCTAATTAACCCACTTCTTCCTTCTATTGTTGCTGACTCTGGCCACATGGGGCCCTCATAAAATCACATCAATAAAGTTTCTTGGCATCAACAATGATCTTCGTGGTTGGTTTGATAAGGCATGGTTTCAGGCATTATCGAGGGTGTGCCTCCTTGCACGCTTTCACTGCTAAAGAATTCATTCAACTTTACTCCGCGTATAAGTCTTTTGATGACCAATTTCAAAAATCTACAATCTTTAGTTAAATGACTTTTTTCTCTACAGTAAGAACATTGCACACCTCTTGTGTTTAGTGTCGATTGTCTAGGCTTAGTTTTTGCTACTGGTTATTTGATTCAGCTAAAATTATAGAACAAATCTAAGAATATGAGTGAGTTAAGGGAAGGCTCTCTATGGCTTGAAATTCCCTTCCTTTATTTCTTGGCATGATTGAGGTTTTGGAAATTATTGTTCAATTCTTGAACTTTACCTGAGCATGCATTAATTCATTTATCATTATCTCTCTCTGATTCCAATAGAAAAACTCATTCAAAGAAGTACACTCTTATATGATCAAGTCTTTCCAAAATGCGGTATTTTTCCATACCCCCGAGCTAGTAGCAATAAGTTTTGACTTTTATGATATGCCCTTCACTTAGTAGCAAGATATTAAGCTTCTACAATAATCTTTGAGGGACTCTCCCTTCCCCTATCTGATGTTCCCTAACAAACTTACTCCAGTTCGGTGTCTATCAAATCAAAGAAGTGAGTCGAGAATTCTATTGTCAAGAATTCCCATGAATTTTATCGATTTTAAGGGTAGTGTTGGAACCATTTCAAAGTTGGTCCAATGCAGGTTGTATGCAAGAACCTATTTCACTTCATCTAAGGCTTAAATGGCCTGCATATAAATATCATACAAAGTCATATGAACTTTAGAATAAGTAGATCTATCATAAGAATGTTTTGAGATTTGGAATCCCAATGGTAGTGGAGCTCTTATTATTTCCTTAGCAAATGGTTGAATTTTCTTATTCTTGGTTCCATATGTGAACTAGACCTGTCTTCCTAAAATTTATGTGCTTTCTCATCCAATTTAACAATCTCTTGTTGTTTCATTCCCCACTAAGACTCAATTTGTCGGTATGGCCAACACAACAGCTTTGACCTTTAAGCCTAACCTTATTTTGTCCACTGAGGTTTGTCCTTTTGGGATTTGGAGATGGGACATTTTCGGTTTGACCCTCTTTAGCTATTCGGATTCTCCCTAAATCTTTCTAGCAGAATTTTTAACAAGCTCGATTTCCTCTTCTTCCCTAGTCATATGTCTCTTATTAGGGTTCCTATCGGCTTTCAATGATTGTTTCTCATCATCGAGAAGAGCAATAGCAGTTCTTTCTACACTTTCGATGGTCTTTTCCACTGTAGCTTGGTAAACATAGAAGTGCTTTGTGGTATTCTCCATAGAAGCCAACATATTTGTCGGAACTGTTCATTTGAAGTGGCTAAAGGACTACTTCCTTCGAATATAGTATTATTCACTGTTTCAATTTGCGTATCAATAGTCACTTCTTCGGTCACAAGTGACTTTGGATTCTTGCTAAGGATGGACTTTGATTTTTTTTTTTATTGGGATCAAGTCAAAAGAAAATGGCATGATGATTGGGCCCTCCATTAAGTACCGAAATGTTGGAGAAATTTTTTGTGACGACCCACTTTTTCGTACAGTTTAAGCGGCCAATAAACCCACATATGACCCACTCAAATTGAACGAAAAGGAAAATAGTTAGAGGAAAAAAAAAGATAAGAAGAAACTAACAACATAGAATCTCACAGCTGAATGAATGATCTATAATATATAAAAAATCTTTACACAAAAACAAAGTGCAGAGTATGCTAACATATTTCATCTCGAACAGTTATGACAACCCGTCCTCATAATTGCTGATAAATACAATAATGAATACAATCGAAAAATAACCATGTACATGAATATGTCTCTAGACCTCCAGTTCTTCTCTTGAAGCTCCAAAACATCCAACTAAACCTGGAAATATGCTCGGTCTGACCCGAGCATTACAGGAAAATAACGCTCGGGTCAGTTTGGTAAAATTAGCATAAGAAACTCAAAACATAAGGAATTTGATTTATTATTTCTTGTTAAATCCTTTATAATCAAAGCTATCTCGTAAGGCCACGTCGCACATAAATGCAGACGGATTTTTACCCTACGTTAACCAAAACATTTATGTCATAAAATCTTGTGATATTATAATAATATATAAGCGTGAAAATAATAATAATCAAGTAGCTGTGATGCGCATGAGTGTACATCACAATAATACTAGGTATATAATCAAAAACCAATAAGGCATGTTCGCTAATTGTATATGATTTCCGTGGAGGTGCCCTTAGTACTTCGAGGAACGATCCTCCAACATAAGGATTAAAGATTTACTTTCAAAGCAACATACATCCCTAGTGATGTCCCATAAGAAAAACATGGCTGGTCTCGCTAAGACCAACTGCATTGCCCCATGAATTCCTAACAACTGTAAGTAACGTCTAGGAGGAGCCGGCTATACCCTATGGGTTTGCCAACCCTATTTCCATGACTTCTATCTCTAGTTTTAGTCATTATCACTAATGAGGCTACGTCCGGCGTCCATCTCACGCACCGCCATCAAGACAGATCATGTAATCCCACATGGATTCCGATACCCCAATGGATTTCGGAATCACACATGGATTCCCATATCTCAGATAGATCTTGGAATCATGCATGGATTCCCACACCTCAACGGGTCTCCAAATCGCACATGGATTCCTACATCTCAACATAACACGAAACTCCTCCGTAGAACTGTATATGGTTTCGGAGTGGTTATAGTTTTCGAGTCATCTCTTACGAGTACACTCTTTCATTTCCTTGACGCTCCAAGAAGTAATCATCGTATTTCCGGAATGCCCAATACTGGCTGTTTAGGAAATAATCAGGCACTCCATATAAGAGCGGGGATCACCCTCTAACCGTCTAGGTGGACGGATCTCCTTATCTGTTGTCCTAGAAGAACAAGACGAGTTTATACATACAGTATAACACCACCAACGGTAACTATACCATTTAATTTCCTTGTTTCTCCTAAATATTTCCAAAGTTAAAATCTTTTGGTGTTTAGTAGGGAATATTTTCATACCACCAAAATTAAGAAGGATTTCATATTTAGGCGAAGATTTGATAGTCGGTTATTTAACTATCAAATAAAAAACATTCAAACAAAGATTGCATTTCCCACGGAAATCACTAAGCTTATTTAATTAAATTCCATTATTTTAAAATTACCTTTCAAATATTTATTCAGATACCCATATACTTATCTCATCGGCATAAGTATATTCACAAACCATTTCTTTCGAAAATACTTGACACCGTTTAAAAATAGATAAGGAAAGAACCGTTCAATATCAATCATGGATCGTATATTACTCAATGGTTATATCGCTATCCCAGCAAATCTATAGTAAAATGTCGGCATTCCCTACCCCTCGAATTACACCGTGAAAATCAATCATTTCTTTCTAAATTTCTTTTTTGATAAATATCTCCAAATCTGTTTACAAAGTTTCCTTATAAAACTCAAAACCCCATTTATAAAACTTCCACTTTTAGATCTTTAAAACTCATTTATAATCCTTTTACAAATATCCAGAACCATTTATAAAACTCTTCCCATATTTAAACAAACTTATTTAATAAACTCTTTAAGTCAGTAAGGTTCCCTTAATAAACCATACATTATTTAAAATAACTTTAAATAACAATTTATTATTTAGACATCCATCTATTTCACTTAAATTAAATCTCATTTAAAGTAATAACTTTAAAATCTTATTAATAACATATTTAATTAATTTTAAACACCATTATCGTATTAATAAGTCAATGTCAAAACAATATTAATATAATAATTAATTACTTTAAAATTTAATTAATACGATAATCAATTAACTTTTAACTAATATTAATATGATAAGTAATTAACATATAATATAATTAAATAACTTTGATTAAAAATTAAAGAATAGTTTAATCATTTTAAATAAATAACTAAAATATAATTAAAACATTTTTAGACAATAATTAAATAACTTTAAAATAATAACTAAACATTCTTAAATAACATTAAGAAATAAATTTTAAGAATCATATTAATAAAATAATTAATAATCATTACTGAAAACAATTATTAATTATCTTTAAAACACTATTAACAAATAATTATTACTTTTAAAAATCTTATTAATAATAATTATTCTTAAAATAACCTTCAAATCAAAATTTTACATTTCAAATTTGAAGGAGGCTTAACGATCACTATGGTACATAAACAAACTACCATTTCATTTAATTTAACTTTCCGAGTTAGTAACTGATATTTACATAATCAATGACTATATAGATAAATTCTACACTTAACTGCCATTGTTTAACATATCACTTATTCAAAGTGGAATATCAATTAACGGTATATAATTTGACGTCCAAATCTATGAAATAGTGGAACAGAGATTTATTCTGCTGATTAAAAGACCAATTAATTTTATTAGTGGAACGGTGTTATATCCCGATAAATAAATATCTAATTACCATACTCAAATCAACTTAACTCAACAGTAATTTATTTAGCCAAATAAACATCGATAATTAAAGTATATAAACTTAAATGACGTTATTAATTGAGGTAACATAATTTAAATTCGATGTGTTTTAATATGTCATAATTATATACATGGCCAAAACTACCAATAGGTTATACGATGACATTATACTCGTCCAACGCAAAAATCCATGAGCGAAACGGATCATGGATGAGCAAGTTAGCTTGACTTGAACATAACATATACTAATTTAAAAATTAAATAAATTTCAAATATTTCTCACCCATTATCATGATTGGGCCAAGCCCAAAGCCTCATAACCCAAACCCAACTTGAACAGTGTCATCTTCTCCAAACTCCCCCTCCTCCATTATTGTATCCAAAACGTGCACGCATTGTGCATGTACACATATGCCACGAGTCTCTTATCACCCATACAAGACTACCACTCCTTTCCACTTGTCGAGCTCTCCACATTAGCACATAAGACACCACCTCCGGTCCCCAGACCAAAAATCGACCATCGAAAATGCGTTCCTAGGTATGAAACTCGCGATCATTTTTGTCACCAAATCCTACCAAAATCTCACTACGGATGCATCTCTCCACCACAAACACAACGCCAAGCCCCAAATCTTCAATCAACGCTCAAATCCAAACCCTAGTTTTCGACGAAGTTCAATGTCGTCACAGAATCATGCTGAAACCTCACTAAAAATACTACGCTACTATACAAACTCGACGGTGATAGCGCGTCGAACGATTAGACCCGAATCAAGAGATATGTTTTTTGAAGTTTGAGAACTTTTTTATCCCCTCTCTGATTTTTGATGATAACTCGATTGATACTTGATGAAATCGAATGCCGTCAATTTTTCAAAATACCATGGTTTGATATGAACAACTTTCATTTTGGTGGTTTTGGATGATTTTGCTTTGATTAGGAGATATAGATTTTTAAGTGAGGGAAGTTTTAAACTTTTTTCCTTAGTTTTCAAAATGGACATAAACAGGGAACTCAAAATGGAGAAGGAGAAGAAGATGCTCGTGCACATCGTCATATATAGTGCCAACTCCTAAGCAACCAAAGACAAGATTTCAAATCGAAGTCAATATCAATAGCGACATGGGAACATAAAGACCAAAATACTACTGAAGGAAGCATGCTATAGTAAAAAGGTAGGAAATAAGAATATGGGCTGAGTTGAAAAAGGTGTATTGGATGTATAAAAATATTTTGATCTAAATTTGAATAGATTCTGGTATCCTGGTAGACAATAATACGTTCGCATTCAAGCCACGAACGACAGAGAACAAAATACAAATTGCACAGAAATGTGATGTGGTCATAAAACAAAGATAAAACACACCAGTTATCAAATCCTATTAAATTCTGGAAATACCAACATTTGACTAAGGTGCATCAAAAGGAAATTCATATATTTTTCAAACTAAAAGTTACAGAAAAATTTAATAAATGGAACTAAAAATATTTCATTGAAAATCAGGTCTTACTTTGAAACATAGATTTATATTATAAAAATCCAAATCGAATGTTTAAAACCAAAATATTCTAGAAACCAAAGTGATAAAAATCTAGGTCGTTGCAATTTTCATTACTACCGACACCCCAAAGTTTCAAGGTTCAACTCTGAAAGTTAAAGTAAAGGAAAGTAGTTCGACTAAAGGCTAGCTGCCTAGGTTGAAAGTAATAGAGAAATAAAGTGCTAAAAAGTAAAAGATAAGAAATTTTATAGTGGTTTGGGAGCTGGTCCTTACATCCACTATTGAGAAGTTCTTTATCACTTAGTCAAATAACTGAAATGGCTATACAAGTGTAGGATGGTTGTGTTTGCTATTAGTTAAAGTAAAAGCTTAAGTTTGAAAATTAAAATAAGTTTACGAATGATTGGTCAATAAGCTATCATATCAGATCTC